>CM042447.1:10540606-11028106 GCA_023631565.1 Gymnocephalus cernua | reverse complement strand
TGGTGTTTTACCCCTGCTCTCTCTCTCTTCCTCCCTTTCCGCTTTCGTCTCTCCACAGTTGGTCATGGCCGTTTTTATACTTTGATTTTCTGCAAGCTTTACCTCATCACATTGCTTTTCCCAGATACATGGAGAAAAACCTCTTACACAAACCGACTTACACATGGACAAACTCTCTCACTCACACACACACACACACACACACACACACACACACACACACACACACACACACACACACACACACACACACACACACACACACACACACAAAACAGATTTGCTAGTGGGCCCAGAACAACCCAATCAAAGCTCAGCTGGAAGGAGTGCCATGACAATGCAGAACGGATGGACACAAAGAAAGGGGAGGGTGGAAGAAGGGATGAAAACCTCTTTCAGAACTTATTCTTTCTCCACAGTTACATTTGTAGAGAGAGAGAAGATGGCCTTTTTCTGAGCCAACAGAGAAAAAAGTCAGAGGGAGGATACTTGATGCAATACCAAATTGGCTCAACTTTCCTCTTGTCTATCATTTGGGGATTGGAGTAGTGTGTCTCCAGCAACTTCCAGTGCTCTGTGTGGGAGGTGGCAGAAGGAGATGTGTGCTCAGTACAAAAAGGCGTGGTCATAACAGCCAAGACAGTAGGCTCGTTCGAGATGAGCCAGATCTGCGCAGAATCGATCACCGGCGATCGTCGCCCGTTGCATGCCGGTTAGATTTGTGTCCGACTTGATCCCGACTTGCTCTGACGTCATGCACACGTAGGCAACGATAATCTCACGAGAGCAAGGCGGCTACAGGTTTCAGACGCAGGCAGCGCAGTTGCTTTTCACCAACTGCAAGACCCAGGTGGACACAAGGCATGCTGGGAAACGCCGGCCTCTCAGCTGATCTAACAGCTGATTGGTTCAGCTGATCTAACAGCTGATTGGTTCAGAATCGATTCAAATTTATGACGTTTTATATAAACTTTTTCTTGTTTTTGAATCAGAGGGATTTTAACTGCTATTTGTCTAATTTAAAGGCTTATTCTGTACAGAACACATCTTGTGTGGCTGACAGTTATGTTTGGAAGTCAGAGAGACTAAATCTGTTCAGATTACGGATCATCTACAGTCTGTTAATTAAAATCAGCAACTGATCGCATGTAGAACATTTTGACAGCTACTGGAGCTACTGTCATAATAAAAACAACTGGAGACTGTGTACAAGCTGATATATGGGTCTGATAACATTTTATTAAATCGGACCACAGTGTTTCTGTGACTTCCTGTTCAGCCTGAAGGCTGCTGGAAACGGCTGGAAACTGTCCGACTTCACAGCGGATTTTTGTCACCGCCCCCCGCTGCTGCTGCCTGCTCTCGTCCACTTTACAGGCGAGGCGCAGTTCATCTCGAACAAGCCTATTGTCCTTATTGATACTACTCTACATTAGCCGAAGACGAACTTCCAACAAATTTGAGATTTGCTCTGCGAGTCCGTCTGGCCAAGAGCTCATTCAAGCCCATTACCAATTTTTCCAAATCGAGGCACCAATCACAACCGTTGAGGCAGGCTTTACACGATGACGATAGCACAGTGACAGCAAGCAGCTTTTTGTTTACATTCAACATGACGGCCACTGAAGCACAGCAACCCGTTGATGCCGCTGTCACTGCTACGTCACCCGGATCGTTAGTCTGATTGGTTGAAGGACTATCCAATTGCGCCCAGAGGCATTTGAGCGGCATCCGTTGGTGACGCCCCTTTGGAAATGGGCTGTGAATGAACCTTGCCCAGACCCACTCTCAGTTACAACTGAGAAGGGTTTGGTGTCAACCAGGCTAACTCGACATCTTATCGCTGCAAAATTATCTCCGCTCTCTTTCTATGTTAGTATACTGTATATCATTGTATATTGGTCTTCCGATCAGACTAAACAAGCAATTTGAAGACATCAGCTTGGGTTCTGGGAGCTTGTGATGGACATTTATTTTTACTTTTGAATCAACCTTTATGAATCAATGTTTCATCAGAAAAATAACTGACAGATTAATCTATAATAAAAAAATAGTTAGTTGCAGCCCCATCTTGCTCAGAAATCTGAAACTGATGGAAATAAATTGTTGCTGTTGCGCAGGGTAGCACCAAACACTCCATCAGTCACTGTTTTCAAATAGAGAAGACTTTCATTGTGGTAGAGCACCTTAGAATCCAGGCAATCTAAAAGTCATTGTAATCAATGCAGAGTATTGGCACCTTTCTCTCACTGCTGATAGAAAAAGGGAAAGTAAAGGTCAAATGTCCATCACAGTATCAACCTATCATGTCTCTTTAGTGCCTCCTGCTATTTTTCAAGGAAAGCACAGCAGTGAGGACAATTTCTGTGGAGGGGCTCTCAGTTGACAAATCATGTTGCCATAGGAACGCTGTTAGTTGCGTGGGCGGCAGGTAAGGATGCTGTGTGTCGCTATAGTGAAAAGATTTAATAGCTAAACAAGAATACAAGCTTGAGATGGCAGGAAGCTGTCAGCATTCAGTTGATTCTTAGTCCTAACATTTTTTTACAACAGGGGGGGAGGGAGAAATTATGACATACATGAAACATGGGTCAGAGTTGAGGGATGATATCATGTGAGTAAACACTTCCTGCAGATTAACCAGATTGATGATTCATCAATTTGGGGAGAGACAGAGAGATTTGCTAGGGTATAGGGCTGCACGATTAACCTTTATCGCATCGATATTGAGGTTTTAACTCCCGCAATAACCTAACCTCAGGAGTCTGAGGTTTTTTCCCCCGCCTCTGACATTTGAGTGACAAACCTATTAGCCAATCAAAATGGTCGAATCTCGCGTTCCTGGCTTGCTGGCCAATTAGAAATGGCAATGGAAAAACAAGGTTGTATGCAGTGCATCGGCTTTCTGTCAGCAGAAAAGCAGCTAACACACAACGTTTACCTCGAATTGTGCCAGAAAAAGCTTGTAACTGCGCAGAAATAGCCGAAGGCACTTCTTCGGTGACGGGAGAGGAAGCGGGGGAGCACTTGGTTAACAAGAAGGGTGGTACTTCAGCTGTTTGGACTTATTTTGGATTCGCGAAGAACGACGTGGAGCAAAAGAGTGCTAAATGTAAAATATGTCGACGTGCCGTCATTTATTTTAAAATGTGTGCACTGTGCAATATAACAGTTTCATGTTCAGTAAATGGCAGTGGACTACAGAATTATTTTGTTTTTCTAATTGTAAATCTAAATCTAATAAGAATTCATTTTCTATTTTTCAGTGTTTAAGATTGTTAAATTTAAAAATAAATGACCAAGTGGTTAAGTTCATTTCCATTATGTCTTATTCTTTGGTATTTAGGTTCAAGGTATTTAATAATCACGAAGCATCAAACAATCTCATTACCTCAATAACTATGTATGTAGTTTATTTAACCCTCTGTGTCGTAAAAGTAACAACATATTTTATTCATAATTTTAGGTTTTATGCACTTAAAAGTATTGAACGCAAAAATCGAAAATCGCATCGCAATCGCAATATTTGTCAGAAAAACCGCAATTAGGTTTTTTCTCAAAATCGTGCAGCCCTACTAGGGTACATGGCAAAACCTTTGACATTCCAGTGCAGTCACCTTTTTCCTGCAAGTTTAATCACAGCAATCAAAAATCAATACCCATCGGTAATTAAAGTCTGAGGCTTAACCAAAATAACAAATAATACACATTTTATTTCAGGAGAGCAACAAACTTCTTCCCAGTACTTGGCAAGAGTTGGGCCCTGGCTGAGTCAATCACTGCATTCACACACAAGCCATTCCAAATCCCATCAACAGAAGAAAAAAAACACTCAAGAAAGGCAAAATCCCAAACTCAAAAGGGAGTAGCACACAGGGAAGAATAACATGAAATCCCAGTGTAAGCCTTGTTAAATCTCTCCGTAACATCCCCAACATCATGCTGCTAGACTATAATATATCCAGAGGGGAGGGGGGAGACAGGAGAAGGTGGGGTGATGCGAGGAGGGTATTACAGTACTGCCTTCTGGCTATAGCGCGGCAGCCCGCTGTTTCACAATTACTATGGTAACACTGCATACTGATGCCCCCTGACACCACTGACACTTGGAGCAGACAGGAAGTGTGAGAAAGAGAGGACAAGAAAGAGTGGAACAGAGTGTGTGGGGGTGACAAAAGTGGTGAGACATATCATTAACTTTAAATTGTCTGGTCATCCCAATAGGGGATCCCTCCTGCTAGGAAACAACAGTATACTATACAAATATAGTAGTCAAACATAGTTATCACATTCTCAGTATATTTTCCTGTCAACACTACTCAGTATGGCCATTCCTACAGGGGTCTAAAAACATATCATTCAATCATAGCAGCACTACACTTACACAACACAAACTTTTTTAAATAACAGCAATAATACAGTCATTTTGCACCTTAGTATTGTTCCATAGTATTTTGTTCACAGCAAAGCCTGTAGAAAGCCTAATAAAAGCTGTGTGCATGCAGCTACTGAAACCTTTTAACACTAGTGTTGTTTTATTATTTCGAAGATGTGGTGCTTTAAGAATTCATCCCCCATAAGTAATCACTGAAGTTTTTTAGCACTTGGCGCCATAAGCACATATCCTCTTTATGAACAAGATCAACTTTTCTGAGATACAGTGCACATCAATGTCACTCCAGAGTTCCTACAACCAATACGGTTGAAGCAACGCTAGGACCAGGGTGCAGTGTCAACAGCGTACATACTACTGGCAACAAAGTGACGTTAACCTACTATATGTGGACGGCACTGCAAGCCCTAATGCTTGCAAAAAGTTGATCTGTGGAAGCAGTCATAATAATATTGTTGTACAAAACTTTAGAATTGCATGCTTAAGTAACATAATATCAAAACATGGTTTGTTCCTGCAGTCACATTTAAAATAAACTTTTGCTATTGAAGGAATGGAGTGGTGAGAAAAACATCCAGGAAATGCCTGCCAGAACAGAGTCCCTGTGGGATAGAGTACACAATGTTGGTTGTAGGTTACATGATCAGAATTGAGAGCTCTGACGTATTGTCTGATATGGATGAATCAAACGTGTCCACACATGCATGCATGCATACTTAAGCATGCGTGCCCATGCTTCTTTGCAACAGACAGGATGAAAACGGAATTAGGGGCCTAATCCTTGCATGGATTTAAAGAGGGGGAAAAAATGCACCAAGACCATCTGCAATTTTCTCATTATTTCATGCGTCTGAAACAAAACAAATTTACTGCTTGCCATGCTCGGCTTGGCACACACAAACATAAGAGCCAATATACCACAGCGTGTCACCTGCCGCTGCATCAAAGAGAGCTGTTTATATATATCACAGCTTCATTTGAATCATAGAGACCTGGGAGAAACGCTTTATATGGTCTTCTCAAAAGGAGCAGTGTGGAAAACGCACTGATATGTTGGGGCCTTTCTACATCTCCCTGATTCCTATCTAAAACAGCAACATCCCATGTGTCCTTACTTTACATCGTGCCTCATAGGTCATTTCAATGTCACAACATGGGAATTTTTCCCCCAACCCCACACACAAACACAACAGATAAAGTTATGTGCTTGGCAGCTTAGAGTGAGGCAGAGAGATATGGGACGAGACAGCTGGAGGCAGAAACAGTCAGTGAGAAAGAAGGATTGAGAAAAAAGATGAAAGGAAGCACGAGAGAAGGCTGGAGGGAGAAAATAAAAGTGGTACGACTGTGATATAGTAACATGTACATGTATTGGGCCCCATTATAAAAGGCACGTGACAGCTTAATAGGACTGGCTGCCAAGATGAAAAAAGAAGTTCTGAACAGCAGGATATGTGCACACACACACACACACACACACATACACATACACACACACACGCACAGTATACATATCTTCTCTGTAGGCCTCACACATATGCTGAGTAAACTATTCAGAGGAGAACAAAGGTTCTCATTAAATTGGATGCTCTGACGCATATTGATTTCTCTGCATAGAATTCACAACGCCTATTGTTTGGAGATCCTCACTTCAGATCTCTGCTGTCATTGCTGTAGCGAACATCAATATGCAGCTGTGCGGTGCATTACCAAAGGGTTAATTACATACTTGTAAGCAATTACTCTCTTAATGTAGCATAGAATCCTACCGCAAATTGGAATTTAGAGCAAAACCATCAAGCTGTCAGTCAGTGATACCATCTTTCTAAGACTTTGAACATAATATTGTACACCAAGTTTGAAGCCTACTCTAAGGTCAAGTCCATACAGGCAAGATAACAGGGACAGAGATTTTATGTGGCAAGTAAAGGTCTAAGATAACTGTAACTGAATGGCTACAATTAAAAATGTAACTCCAGTTATACAGTAAAGTGTTAAAGCTCTCATCCTAACCAAAAAACATTGACTTTCCAAATACACAAATACACTCTAATTGTAGAGGAGTAGCAAAAAGTCCCCAAAAAAAAATATATATATATATATTCAATTTTACTGTTAGCCCTGCAGCCATTGCTAAAGAATCCTGTGTCTAACTGTCCTAAAATATGGGAGTCAGATTATAGTGTGAAGAACAGTTGGTAACACGGAAATACAATTTGCAATCTTCTCTGTGGTGTTTGGTGGCACGGGAAAGGACAGGGGTCTAATTGGACACTATCCTACGTCTGGTAGCCCTGTCACAGCCCGGAGGGGTTTAAGAGTGTGTGTGAGAGAGAGAGAGAGAGAGAGAGAGAGAGAGAGAGAGAGAGAGAGAGAGAGAGAGAGAGAGAGAGAGAGAGAGAGAGAGAGAGAGAGAGAATAAACAGAGAGCTCCATTCAGGTCCAATCCACAGACACATCATTCAGTCTGACATGACGATACATCTCTGTGACTAGAGTATTCATATAGGGCCTCACCAGGCCAGTCACAGATGTATCATTCACACGCACACACACACACACACACACACACACACACAGACAAACACACTTCTGCTGCGTCTTGCCCACACTGCTACCAGACATGTATATCACTACGGATAATCTTTCTAAGATTCCCAATTCATATTCATTCACAGTTGCCCCTTTTGACATGAACACATTGCAAATGTTTCTATGGAGCTTATTCTGGTAAGTGCACAAAATGTAGCAAATGTCTTTACTGCCAAGGCTGAAGTGAGAGTTTATCCATTAGCAAGCCATAATATTGACAGGGCCGTGCTCTCCGGGTCCAAACTCCAGACTTGTAGCCGTAACATTGGCCGACAGACAGGGGGTAGTATGTCAATGTGAGGTGCTTACAGGGCAATAAAGGCTGCTGTTCCAATTTCTATAGGCAGGCCTTGATGGACAGCACACATGGAGAGAGGGAGCGAGAATGGGGGGAAAAGACTGAATAGTGCCAAGTGCTCTTACAGCCTCTAAGAGTTTAGAACTGAGCTGGAATTTGGTGAAAGGACATGGAGGCAAGACATATATGAGATAGGATTATCAAACTGCTCAGGAACTAAATGTCTTTCCCTTGAGACATTGACATCAGCAGAACACACACACACACACACACACACACACAAATCCTCTAAGAGGACCATCACACAAACAAATAAAAAAAATGTGTTGAGATGCACATTGATTTGAAAAGCGAGAGAACATTTTGCCCTGAGTGACCAACTCTCCTTTAGCTCACAATCGCAAGCTGCACACAGTAAAACAGCAACTAATTAACCACACATCACCCAGCGGTATCTAATGTTTGTTTGTCAAGTTTTTTTTCCAGCTGTCTGTCAAATAACCATCAGAGTGACTTGGGGGCCAAAGCAGATTCTCTTCATGAAAAAAGCACGAAATCCAATAATATTCCAATGTTTTTCACCACTACCCCAAGCACATCTAAACATATGTAAATGCTGCAAAACATAATCTATGGAAAAAATATTATATAATTTTCTATGTAAAATGGAATAAGTGAATAAACATATGCATATTTCGATTAATTGCCAATAAACAAATCACACATTTTCTTACTGTGCAGTTGAAACAAAATCTAAATTGATGTCAATAAATGGCTAGAATATGGGATCAATCATAATCTATCCAGTGTACCAGCCTGTGAAGCCACACTGCCCCTCATGGTTTTTGCAGGATATAGCCTCATCCCTTCAGCCACACTCTGATGATTGTCCACTAAACATTAGAAAATAAAAAAATAACCCACACAACTCAAAACCTATCATCACAGTGCTTACAAGACATATGTGCAACAGCAATAACACAATTGTGTACATTAAGTATAAAGTTAAATCAAAGAGCGTTTGGAGGGGCGACACTGAATTGATGCATTGAGTCTGGAGTGCAGGTGGATAGACGGAGGAAGAAACCGGCAGAGGGGCTCAAAGTACTCAGTGTGACTGCTGTACTAGGGATCAGCATTTTGGAGTAGCTGTTTTCTGTGCATGATGTACAAGAGAGATGGTGGGAGGAAGGGTAGTAAGGAAGGGGGGTAGAGATGGAGCAAAAAAGAAACAAAGTGCATCCATAACGTCAAAGGCGGCATTTGGATTCAGGGACCTACATCACACTTTTGAAACTACAACATGTGCTGAAGAGTCAGCACTGTTACTTCCCTTGCATAAATGTCTTAATTAGCTCAAACACCAACAAACCTTCCCATTCAAGTATGACACTGATTCCAGGAATGACACACAGATATGCTGCAAAGGGGATGATCAACCTTGTGAACTAGACTAAGATATGCTGCAAAAGGGATGATCAACCTTGTGAACTAGACTAACATTTTATGTTTTTAAAAAAACAAGTAGTATACAGAGCAAATGCATTGCATTTACCTATCTTAAGCATTCAGCATTGAGAAAAAATGACTCATCATTGTGCTCTCTATGTGGCATGACTCCAACATGGGTAAAAGTGCGGAGCAAACAAGAGGAAGGTGATCCCTAAAGTCAAGCCCTTCCCGAAGCGCTCTGTCTGAGGCACATCGTCAAGTTCAAAAGCTTTGAGAGAAGACCAGCGTATCCTAGCGATTCTGAACCTGTTAGGGTTTTAAATTGCATAACACAACGTGCGTTTTCCACAAATTACAAAGTTTAGTCGACACAGCTACTCTAAATTTATAAATGTGCTGCTACATTGTGAGTTCTAAAAAAGAATAGCCATACACTGGATAGTCTACTATGAGCAGTTTAAGGAAGAAATACTATAAAGAACCCGTTTAGAAAGACTCTTCATAGTATACCATGCTTGAATAGTTTATGGCTACAAAAAATCATCCCAAGGTGGATCCCTAAAAATGACATGCTCTAAAAAGGCATGGATTAAAGAACTTTTCTAAAAGAACCACGCGGTGTTGATCATTCTAATTCACAATGTTTCACATCAACCTTTTAAATTTTGTCCGTTTCCATTATTTAGAGCCGATCACAATTGCAATCCATGCCTACATGACACTAAATGCTAGTCGTATAAGCACTGGGTTTATCCCCGAAGGCACTGCGTAAATCCGACGCGGAATCCCCGACAAATATATCAGTGTTAACCTTCAGAGTTAACGTGGCAAGAGGAACAAGTACAATTTGGAATGCAGGTCTCTCTGGCTTACAATGGATGAAGGGCATGAATGATATGACGCGTCAAACGGAGGGAATACAGTCAATAAATGGTCCCAAGTTGAGAGAAATTGCACGTCGTTAAAATATTCTGCAATCCTTCCCGGGGATAGTTGTACCATCCAAATAGACAGGTTCGGTATGAAACCCGCTCGATCGCCGGTGTGCGCAGAGCGGGCATGGCGCAGCTAGAACAGGTGCAACACGCCTCCCGTCACCTGGCTGGTGCAGTGGCAACCTCACACCCAAAACATGACTATAATGGCACCAAAGCACCCTGCAAACAGTCCTGGCTGTGGAAACTAACGCTGTCAAGCCTCTTACCTGTAATCTATGCAGATATCACTTCACAGCCGCAGACGCATCGACACTGCGGATAAGAGGCACGTCCAGAGCAATTTCCAACTCCTCTTACTCCCCCCAAAAATGAGAAATGCTTAGAATAATGTTATATCCTGATCAAACGGCTTGTCCACTTTAAATCCCGGTAGATGTGTAGTAAGAAGGCAATTCCTGCAGTGGAAAAATAAATAGCAGCAGACTTCCAGCAGCATCCCCGATCAGCAGGACCTTACTACGCCGCTCTGAACGCTATGAGACCCGGGAGCTGCACCTCCCATTCCCCGGCGAGGACGCACTTTGCATGCCGTTGGAAAAGCCGCTGCGCCGTATGGGATACCGCAGGAGGCTGTGCTTGTGTGCGTGTGTGTGTGAGCGTGTATGTGTGCGTGCGTGTAGAGAGCGTGTGTATAGATGTGACTCAGTGCGGTGCTCCTACAAAACTGAGGTGCTGAGGGTGCTGCAGCGGAGTGCGAATGGGAGAGAGGGAGTGAGATAAGAGAGAGAGAGAGAGAGAGAGAGAGAGAGAGAGAGAGAGAGAGAGAGAGAGAGAGAGAGAGAGAGAGAGAGAGAGAGAGAGATGTGCGCTGCCTCGGAGTTTGAAGCTTCGCAGCGGATCTTGAGGATCTGGAGGGACTGAGTACGAGATGGCGCTTCGCCCGTTGCAAAATGCGACTGTTTTTACCAAAGATTTTGCCTCGCCCGCAGTAACATTTCTAGTCTGGACGGGGCTGCTTTTGAGTTACATTTGTCCCTGGCATCTACCCTAAAGAGGCTTAGTCTGAGCACGATACAAAACAACAAACCATTTATTACCACGTTTATGGTTTAATTTCGTTTAAAGACGGTGACAAAGTGCCTGCTGAAACGAGACAACTCCAGTGTCCAATGTAGTTTGTCAGCATCTCTAAACATTCGCGACCACTTTTAAGAAGTTGATTTTCAAGTTTAGCTCCGCCCTTTGGTGGATATTTTTCTCTGAAGAAAACAAGAATGTGACAGATAGCCTATGATCTTAAATCAAGCTCATGGTTTTGTTAAAATAGAGGTTTATGTAATGCATTCATTCCGTTGAGAATGGGATTTGGCAATGCCAGAGGGGAATTTACACAAATACGCTACAATACCGGGGTGAAATGATCAGATCATCGGATTTGAATATCTAATCGCAGGATCATTTAAAGGTGGAGATTAGGCAACACAGCAACATAATTACGACACTTGCATAGTTGTAGGGGATTAGAATTTGCATTTTTGTTCTTTGATGATCTTTTAACATGCTTCAGGAGTGTATCCCCTATATGCACCCCCCACACACATTTTTGAAGCAATTAATATTCTAAAAGAACTAATTATGTAATCATGTCTTTAACGAAATAAGCGGTGTGGGGGTACAGGAATAATATATACTTTTAAATGTATTTATTAGGCTATTAAGCCTACTCCTTATCTTCATATGAATACAACAATTAAAAACAAAAATCAATATCCAAGCAAATCCAACAGCATCGACTAAATATTGAGTCAATGTTGAGGTTTCTTTTATTTTCATCTTATGAGATAACTTTCAAATTAAGCCCTGTTGGCATACATAAGTATTTCAAACAGTCAATGGCAGGATGGAGGGTTTGGGAATCTGGCAACGGGCTCAATAAAAACAACTGTCTGGATATGGGGAAAAAAGAGCGTTTATCCTAGCTATATCCCTCAGAGAGCAGTGTGCGCTCAGAGGGGTCTTTTGCGAGGCGGGGGGGGATTGCCCGCTGCAGCATCCTCTCCATCCCTCTACCCCGTCCCCTTTCCCTCCTTCTCTCCCACCCTCCCTCCCTGATCTTCCTTCCAGAGGGGTTCCTCGCTTTAAAACACTGCATCAGAGCCCCACCTACAGGCCAAAGAAACTGTACAGCCACTAACACTGACAAATAGGCTACAACCCGAGACAAAGTGCTTCACTGGCCCTGCAGTGCTTCACAAGTTTTTCTTGGATTTTAACTAAATGTTTTAAACGTACAAGGACAAATGTGGAAACACTATTATGATATAAATGTTACACAAACACCACATAAACGTCAAGCCAAATAAGTGCTACAATGAGCTGCTGCCTCATTCATGCTAATATTAGGCGTAGATAAGAAAAGGGATAGAAACATGACACATAGCCTATACCATCAAAATGAAACAGAGTAGGCAGTCTAGCAATATTACATGATATAGGCTGTAAGGTGTTCTCTTGGGGGGGGGCTAGGAGCATAGACAGTATATAAAAGGCTAGGAGGACCAAAAGGCTGAAAGCGGAAGTTTCTTTTTCTTGTTTCTGTTTAATGGCGGGTGCCTGGTGCAGCATCGCCACCTAGCCTACTATACTCATCTAGAGTTTGGACCAGAGTTCCTTATTTCCCAAATATAACAAAACAAACTAAACAAAAAAAAAAGCGGAAGTTCCAACATACAGCGTTTAAAGGCGAAAAAGAACAACACAACTGCTAACACTGGCATTAACACAGCTAATTTAGATTGCATGTAGCCTAATAATGGCGTTGAAGTAGCCTAACTGAAAGAACCCGAAAACAACCTCTAATAACGTTTATAAAACTAACTTACCTCGGGTTTTTTTCCACAACTGTCGATCAGAAAGTAAGCTCCGGCGTTTAAATGCATCTTTAGCACCAATTTAAACTAAAGTAAGGTAATAAAGTAAACAAAATTGACATTTAAGCAATGTAATAGCTATAGTGTTTCAGCACTAATTAACGCCAGCTTGGAGTCACGCGACTGTAATCTCGCCCACGTGTATTCGTCATGCTTTAGTGACAAAAAGCCCACTTTTGAAACTTCTACTGCAAATAGGCTAAATACACATAGTATCAAATGATCACATACTAGGGATACTTAGCTAGGGAAGACTATTTTATAGATAAACAGACCTGATAAAAAAAGAAAAGAAATAGGCTTTAGACTACTTTGCCTTGAGGTTTCTGTTTTAAAAAGCTTTTTTCCCACACTGTACTCAGTTTCACATATTCTGTACCTGCTCATTCTGACACTTCATTGAAGTTGTAATGGCTATTATTGGCTTCAGTGTTAATCAAATGGAGATAGTAAGCCTGGTGTATCTTTGGAAAGGCCTACAGATTTTTCTTCATATTAAACATATTTGGTATCTTTGGAAACGTTGGGACCGCTAATAGAACTTAAAATCAAGTTCTGTGAGTTTAAAATAATAAAATAATGGACTAAGATGGCTATTTGCAAACAAATAAACACAAAGGTTTGTAATGTCCAATGTCACCTCTTGAGAAAGACTGACCCCTTGTAAATCAATTCACACAATAAATCAACAATAGCTGTGTGTTTGGGAGTGGTTGCTGTTTACAAAATGCGATCTGACAGGCCATTGATTTAATTATGTGTCAGATCTGTGTTCATTTATTATACTGTGTTCCTGACAGACTCTGAGGATTTCCCGTGGAGTCAATTGAAGGATGAAAATGCATTGATATCAACACACCTATTGGCTTCATTTAATTATTCAACACGAGCACAGAGCTAAATCAACAGTCTGTGGATCTTAATATCAGATAACTTTCAAAGCACAGCAAATCAATATTGCTGCAATCTACAGTGACAATAGTCATTCCATGAAGGGTCAGGATCACATGACCTTTTGAAATTAATGTTAAGGTCACTGGTCCATGTGTAGATTAAACATAGACCAAATGATAATGGGTCTGGTGTATAATCATGTTTTATCATTGGAGTTCCATCCTATCTGTGTGCTGCATGAGCATACATTATGTCAAGTAATCAAGTATACTATAAAGTAAAAATAATATATATATATATATATATATATATATATTATTTTTAGTAAAAGTAAAAGTAAAAATAATATATATAAATATATATATATATATATATATATATATATATATATATATTATTTTTACTTTCTAGTATACTTGATTAAAACATATTGATCAGATAGTAGAACATGTGCATGCATGTCAGGCAAGGTATTCAAGAAAAATACTTTAATGTCCATTGTCCCCTCTTACAGTAAAAACAACTTACAGTACAATACTATTGGTGTCAGTGACCCTTTAGGTAAGGTAAACTTTATAGTTAATCAATACCATGCATATGGGGGTATTGACATGGGGGTGTTTAGCATAATTATTTGTTAGTGTCAGCAAAACAATCTAAACACAAGGTCCATTAGTAGCTCTTCTGGAGTTTTCAGTCATCCTCAGCAGATGGAGTAGACCAGTTGTCGTAGAATTCAATTTCTCTGGACACTTTAAAGACTTCTATTCCATGTTGGTTTAGTAGTTGAGATTAAAGTTAATTTTTTATCTTGAAAACAGCAGTTAGCAAAACAATCAGACCACAACCGCCATTAGCAGCTGTTTTGGAGCTTTCATTAGTATCACAAGATGGATTCAGCGGATGAGGTTTGTCCAGTTGTGGAATTGTACATGTTAAAATTTCCATTGCACTTACATTACAGTATTTCTTAATCCAATAGGTTTAATCCCACAACAGGTTTTTGGCTGACATTGATGCAAAATAATGTGTTATTATATTTTACTGAATTAGAAGTATAGTGACAAATGTCAACCGGACCTGCCAGGTTTTTCTTATACAGGTGTTAAAGTATACATTTAAATGTTGGTATAATAAGAGTTCAGTAAATCTGGTTCTGTTGTGTGAAAACCTGTGTCTGCGAGGGCAGAGGAGGAGAAGAGGAGGCTAGTTCAGTGTTTGGCTCTTTATTAAAATGCGCTGACCAATCTGACTTCCCCATTTGTCTTGCAAATGAGATGATGACTTATGGAGGCAACATGAATAGCTTTGATGAAGCCTCCTTTTTAATGCAGTCAAGTGGGTTGGAGGGAGGTGCGCGTGTGTATCTGTGTGTCTGTGTCGATCCTGTTGCCAGCTGGCACAGTGTTATTTTAGCAGCTCTCCTCATTTTGCCGAAACCTATGCGTGTGTGTGTGTGTGTGTGTGTGTGTGTGTGTGTGTGTGTGTGTGTGTGTGTGTGTGTGTGTGTGTGTGTGTGTGCGTGTGTGTGGTTACACATGAGCCTGCATTGCGTCCCTGTGTCCTTTTGAATTAACTCAGTGAACCCCTTTAAACACAGCTGTACATGGTTTATCTTAAGTCTGTGGGGATACAGAGATCACCCCACAGTGGTTCACTGTTCCCGGGGGTCTTCCCCTTTCCCCTGCTGCAAGCCCCAAAACACACACACACACACACACTGTATCACCAACATAATAGACATTCATCACACATCTGTCACTGTATATCCCTCAATGTGGAAGGCTGCTAAATCATGTATACAAAGCGTGTATATATCCGCTTCATGGTCAATTTGCAAGTAATTTCTATCCTAGGGATGATAATATTTATGAGCTGCCAATGGTGATGCCGGATTTAGTGTGTCCATCTTCATAAAAGTGTATGGCCATTCCCTTCACTCTCTCAAAGGCGTAATTCCTCCTGGTCTAAATCACACTGAAACACTGGATATGTCAGCCTCACCCATGATATCTAATTTTAGTCGAAAATCTATTAGCATGTCGCTGAGCTAATGAAGTTTTATGTGCTGTATGGACGCAATGAATGACACTCTGATATCCCATTGATTTGGATTGTAAATAGGTTTTCAATTTTCTGTCTGTTTTGTGAGCTACTGGATAGTAAATTATATTGAAGCTGACATATTTGTATATCTTGTGTGTGAATGTGCATGTGAATGGGCGGGTGCGTGGTAGTGGATGGACGGGTGTGTTGAATATGTCACTCAGTCATATAATTAGTTAGTTTGCATATTGATTTTTTGTGTGAATGTGTGTTTCAGATTTTATTCCATCATGCAGTGTATGATTATTCATCCATGTATCATCTCCATCAGCCTCCCCATCCGGCTAGCAGCTGCCTGTCTGTTGGTCCACATAGCTGTGTGCATGCCATGTGTGTGTGTGTGTGTGTGTGTGTGTGTGTGTGTGTGTGTGTGTGTGTGTGTGTGTGTGTGTGTGTGTGTGTACCAACACTCTTCAGGGCCAGGTGAGTCAATGTTTTGCCAGCCATTTCTCCAGAGATCCAAGCTCATGTCCATGGAAACCCAGACCAAGCCACCCCCCACCATACTGTACATCTTTCTGCCCCCTCAGAATTAAACTCTTGGGATGGGCACTGCAGATGGTCAGAGGGTTGGAAACTGGGGACACATATTATACATGCAAACAAACTCTAGGCAACCAAAACTAAAGTGATAAAATGGAATCAGGCCCAAAGAGTGCACACTGTGCATTCTCACAAACATCCCTCTCCACTATAGCCCAGTATCCCTTTACATCCAGTGCCAACATCAAGTGCCAATACAGGCACAAAGTAGAAAGTAGGCACAAGCAGAAAGTAGGGTGTGTCAAGGTCGGGGTGGTGGATGCTTCTGAAGCACTTCTGACTTTAATGCAGCAGACTGGGGTTTTTCATACAATTCTCACATCACTGTCAAATTTAAATAAACAGTATGTTCCCTTGCTCAAAATACACAATTAGAACATTTGCTCTGCTTTGCTTTGTGCTGGTATTGCCAACTGGTCGTCTTTTGCACATGAAAAAAGAACACAAGAGGCAGAGGTGAAAAATAAGTGGAAACTGTGTTAAATGTGTGAAATCATTAATATGATAGGTCGAACAACTAGTCAGCCAGCTCCCTCTCAGTAGTTGCCTACGCTGCAAATTCAACATGCTCAAAATGTCCAAACAGCTGTTGATGAGGGGCCGCCCAGAGCCAGTGGAAGCAGACAAATTGCAAAAACTACATGCAATGGTCAGCCTACTGTTGGCTTGGTGTGTCATGGCCCCAAGTCTTTCTTGCTGCCAACAAAATGATAAGAGTGTCTTCGTCTCTTTCTCAAAGCAAGGTAGACTGATAAGGACCAAGCCAGACTGTGTAGTATGAGAGTGCACTTGTATTTCACTCATCAGTCCGCTTTCTTTTAGTCACACACACACACACACACACACACACACACACACACACACACACACACACACACACACACACACACACACACACACACACACACACACACACACACACACACACACACACACACACACACAAACAAACAAACTGAGAATCCATTGCTGTGGTCTGTGGATATAATCAATTGACAGTATCTTTCACCAACTTGACCAGGAGCTTTCAGCACAATATCGACTGGCACCGTTCCACATTACACACTATTACTATTCCTCTTTCCATTTCCCTTTTGGAATGCATCCATTGGCCAAATGTATGTGTGTGTTCATATCAATTGTCGGTTATAGCTTTATTTTGCAAGTCCATGTCTTCAGATATTCTTGTCTTGTGATAGTTATCCGTCCTGATATTCTTGGCCTAACTGCATAAGTATTTGTAAGGATGTTTTTGTGCATGTAATGAATTTATTTTGGGTCTTGTGACCTGCAGTAAACCCATTTTCAAAATGCAAATAGCCTTCTGCACATACAGACTGCATACACAAACATGTAACATGTGTTTATACATCATGTTAAATATTTGGGGACAGAAAAGTTTCAAAAGGGCATGACAATGCAAGCATATCACAGACCCATTCATGCAAGTTTGCAGTTTGAAATACACAGATAGAGAAATGAAATGATTAATTCTCCCTTCCAACAATCCCTCCATCCTTATATCCCACCTTCCCCACTGATCACGTTGTTGCTGAAAAATAGCATGTATGTCAAGCATACCTTCACTGAATATAGTGTAAAATACATGCATTTACTATGTCCATGGCATTTAATCTTGATTCAGCCCATACACGATGATACATAAATACGAAGCGAAAACATTAACTTACCCACAAATGTTATTTTTTGCTGTTAATTGATTGAACATGGAGGGAACACATTTACATTTTAAATTGATCATTGTCTTCCAAGTCTGAAGGAAGAGCTCTAAATTGTGTAATTATGCATGCATGAATACATGTCACAAACAGGCAGTGTCATCACACTCTGCCAGAAAGCGCTGTATGTGTTACCATAAGCAATGAGTGTCAGACTATATCATATTCATTTTGCATGGTGGTTTTGACAGAGGAATTGCTGCACTTTGTTAACAAACAATAACTGAGAACGCTCAGGCGTGTAGACAGCAGACTATAATGTTGCTATATTTGACAGTATTTTGCACCAAAGCTAGGAATGCACAAAACGTACCTTTGATTTACAAAGTCTGAGTGAGAGCATGTAACAATATGCACCAAAAAAACACATCCAAGCCTGTTTGTCAAACAACACGCAGGCGAGCATCTTTATTAAAGCATTTCAATAGATGCCCAAGATGCAGCATTTGTTGTTTACATGTGCAGTCACAGAAGAAATCCCTTTTAATGCGTACGTCCTGTATCTGCCCTGCCTTTGTTAATCCTTCATTGAATCTTATGTACTTGGGTTGTAGTAATACTTTATAATCCCACTCTGCATTGCTTGTGATGTTTCCACGATAAAACAAATAATTAAATGCAAAAAATAGTACCAAGCACAGCAGCCAAAACAGTATATTGTATATGTAGAAGCTTCCATGTCTATATTAGGGTCAGAGGGAAAATCCATTCTGATCACTCCACAGTGACATTGCAGTAAGAACAACATTTTCAAACCATGTGTAAGCCTTTGGTGAATAGAGTAGAAGCAAATGAGTATATTGTGGCATAAAAGCTGGGCTTGTTTAAGCAATTTTACCCCAGGTAGAGATAATGTGCCGCAGTAAAAGGTGAAACTGATATTTCAGTCTACAGTTGTGTCACAAATAAGGGGTTAGAAAATAGCTTCATCACAGCTTTCATTGCAAAAGGAATTATGTAAACTATGAAATACCTGCCAGAACCATCCAAACTACACAGCAGTCTAGTCATGGGCATCTGATGATACTGGCACCGCATTCACTGAACATACAGGCACATATTTGATACAACTACACAGGCAGGAGACATGCATACAAACACATGGACACGCGTACAAAACAAATCCTTACTACCCTATTGAAATGTCATCAATGTGCAAAGGAAAGCAGTCACACATAAAGCATTTTAACTGCAATGCAGGGCTGTAGTCAAGGGTAATGCATGTTAACATCAATTGTTAGTGAGGCACAATTTGTAGTAAAGAAAAGGGTAGCCACACTGGCAAGATTCCAAACACAAGACGGAAATTTGCTACAGCTCCCAAAATGATTGACAGATCTTTTAATTTAGCGCCTTACACTACACAAGAGCTGTATTTAAATTCTTAATGTTTTCTGATGCTGTTGAAGGGTTGTTTACATTAGGAATTATTGTAAACACAGCACTAGATTTGGCCAGTAGTTTCAATTCATGATTAGTTAAAAAAGCACACAAAATGTTCACTTATGTATGTGGCAACTGTTTTTTTCTAGAAATAACATTAATTTACTACTGATTTGCAACAGTAAATATATTTTGGAGGGAACGTAATGCCTGGAATTAAAAAAAACCTCCATCAACATAATGAGGAAATTATTATTAACATATTTGGCAAGTCAATGTTGAGATTGAACTTATCAGTAAAATGTTAACTAATAATGGCAAAATATGAGATCTTGCAATACAATATCTGCTATCTATGTACGAGACATGATGTGTTTATTACTGTTTAATCAATCCGCAATTTCTCCTTAACCAAAGTGCTTTTGTTGCCTTAATAAAAAACCATAAACAAGGATCAGGATGTAAACCCCAACACTGGTGTCAAAGTCCGACAGCACTTAGTTTGGCCACCATCCACCTCACTGTGACTTCTATGTTGCACATAAATGTAGCACCACATTCACTCCGAAAAACATTGCCTGTGAACATAATCCAGGCAGTTATTACATTTCTCAACAGAATATAATTGGGAAAACAAATTAGTAGTATATAAATTTAATTTCTAAGAGACAGGGCTGATGTGATTATACTTGACTATATTTGGGCTGATTCCACATTTGTTCATCTTGTTGTTCCATTATATTCCAGAATAACAATAACACTAATTTATGACAAACACCATTGTGCTTGATTCAAGATTGTTTTTTGAGATAGATACATAGAGACTGATAGGTCATGGATGATGATGATGAGGATGATCTATCCATCCATCATGGCCTTCGCAGGCCTACAATAGAGTAGCTGAGATAAGGTAGGGTTAACACTACAGCCAGTGTGGAAATACTGTATTCAACTCATCAACAACAGTCTACCATCTTTAAAAGCGCGTGCACACATTTGCTTGCACATAAACAACACAGACATGCACACAGACACACAAATAAAGAAGTGGATGAAGGAGAAGACTTCAGCAAGCTGACAAGCCGGAGATTAATCCATCTTTCCCAGCCAGTCACCCCCACTCCCTCCCTCCTCTCATTTCTCTTTCCAGCCTCATTGTTTTCAATAAAGTGTCAAGACTGGCCATTTTATAATCACATTTGCGACTTGGGATCTGGGATTCAGATGCAATCAATGTCTATTAGAATCACAGGGTTATTGATTGAAAGAGGAGAGATGGTGTGAGTGATCTCTCTCATTTTTATCCTCACTCTCTTCCTCACACATATTGTACACATATTTACATAGTGCCAAAGCTGTGATCTGTACATTCCTGTCTACAGGTTGCTGGCATTTCACTGGCAGTAACTGGAGCATCTTACTGTTAGAGCAGATGGAAAGTAAATACATATCAAAAATGAAATAATGAATCAGCCTAAAGAGAGCCCTTAAATTGCTAATTGGTAAGAAAGGTTCACCCCCCCCCCCCCCCTAGCCATTTGTAAAGATACTGCTACTTTTTTTGCATCATATCAGTGAACATGATTTACGTATAATAGCATTTTGTTGGATTATGTGTATTATTGGAAAGGATTTCTTATGTCATGCTTGTGTATCAATTGTCCCTAAATTCCAGAAATGGTTGTGAGGGATTATTACTACATGAACTACTGTTCTGATTTACTCGAGGGTTATGAAAATATTGATGTTATATGTGTTTGACAGGCAGAGTGACCGGTTCAAAAAGTGTGTAGCTGTGTATCTGAGTAATTAGATAAAACACTGAATGTGAAAAAAGCATTGATAAAGAGTATTTCAATTCAATTCAATTGTATTTATAGTATCAAATCATAACAGGAGTTATCTCAAGACACTTTACAGATAGAGTAGGTCTAGACCACACTCTATAATTTACAAAAAAAACAACAAATCCCCCAAGAGCAAGCACTCATTGCAACAGTGGCAAGGAAAAACTCCCTTTTAGGAAGAAACCTCGGACAGACCCAGGCTCTTGGTAGGTAGTGTCTGACATGCCGTTGGGGTGCATCACAGTATAGTTAATAAACAGTGGCTAGAAATAGTGGTTGTAGTAGCGCAGGGAGCAGCACGGCATAGCAGGGAATTTCAGCAGAACCACGGCAACAGCTGGTGTTTTTTGTGCTCTTCCATGTATTCTTTACGGTAGGCTACATTGTATTAACCCTATACAGCTCTTTCTGTGTGTGTGTGTGTGTGTGTGTGTGTGTGTGTGTGTGTGTGTGTGTGTGTGTGTGTGTGTTTGTATGTGTGCATGTGTGCTTGTGTGCGTGCATGCATGCGTACACATTGGATTGTATTCAGTTCTTGTCAGATTTCTGTGAAAATTGTCTTGCATCACAGGTGAAATGTATTCTACATGCATTACAAAATAAATACATACAAAAACAGCTGCAGTGCACTCAATGTCACCCAAATACTTTTTTGAATGTTTTTTGTCTGGCCTTCACTTCTTAAAATGGTTCTTTTAGGGTCAAGACTTTATTGGTAAGGTTAGAATTAAGGTAGGATAAGTGTTTGACATGATGTTTGGGATGGATAAGGTTAAGATTAGAGACTATAGGAAAGTTATTGTATTATGTCACTGAGAGTCCTCACAAGTATAAAAGTACAACAATGTGTGTGTGTGTATGTGTGTGTGTGTGTGTGTGTGTGTGTGTGTGTGTGTGTGTGTGTGTGTGTGTGTGTATGTGTGTGTGTGCGTGTGCGTGTGTTAAAAAGCCTCAAGTCCCAGGACAACTCATTAAGTGTGTAGCCCTTCCATAGAAGAATAAGGAGAGCAGGACATTGTGCTGCAGTCTGCACTCAGCATGCCAGTCACACACAGGAAGCCGTGTGTGTGTGTGTGTGTGTGTGTGTGTGTGTGTGTGTGTGTGTGTGTGTGTGTGTGTGTGTGTGTGTGTGTGTGTGTGTGTGTGTGTGTAGGAGAGACATACACATCCAAATCACAGTTACAAAAAACATGGACTGTTTCTTTGCCTCTCACTCACATTCTCTCACACACCCAAAAGTACAGACACAAACACACACCAAACTTACAAAGGCTGACATGGATTTATGTTCCCCACTGCTCAAAGAGACAAGCTTCAGGAAAAGGGGCAAATCCAACCAAAGAATAGGAACACCCATTGTTCAGAATCACGCATGCACGCACGTGCACGCGCACACGTGCACACGCACACGGACAAGAACACACACTTTCACTCTTAACTGAAAACAGCTTATTGATTGTGCAGTCTTTAAAGCAGACTTGTGTTTGTGAAATGCTGTTGATTTAGTCATTGCATATGACTGTCTCCTTAATGGAATAATTCAGTCAAGGACTTCTATTGACAAATACATGCATATAAAAAGAAACACACTCACACTGATAAATGCTGATGGACAGAGAAATCTGTGGACTATGTTCCCTGTGATCATTGATAAGAATCCCTTGGATTTAAGTTATTTGAATGGAAATCAAGCATGGAATTATGTTTGGTTACTGTCTTGGGGTGAAATGTGTGTTTCCATGAAATGGAATTTGGTGAAGTCATTTCTGAGACGGCTGGGGACAACGAGGTTTTAATGAGCGCTTGTTTGATTAGGGAATTGGAAACTGGAAGGTCTTTTTTTCATACTGATTTACTCTGCTTAGTAGTAAAGTAAACACAGTTTATGTGCTTGTGTGGGTTTTCATTTCTTCTATCAATTCTTCTTTCTTTCTTTCTTTTTGTACTTTCACTCTCCTTCCTGTATTATGTTGTTTTCTATTATCTAAACTTCATTCTGAATTCAGTATACACTAAACAAAGAGAAGAAAATGAGATCTTAACAAAACTAGAGACAGTGAAAGAGAGAGGGTAAATGAAGGAGAAATGACATGAAGCTTTTGTGCGGCTCTCTCTCCACCAATCTCCCTCTCAGTCGATGCACGAGAGAGCGGGGGAAAAAACACAAACAAAAGGAAAATAGACTATGTTCCTCCATCTTTCCTCAGCCTCCTGACAACTGCACAGCAATCGATAATCAATCCCTAATCTCTCTCAGCTCTCTCTCACCTTCTCTCTTTCTTCCTCTTTTGCTCCTTCCTCTCTTTCCATTCAAGCCCCTCCATGTCACTAGCTAAGATACCTGCTACGTGGACACACACAGAACCATGCAGACCCACACAAATGAAGGTTCTACGCACACACACACACACACACACACACACACACACACACACACACACACACACACACACACACACACACACACACACACACACACACACACACACACACACACACACACAAATTACGAGTAAAAACACTACACAAAATACTAAAAACATAATAATAATAGTCCACACATCTGCAAAAACTTCCAAGCACACACAAACACAAGTTGTCACATGCAATGAATGTGATTCACTATTGTCTCTCAATCACACACAAGGGTGCAGATTCAGTTTCAAAAGTGAGGGACTATTTCTTGGCTGCAGTCACTTCCTGGAGTCTTTTTGGTACCTTAAGGTTACCAGGCAACCAGTGGTTGGAAGGGAAAGTCTGGTGTGCAGGTTGGGGTGTTTCGTCAAGTATTTTTTACCTGCAATCAATGTTCGCTTTTTTAAAAAGGGTTGTAGTTGCCTCAACCATATCTGGGATTTTGAAAAATGAGGTGGACAACCCAATCCCTCGTGGAAATAAACCTCCACACACAGATAAGAGATGCACATACAATCCTTCTATGGCCTATAATGTCGACAGCCTTGGCTACAGTTTCAGTGAGGCAGAAACAGCCTGCTCAGTGCCTCGCCCCCCTGAGAAACTACAGCCACACACACACACACCATATAGAAGGAACTTCAGGGTCTGCCGCTCAAATGTGGAAGCAATAAATTTACCTCTTCTTTACCTTCATGTACCTTCACAGGTGGCTACTGCTTTAGGAAATGTTACGCTTGCCCACATGGACATGATAAAAGAGAGAAGATATATCTGAGAGATTAGTGGCTGAAGGTAAAAGGGAAATGAAAGGACAAGATGGGAGACAAGAGAGGAGGGATTGAGGTTGCTAAAGATCAAGCCGAATATAATCCACCTGCTTTTGTAACCACATGGACCCTTGATGATGGCCTACCTACCGTCTAACTCTCCTTTGTCTCATTCCTGATTTTTTTTCCAATATCGGAAAAGTGCTTAACATATTGAGTTGAATTTAAAAAAAAAAGGAGGGAAAGGTGAAGATGCATCTTACATCAGTCCCTGTGTTATACCTCCACAGCTGAGTTCCAGTGTTGAGAGAACATTGAATAAGACCAGTGACGCTGTCAGTGAAGCCACCTGCTGTTTTGGCATGGTTGTGTGTCTCTCTGTATGTGTCTGCATGTGTGTACTATCCACTGCTGTGGTTATTAAGGATGAAGAGGTGTCCTATTCAACACCTGTCCTGCTGCTGGCTACAGCAAATTCACACTCAATTGCTTGTAAAAAAAGATAAATAAGGAGAGCCCGGCTACATTCTTTCGAGCAATACTTCTTCCGTAAATTGTCAAATAGTGGCAGAGGCCTTTATTTACCTCATCTGCAGAGGGTACAATGCCTGTATTTGAAGCAGGCTTGTATTGGAGGCAGGCCTTTGTTTCTAATTCACACGTTTGTTACGTATATTTGATCATATTTTTGTACGAAGCTTCCTTTTTTCTGATCTGCTCCAATTTGCTTTGTAAAATTGGTTTTGTATTGCATAATGCTGTTAAAACAAACTCAATACTTATGTTTCAAATGAATACCCCTGTAAGGTTTCAGTGGACAAAATCCATTAATTTCATAACAAGGCTTTTAATGTGAAATATCTGCAGGAATGTGTTTGGGGTCAGCCTTGGTCGCAGTGACCACGCCCCCAGCCATTA
Organism: Gymnocephalus cernua; assembly: GCA_023631565.1. Classification (NCBI taxonomy): domain Eukaryota; kingdom Metazoa; phylum Chordata; class Actinopteri; order Perciformes; family Percidae; genus Gymnocephalus; species Gymnocephalus cernua. The sequence continues at coordinate 11,002,888 of CM042447.1, read as the reverse complement.
TTAAAAATACTGTATTTATTTGGCCCAAAATTTGTCAAATTTCATGTATGGAATAGAAAAGTCTAGCGTCCACTTGTTTCTCTTGCTGAACTGCAGACTTGCAGTCTTTCTCTTTAATGTTCTCGTTATAAACGAGTTGTAGTGTGGTAAAATAAGTTTAATTTAATCGTCAGTGACATGAAATATCCCTCATCCCTTATATAACCTGATCCCTAAACAATTACGCTATTACTGCTGTTCTAAAGTCTGACATTGCCGCATCTGGTTTTGTATCTGTTGCTATGGTAAAGGACATGAATGTAAATCAGAACAACAGAGCCAGATTCATAATGTTCTTACCCACTTTCAGCCCTGGGATCCTTTTGGAGTTTTTTATTAAACAGCACTGTATTTGCATTTCTTTAGATTACAAAAATCGAAAAGAGCTACATGTGTGCTATGTTCTCTGTGGGAAACAGAAGTGATCACAATCTCTGTGGGATCAGGCGGTAATGGTTGGAAATCCTGCGGGAGAGGGCTGTTGTGGGATTGAAAAAAAAGGGGGGGGGGGGCATTCTCCTTGCACAGACTTCTGAAGCAATGACTAAAACATCAAAAAGACAACTTGGGATTGAAAATATTTTTGCACCTGCTCCCATGTCTCACTCTTAAAGACAGAGCCACTGAGCAATACACTGACAGCAGCTTTTCAATTCCGCCTCCACAAGTGGTATGAAATATAAGGAGGGGAGGCAGAAGTCGCCACAAACTCTATTTGGTCCTTTTTGGCCTTGTTACAGGGTCCCACATCTCCACTTCTTTTAAATTCCAAATGTAGGCACTTAAAACTTAAATCTTTTATTCATTGGTCTGATTGTGAAACACGTAGGTGGTGTGAAGTGCTTACGTTCACTTCCCAAACGGCATTTAGTGATTACAAAGCTGAGAGACACAGTTGCTGCTTTCAGTCTGGCAAAATGCTTATTCAATAAGTCTAACTCTTTTTTTTTTTTATTTCTTACTCACACACTAGCACACATACTCACATCTAGCAACATAACAGATATTTAAACAGTATGACTCTCACACAAAAGGAAACATACACAAGTCCTATGCCCTGTTTATTCAAGGGGATGAGATTTGATGTTGAATATTTCCCTCACACACATTTACATGCATAAAATATATTACTCGTGTTACCATGATAATTCAATACCCTGCGTTGTGATGTAAACCTCTCGTCGTCTTTTACAGTCAAACAAATACACACTTTCTAATTATCATCTCTCTGTCACAAACGCTCTCATACACATACCTGGAGAGACTTAAAATGTGCACATTGGGACTAGGGATGGCTTTGCAATCAATTGTTATGATTGTATCAATTGTTTGTATAGGAATGTTCAAAACTCAATATACCTTTTCATCATCTTTCATCGTTCTCAGTATGACATTACAGACCATAAACATGTGATGTGAAGTATTCATTTGGTATGCTGTCATGGTGACTTCCCCCAGGCTTTCTGTATTACCTATGGCAGAAAAATACGTGCTGTCGTTGCACAAATGACAAATGTCGTCACAACCTAGTAGTTGAACTTTTCATTATTTCTGTGCAAGGAAGTGTCGAAAAACTGGAAGAGTCAAAAGTGCATTCTTGCAAAGAGAAGCCTCAGGACACGATCTGTAAAGTGAGTTTGTCTGTAAATTTGAAGAAAGATATGCTCACATGTATAGATAGCTCACTAATAAAACATCAGTGGATCAAAGCTAACAGGAGAGAAAACAGTGTGTCAGTATATATATATATATATATATATATATATATATATATATATATATATATATATATATATATATATATTAGGGCTGTCAAATGATTAAAATTTTTAATCAAATTAATCAGAATTTTCAGTGGATTAATCATGATTAATCACTATTTGCAATTTCACCTGAATCCTAACCATTTTTTTCTGAAATGCATACCAAAAGATACTAGTGCTGTCAAGCGATTAAAATATTTAATCGCATTAATGTCATAGTTAACTCGCAATTAATCGCACATTTTTATCTATTCTAAATGTCCCTTGATTTCTTTTTGTCCCATTATATTTTCTCATTTTAATTCTCTTATCAGCATGGAAAAGTAGATCGGCTGCTTTGTGACAACATTGTCATATACGTTATGTTCAATTTCACACTAACATTCACACTTGGATCTAATAATCTGTCACATAATGTAACGCTGTTACCTCGATGTTCCATTGCAAGTAGTACTGCAGATAGTCCTGCAGATAGTACTACAGGTAGTACTGCCTCATTTGTTTCTCTCACTGACTGTAGAGTCACTACTCGCTCGCTCTGAAGATAATCGCCGTCACGAGCCTACAAGCTACGCGGCTAGCAAGCTAAAACCGGCCGAGGCTTGTGTCTGTTTTGTTTGCGGTCTGCGAAATTACAAGACCCGCCCTTCAATCACTACTATTGGCCAGGCGTCGAAGGTAACGTAACTCCATTTGTTCAGGTCCTATCCCCTGACCAATCCACTATCCTCACCACTCGCGGTGAAATGCCTAAACCAAACCAATCAGCTGCTTCGTAGGGCGGGACATGGTGTGGCCATAGACAGTTAAAGAAGTGGACTAACAGATCCCGTTGCTCTCTCTATGCGTTACTCGTGCGTTAAAAAAATTATCGGCATTAAAATGGGTTTGCGTTAACGCCGTTAATAACGCGTTAAACTGACAGCCCTAATATATATATATCCGTATCCTCTTCCTCCGCAGCCAGGACTTTGTCATGTGTGCAGAATGTGGTTTTGCATTATCTTGTTGAAATATGCATGGACGTCCCTGGAAAAGATGTCTTCTTGAAGGCAGCATATTGTGCTCCAAAATCTCTATGTACTTTTCAGCATTAATGGTGCCATCACAGAAGTGCAAGTTACCTTTGCCAAGGGCACTGACACAACCCCATACCATGACAGACCCTGGCTTTTGGACTTGTTGCTGGTAACAGTCTGGATGATCCTTTTCTTCTTTGGTCCGGAGCACACGGCGTCCATTTCTCCCAAAAAATACCTGAAATACTGATTCATCTGACCACAGTACACGTTTCCACTGTGTGATGGTCCATCCCAGATGCCTCTGAGCCCAGAGAAGTCAACGGCGCTTCTGGACACTATTAACATAGGGCTTCCTTTTGGCACAGTACAGTTTAACTGGCATTTGTGGCAGTAACTACGTATTGTGGTACTTGACAAAGGTTTGCCAAAGTAGTCCTGAGCCCATGTGGTGATATCGCTTATAGATGAATGACGATTCTTGATGCAGTGCTGCCTATGGGATCGGAGATCACGGTTGTTCAGCTTAGGCTTGCGCCATTGTCCTTTATGCACTGAAATTCCTCCTCATTCCTTGAATCTTTTAATTATGTTATGCACTGTTGAAGGTGAAATAAGCAAATGTCTTCCTATCTTTCTTTGAGGAACATTGTTTTTAAACATTTCAATAATTTTCTCACGTATTTGTTGGCAAACTGGTGATCCTCGGCCCATCTTTGCTCCTAAAGGACTCGACCTTTCTTGGATGCTGCTTTTGTACCAAATCATAATTACAATCACCTGTTGACATCACCTCTTTGAAATCACATCATTTTTTAACCAATTTACCTGATTACTAGCCCTTAATTGCTCCTGTCCCAACCTTTTTTGGAATGTGTTGCAGGTCTGAATGACAGGAAAGGATGTATATTTACAAATGAAATTAAGTTGACCAGACAAAACATGAAATATTTTGTGTTCACATTGTCTGCAATGAAATACAAGTCAAAGTACATTTAGAAATCAGTACTTTCTTTTTTTATTTGTGTTTTTCATACTGTCCCAACTTTTTCTGATTTTGGGTTGTATATTAGAACCAATCTAACTACTAACTGCTTTAAGTGGTTAACCAACATATGACATTACCCATTCATGTCATTATTAGTAAACCTTAAAACAAACTTGGAACATGGATGTGCGCATTATTTAAGCTTTAGTGCGTAACTTTTTAATATTAATGAACGTCCGTTAAATTCAAGCCATTGCCAAATGAGTTGATACAAAGCTAATTACAGTAAGACTATCAGCTCCACACAAATGTCTCTGTATTTCTCAGTATGGCTATGTTCGGAAGGTTGTGTTGTCCGGAGGTAAACAAGATGGATTATGTAGTGGTATGTGTGTTCTGAAATATTTAAAACACTTTTTGTTATCTTGCCACATGGGATGCAACGTTTGCTAAATGCTGCATCAAATTATTGTAAACACAATATTGTAGAACATTCATTGACATAGTACACAAGAGGCTATTCCTATCCACATGAAATTAGATCTGATGAAAACAGTGCAGTTTACAGATTGGGCAGTGTACCGCAGGTGGTGGTGTGCGTGTGTGCGCGCATTTGTGTGTGTGTGTGTGTGTATTTGTCTAATTTAAGACAAATAAAAAAATTCACTCTCTGAACATATTACATACGCCATTGACTGATTAATGGTTTTTCATTAAAAAGAAATGCACCACAACATTTTTTCCTCAGAGCAGAATATGTTTATTAGCTCATAGCACATGTCATTAGTATACGGTTCTGGTATCTTAAACAGACAAATTAATTTGCTGATGCTGAACACATGTAATAAAAGGAGCTGTGCTGATACTGATGCTACAGATAGTACTGACGCACTTCTGAATAGAGGGAGAAGCTGTTATCCTCTGTGTCCTCTACAGTTAACTCACAATGGCTACAAGTGCTGTGCTATACATGGTAAATCCTATAGTAATGGAACCTTTTGCCTCTAGCTCTTTGTGAGCAGTATGGGTAAGAAACAATCTGAGTCATAAAATGATTGGCAGCTCTCTCTCTCTCTCTGTGTGTGTGTGTGTGTGTGTGTGTGTGTGTGTGTGTGTGTGCGTGTGACACACAAGCCAAGAAGCAACCTTAAGTGTTTATGAACCTGCTTCTATTACCTTCACTGCCACTTAAACACAATGAGCTCACCACATTGATAAGATATTACCTACTGTTCCCTTGGGCTACCACACACACACACACACACACACACACACACACACACACACACACACACACACACACACACACACACACACACACACACACACACACACACACACACACACACACACACACACACACACACACACACAGGGTTAAACTCCTTCACACACTGATAAGCCAATGTCTTTCACACAAAGCGTTAACACAGCACCATGTCTGCTCCATCAAAATCGATAATGGCCCCGAGGCGAGTGTCGCGGCCATGTTTAAGAGCAGCAGCACAACGCCAGCAGCAATAATAACCATGTTAATGAGCTCCAGGGAAAGGTCAAGGCTAAACAAAAGAATCCCTCCTTATAAATATTTAAGTGTGATTAACATTAGCAGTCCTAATTAAGCCATCAGTCTTTGCTCTGTGAAAAGGCCTTTGATTAGTCAACACTCAGAATGCTTCACTCCACTGAAGAGCAACTCAGCAGGGCCTGATGGAGAAGCTGTTGAGGTGAGGGTGCGTGTGGGCTAGGAGGAAGAGAGGGTGGTGTTTTTGCTTCTTCTTTTCATGGAAAAAACCCAAATGATGAAATAGATCTGAATTGTCTTATAGACAACAGATTCATCTAGGCTAGGTAGGCTAGCTTAGATGGTAGGCTAGTTGCTATTTCATCATGGGCGATATTGTTTTGAAAGGATCTGTTTAAATCATTGTTTTGGATTGACTATACAGTCAGTGGCACACATTGGATGCATTGTCCATGATCCCTGAAGCTACATTACAGTAATATATATAACACAATGTTGAATGGCATCAATCATTGTGATGAAAATAAGTAGGAAGATAAGGCAAAGGTTGAAATAAACAGCTGTACTATTAAGGTTAGTTCTTCATACGTTAAATGAGATTACAAAAATAAACATACCACATTGCTTTTCCAAACGCTAAAATAAAGTAAAAAATCATTGCATATAAATAAATACACAATGCAGTCATCAGATGTAGCAATTAAAAAATGCTGATTTGATGTTCGGATCAAAAGTATTCATGTGGAAGTCACATCTACATTTGTAATCTCCAAACAGCAACACATTATGTGAAGAAATTTAGTTTTTTGGGAGATGGGGGAACCCAAATACCTGTTCATGTATGATGCAGCTGGGGAAAATGTCACACAGTGAACTCAGTAGCTATTTACCATCATATTAACAGAAGTTAGTCTTTGGACATCACAGGGCTCAGTGGTTGGCACCGTCATCTCACAGCATGAAGGTTCACAGATCAAATCAAAATCTAAGACTCCTCTGAGTGGAGTATCTTTGTATAGAGCTTGTGATTTCCTCTCACAGTTCACAGTCATGCAGGTTCTTGCAGAAATGTATCCTCTGGATATAGAGTCGACATATGGGAGGTGAAAAAGCAATTCTGAAAATGGGTTATACATAGATGTGCGTGCATGTGTGTGTGCACTGCTGATGATGACTCCATGATGTTCCAATATGACCCAATCACAGACAAATAGAGATAATCATGTTTGAGAGTGTGTCTGTGTTTTGAGTGCCTCGAGGCACCTTACACAACCGTTGGGGGACAATGAGGTCTCAAACACAAAGCATGTTCATGTGTGTATATGTTTGTGTGTGTGTGTTTTAATGTGCGTCTCCTGTTTGCCCTACAGCTCTTTGCTTACATATGCATCAGCTATAGTAATTTTATGAATAATAAATAACAATATGTGTCTCTGTAGTCATCCTCTGTCTGATTTGTGTGAACAGTTCCACAGGTCTGTGTGTGTGTATGTTTAGCCTCAACTGCATGTCTTTATGTGCTAAAGCATCTCAGATGACAATAAAAAGTCTACTATGAAGTGCATTTCCATGTGTGTAGGTCTCAGAAGGATACAATGTGTATGTACTGTATATAAATGGGTACCGGTCACCCAAGTGTATTGGGCTTGTGGACAAAATTAACAACAGAAATGCTCCAGGCACCAGCTGCAAGTGTAAGTGTAAAATAATTTAAATCCTCTTCTGAAGTATGAGAAAACATTTTTATGGCTGTGGGGATTAGTGTAAACTGGCTTCTTGCAGGTCACACATAGAGATAGGCTTATGCAGGGCCATGTAACAGGTTTAGTAGCCACTGGCTTGTTGCATAGTCATATGCCTCTCTAACATGTAGGGAGTAGCTTCTGGACACCTTGGTCAGGCCATTTAGTGTGCATCAGCTGATGAAGAATACAGAGAAACCTATATTACAGGTGAAAGTGCTTTAATTGCTTTTAGTTGGAATTTTCTTTACAAAAAGCACCAGGATTATACCATAACAAAACTGCATAATGTGGTCAATTTAATAATATGACAATATACACCATGAGTTTGTCAACCGGTAAAGATTTTGCTATTTGCTATTGCAATACCCGATACTGTATTTAGAGGACCGTCAATGTGATGATGTGCCTGGATTTTCTAACTGTCAGTCAACTTCTTTTTTTAAAAGCATGACCACGATCATTCCTGAACCTTAACCAAATGTTTATTATTGTCACCATGATGGTGAAGGTCCCCAAAGCTACCAGCACCATGGTACTGTACCTTCATGGTAGGGACCAGTTTACCATGCCACTGTTCTTTCATGGTATAGCAGTGCATGGTGGTGTAATACCATTGAACTGTTGTGGCCACAGTTCCTCATTACAATAATATTAAATCAGATCCTATTGCACTGTAGCATCATGGAAACACTAGCAAGATACTGTAATACAATACAATGAACTGAATGAGTACTATGATGCAGCTGCACTATTTCCATGAGAAAATAATACATTTAAACATGATTTATGTGCAGGTCTACAGAAAAATCCAAACAACTGGTTCCAGTTACTTATTGTCGTTTAAAAAGCAACACAATATAAAAACTTGGAAAATCAATTTGAAAATGTACCAGAGAAAAAAAGGGAAACTTCTTCTCTTGCAGTAAAAGTATAAAATGTCAAACAGAAACAAAGAAAGTTTTCTTGTCAGCGAAAGGTTTGTTATTGTCCCTCTATTGAACACAGACTTTAAACAACAATCTTACTTTCCTCGCATTTAAACTAAAGAAAAGTCTGCAGAGCTTTTAATGTGGCATTGGCAGTACTGGAGTTTTTATTTTTCTGGTCATTGAGATTTAACTCCATTGTGTGTGTGTGTGTGTGTGTGTGTGTGTGTGTGTGTGTGTGTGTGTGTGTGTGTGTGTGTGTGTGTGTGTGTGTGTGTGTGTGTGTGTGTGTGTGTGTGTGTGTGTGTGTGTGTGTGTGTGTGTGTGTGGTCTACAAGGTCATCCTCCTCCTCCCCTGGCGTTCCTACTGTCTCCTCAGCGCAGCAGCTCGGGGCTTCATTACCGCTCACTTTATCTCTGGAGGGACACTCAGACTGAAAGCCAAGCTCTCTCTCACTGCCACACAGACACAAACCTTCATCCAAAACCTAGCAGCACTAGTTCATGGCTGTCCACTAAACTGGCTACAATAGTCATACATAAATAACCGTTTCCAGTCTTTATGCTTAGCTTTATGCTGTCTGTAGCTTCAGTACAGATGTAAAAGTGGTGATGATCTAATCTCAAATCTTATATAACTGTTGGTAAGAAAGCAAATAAGCAAACTTCTTAAAATGTCAAACTATTGCTTTAAGAAGTCCTTGTTTTTATTCCAAGGTAGATAACCTGCATGGAGGTAAACTGACTTTGGCTCAAAAACCACTAAAGTTTGACTCAGTCCAATGAGACTTCCTGTGCCACCAAGCAGCTCTGCCTCCAAAAAGTGTTTGCATGACCAAAACTTCAGTCTGCCAAAATAAAAGACTGGAAGGTAGCAGCACTATCTAACACTGAGCCAATAACTCAATCCCCTAGCAGCAGAAACTCTAGCTGGAATGAAACAGCTTTTTATGGCGCCAAGCAGACAGACACCAGCACAGACTCAGAGAGAAGAAGTGCAGAGGTGCAGACTAAAACAAAAAAGTACAAATAAATAAGAGCAGGAGAGAGTAGCAGAGGGGATCGTGAGGAAGTGAGTGCTCTATAAATTGTAGCTCGGTGCAGGGCTGCAGGGAGGGAGAGCAGCCTGATGAATAGAGCCATCAGCCTAAGCAGAGGCTACAGAGCAGCCTGCCATCTGCCTGCCCATTACTAGAATGGAGTGTATGATGGTTGACTCTCATCTGCAGGCCCCACTGGCATCGCAAGAACATTTCTTTGTGTGTGTGTGTGCGTGTGTGTATGTGTGTCTTCACTCTTACTGAACTCAAAACGAGACGAGGTGTCCTTGCCTCGATATAACCGTAACCACATTCCTGTAGTGTCTTCTGTTGTGTTTTTAATTTGTGTGGGTGAATGCATTTGTCAAGAGCTTGTATCAATTTTGAGCATATTGTGTGAAACTGTGTGTGTGTGTGTGTATGTGTGTGTGTGTGGACGTGCATAAGGCAAGGGTGGCCCTCAGAGAAGAGTTACAGCAGCGTGGCAGACGCTTCACACCTCATTGGCAAGCAAGGAGAGCCAATCGTCGCCAACAGATCCGCCCCTTAGGCTGCCGGCCTATTCTTCAGTATCCTTGATGAGTTAGAGAGTGAGAAAAAGAAAGAAGTGGGAAAGAAAATAAGAGAAAAAAAGCAGAAGGAGAGAGAGACAGAACAAAAGAGCACAAAAGGAGAGTAAATGCAAACACAAGAATGGGGACTGACTGTGTGGAGAGACACTAAAAGGCACAAAGAGCCGCACAGACGGATAAGAGCCAGAGAGGGAGTGTGGGGAAAACTTTCAAGGGAAAAGCTATTTTTTCTTCAGAGAAGGTCATTAACAAATGTGATTAGTCATCGTGGTGGGGGATTTTGTCTTTTGAATTGCAGAGCGCATCTGGTTCTGCTTCTTCAGAGAACAGAGACAATATAAGACTGAAATATTATAAAAGCACTGGAACAAAATTGTAGCTTTATCCTAATCGCTTTATACAGTGCAATGCAGGAACTGGTGTTGCTGGGAGTTGACAAAGTTTCTCTGTTCATACAGAGACAGATGGTACAGAGCACTTAATAAATAGCGAAAACCATACTGGCAGATGCTGATACATCACTGCCGATTTTCTCTTGGGCCAGGGTGCAACACTATGAATGTACTCCACATTTCCCTCCTACACTGTACATGCCTGAGACTCAGTATGTTTGTTATGCTGTAAGAGACTCTCTCTTCTCCCATGTGTGTCAAATCGGGAGCTTATAACAAGACAGACCTGTCCTCCATGTATGACAGCAGTGCTGACCATCCAATGTCTTCCTGCACATGCCCTTATCTAACTTAAAGAATGATCCCAAAAATGTGCATTGTCTTGAGCACACAGATAATAATGAAAAAGAGGAAATAATGTAGCCTTTGCAGTTGGTAAATGTATGTCATGAAAGTGCTATGCAGGACTGACAAACTGAGAAAACAATCAGAATACTTAGGCACAAAAATGTTGGACTACATGAGATTTTCCTGAGGTAGCAACCTCCAAGAGACATACCAATTAAAATCAAGATTGAAACATAAAAGTACAAAAAGTGAAAAGTCGCAACAAATTCTCTAAACTCTAAATAAAAGTTTTCGGAATTTTGATTGGAAAGAAAATATATTTAATACTACTGACACGCAAAACATTAGAACAAGGTCATAGTTTTGATAGATTTCCTATGTGACTGCATTTCCTGAGTTGTGTTTTGCATCAGTTTATTTTATAACCTGGTGGTTTTATTTCCACCCGTCTATTTTAATCAATCAAATTTATTTGAAGTGTAAAATCACTATTAGACATGGTCTCGGTGCCCTTACAATTAAAGGAACACAGAAATAACAGACAGCAACAAGACAACTGAACAGCATTAAAACAGTAATAATAAACAATAGAAAAACAGCAACATAAGACAATCAATGAAAAGGTTTGCTTGTGAAGGACGCAGAAAGGATGGTGTGTTATGGCTGGCTATAGAGATGGCTTTTCAATCTAGATTTAAAAATGTCACCTAAGAAAAACACTAAATAAAAGCCAAATTTGATTCACCTTCAGATGAAATACTTGTTATTTGAAATGTTGTTCTTCTCACTCTCCACCGTCTCCATCACCCTGACCCCGCAGACAGCTGCCTTCGGGACCCCTTAAGAACTCCGACACAATTTGAACACTGCCGGTTGCCAAGGACATCTCTGCAACACTCGTGGAAGTTACACTAAAATGGGGAAAAAACATATTTTGTTTGTCGTTTTAGCTTACTATTATTATTATGAACAAATATTTCTTTATTTATACAAAAAAAGCCTTATGTCAAAATCTCATTACTTCTACCACCTGATAAATGGAAGCTTATAACAGTGGCTTCAGGAGACATGTACATAAATTCCAGACAATAAAGCACATTTCCTTTGAGTTCCATTATGCCCTTCCTAATATATTGTTTCTTAGGGAATGCATCAAATTAAAGAAGCAAAATGCTCTCTTTTTGTGAATTTAAAAGAGTCAAGAGCACTAGCAACTCTTTGTATACAAGCTATTGGAATGAATTATTTTCATAGAAGCTTTGCTACCATAATAAAGGTTGTTGAGGTCGTGGGGGAGACCTTTAAAAGGAAAAGGTGATCCCCATGTTTGAACCTCATGATTCTCTAATCACCTTTTAATTTTATCAGAGTGGATATAATCTGATTACAGACAGAATACACCGTTAAATCACTTATTTTGGCTCGGAGGTACTGGGTCAGATAGAGGAGTCCTGCAGCTTGTGTCAGAGTCACAGGATGGAAAAAGAAGGGGCTTGGTCTGCTCTGTGGAGAAACACCTGCCATGAACTCCAATAGCTATTATCCCCAACCTTTAGAAAACCCCTCCAACGCACGCACACACACGCCATATAACAGAAGTCAACCCCTCACCCCTACGAGACCCCAAAAGTCAAAAAGCAAAAGGACAGCTGACTGACAGAGGGGGATTAGTCACAACAAATCACATGCTTGCACACACACACACACACACACAGCCTGCCTCTCTCTTTCTCGCTCTGTCTATCACATACACTTCTTCTGATGCAGAATCAAGATAACATCTTCTCTGCGATCACCTGCCTCCACATCAAACCCAGACAACTGTCCCTCCCGCACATTGTTACTGCATAAAAAGTGTGTGGATGGCTGCATTACTACCCCACCCACAAGTACACACACTGTCGAACCACACACACACACACACACACACACACACAGTCAGTCAGTCTATGCAGTTAAACCCAACCCAGAGAGTCTGGCTGAGTGCAGACAGCGTAGAGAAGCTGTCTCCTCTAAACCAACATTAGCCTGGGAGACTGAGCAGAGAAGAACCACACTCAAGGAAGATGAGAGAGAAAGACAGAAAGAAGTACACAAGTAAAAGGAAAGTGGGACAATGAGGGGATAAGGAAGATGTAGAGATCCCTGCTCTTTCACTGAATAGCTAGAGCGCACCGAGGATTCATACAACAGAAAGACAGAGAGAAACAGACAGAAAGATAGATTATGAACCAGAACATCTGGGACGAATATTTCTTCCACGCTTCAATCCTCCTCTCTTGGGCTCATTCACTCCGTTTTGCAAAATGTCGCGAAACAACATGAGGGCCGCATATCCATCAAAGATGTACAATGTTTGCTGTAACAAACACGCGCACACACACACACACACACACACACACGGAGAGACGGAGCCCACTGAACAATTATGGAGAAAAGTTCAACAACTGTTCCTGTATTGTTTCATCTTTTATTTCCTCTGATCAGACATTGTCACAAGTGTTGGTCTGGATGAATACTCAACACGCAGATTACATTATTAACATAACACAAACTCACACGAACAAATGCAAAGAAAAAACAGATGCGTACATGTGCATTTGTGTACAGGATTGTGCATTAGGAGCAGGAAAACAATGAATGAACAAAATAGGACTGACTTTAATTAGTAAAAATATACTTTTATTTTCCTAACAGTGTTGAAGTGAGAGGGGATGAGGGATGGGTCCAAGTGGCTTGTGACAGAGGCGGCTTGCTTTCTTGTGGTTGTTCCGGTTCATTTTTACTGTCCTTACCGCGGGCCAAGCACAGGCCTGCTAGGTCCTGTCAGTCTGCCATTTCTCCAAAATGGCAGACAGTGTCACTGCCTCCCTACATACATAGAGCTAGACGAAAAGGTAAGAGAGGTGGGGAAGGAGACAAGTATCAGGGGGGAAACGTGTCTATTTCTCTATCAGGGTGCTGTGTTCGGTGCCTCTGGTGTGATCCAGTTCTTCACAAGGTTTTGAGGGTGTGTGTCTTGGTGCTGACTCATTCCTCACTTCCTCCACTGTAGTTTGGTCAGTTTGTCAGTCGGTCGATAATCAAATCTTCCTTAACCCCCGGTTCTCAACTTGTTCTGCAGACAAAAACAGAGAGAAGGTGCATTAGAGAGATGGAGAAGAAAATAAATAAAAAATCTAAATAGACAAACAAGCAAAAGAGAAAGATATTACGTCCCAAAGGAGAGACAATACAGAGAGAGACAGGCCTAAGAGTACAATAAAAGGGTGGATGATGGAGTGAGTATAAGAGGATGAAGTGAGTTGGAGAAGTAGTGAAAAGAGAGAAAGACCCGAGGGCAGTGGATTCCATGTTAGCGATAAGTGCAACCACAAATCCCCAGCACTCCCTGTCAATAACCATTTGAACTGGCCTGTTGCAGCTGATGCCACTGGATAAAAACCGGGTGAAGAGTTTAAGAAAAGAGATAAAACAAGGGACACGAGGAAGAGAATGACATAGACAAGTAAGAAAGAAATAAAAATGTCTTCTTCCTCACTAACCAACTTAATAATGGTGTTGTGGGTGACATAAGTCCACATCAGTAAAATTTCATTTCTGCAGTTTATTTTGTGCACCATTGATCTTCCCATGAAATGATTATTGACACAAACGGTCTGACAAACACTCCACAAGACTGCAAAATCCAGGTCAGGACAAGGGGCAGACTTTAAAGAGATCACTGAAAGGATAATTCCAGTTCATTAGAACGTGGGCTTATTTTGATAATTTCTAATGGTTATGATAAAATTGTATCTACAGTACCAAAGTGCTCTTCTGCACTGGATCTGGGAACGTGAGATACAATGGCAATGTAAAATCACTATATATATTATACATATAGGCCTACATATGAGGTATGATTTCTTTTCTGAGCTCAGTGATCTCATAGAAATCCCACCTCTGAACTACGCTTATGTGTATCTGCACAGATACAAATGTGATGGTTGTTTACAACGGCGACTTTTGGGTAATAATTTATTGGTCACATTTGTTTTCTCTTCCAGGCAAGTGTGGCTAACCTGGAGGTTTCTTTAAAACCTCTATTGGTGTCTAACTGCTTGTGTTTCTTACTGCAATATCGACATATGCTCAGATCTCAGTAATTAACTTGAGTGTAATCACCGGAAAGATGAGAAGAAGATTTACAGACGTCTAAAAAACTATTGAAAGGACAAATTAAATCATTACAATATTAAATTGAATTGAAATGTTGATACTAAAGTTGGTGTTGGCAGCAGTTTTACAAGCCAGCTCTTTTTTTTTTCTTCATTTTGATCCTTGCAAACATAACTAACACCGCAAACAGGGATCTACGGCTTGGCCCTTTGAGAGTAAAAGGGAGATGGAAGGGTCTGTCTAAAAAATGAAGTGGAGAAGGAAAACATAGTGGGCAAGACGTAGTCATGTGGCGAGAATATGGAATGAGGAGGTAAGTGGTAGATGGAGAGATCAGCTTCTGTGATAAAGTCTTATTCATAGAAAGAGACTTTATCTGTCCTTTCGACTGCCTCTTCCTCCCTGTTTGCAATCTGGACCTGTTAAGTGCTGAATGCATTAGAAATGCGACTAGGGATGAAGGGATAGTGGATGGAGTGAAGGAGAGATGGCGGCAGGGCAAAGAGGGCAGAAAAGAGAACGAATGTGAGTCTAAATGTTATCAATGACGGTGGCGATAAGAACCCTAATTATCAGTGACAAAGGCCGGGCGGCTGACAACGCCTTCCTCTCCAATGACTCCAGTTGAGGGGTCATTATTGTAAAACTGAGATTTGGGGGATTTTGTATCCCCAGCGAGATGGCTGCTGTTTGAAAACTGGATAACCTATGCTATTAAGTGTCTTCGACAGAAAGGGCGATGCGATGAGAGACGGCTGTGAGAGGACACGTCCTGACCTCCAGAGGTCAAAGTCATGTCTTCTGACATTTGTTCTCAGTGCAGCTTCCTGCTCGGCTCTGATAAAGCTGAGTAAACATCCTAATCACAAAACTGCATCAGCTCATATGAAATCCTACCTCATTCCCCCTATTTTGTCGGCTGTGTAATTCTGCATATTATTCCTTTAAAGCCTTATCACACAACTTTTTTTTTTTCACCTAATGACTTTTAGAGTAAGTCTTATACAGATAAGTCCCTAAGACGAACAGGAGTGTGCCGTGATTGCCGCAGGGTGATAAACACAAGCGGATTAACATATCGTCTCAGGCTCGCTTCCAAACAATTTACAAGATCATAACAGCATCCGGACTATGTATGTACTCTTGCTGAATCTTGACGAGGCTACAGGTAGCTGTCTTAAGCGCGCACACACACACACACACACACACACACACACACACACACACACACACACACACACACACACACACACACACACACACACACCCCCCCAAGCGATGAATAAAACATTGTGCAATTTAAATGATGTATGGCTTAAAAATCTGCCTACTTCTGACTTTTAGATCTAATACTTATACCCATGAGAGTGAATGAGAGACACAAAAATCTGCTTTTCTCATTTCCGGCAAAACAATGCAATTGTGAAAAAAAATCTAATAGAAAAGCTCTATGAATGTAAATTGAGCCTTTTTTGGAACCAAGTGATGTTACATATTGCAAATTGCGAGAGGGGGAATCAAGTTAATATCAACCTGAGTGACATTACTATTACCATACAGTGTGTGACCGTGGGAGACGGAAGGTGGAAAAACATTTGCACTTTGCAATGAAAGGAGAGAGCATGGGGAGGACAATGGTGTCCAACTAGCAGCAGCTACTCCCTTAGTCTTATTACATTAAAACACACACAGAGACAGTCAGGGGAACGCCGGTGTCAGCAGGTATTATGGAAATAGGCCGTAAGCTTTAAACTGGCTATTTAGAGCGGGCTTTATTCAGGCGCCAGTAGCCTAGTGGAAATTATATTCCCCTGTCTAAAAGCAAGGAGCCAGCACATGTAAATGGATGCTAGTGTGTATATATATATATATATATATATATATATATATATATATATATATATATATATATATATATATATATATATGTGTGTGTGTGTTTGTGTGTATATATATATATTACATTGGGGAAAGGCTGCTCAACTCTAGCTACCATACATACATCTATGAGCCCAATGACGTATGCTGTAGCTATCACACACACGGGGCTACTTTGCAATACACACATCAATTAAACTGGAAGCTAAACCACAGGATTAGGAGGCGCTACAACTTACATATCTGTCCATGCACATACTTGTCATTCTTTTCAGAGGGGAAAAACAACGTTATTTTGGAGGATTTATAAGTATAAAGTTGTATTTTCCTCACGTGCAAAGAGTACAGTTGAACACAATGAAATGCTCATCCCTTTCACTTAACAAGCATGCAAACCACATAAACAGAACATGCATATGCAAAAGATGCTAGCCTAGTGTTTTAAATTATGTTTACATGATATATGACAATTGATAAAAGACAAATAGCTTAGTTCCGTAAATAGGCACCTGCTTGGCATTGTTGACACACTGGAGGTAAAGGGCTGCTATGTTGGAACAGTGCAGGGTTTTTCCAATGTTCTCCCTGTAGCATGCGAGGATCTGGCCCTGCAGGTCTGCACACACAGGATACGCCTCATACCGCCTGTGGGGGTGAGAAGAGGAGAGAAATAGTGTGAAAACTGGAAAAAAAAATATATGGTGTTAGAATTGAGGGCAGGGTGGGTCAAGAGAACAAGTGTGGGGGGTAAAAAAAAAAAAAGGACAGTGACAAATGTGTGAGTGAGAATCAAAGATGGACAGAAAATGAAGAAAACATGGAAAATGTGTCAGGATGGGCAATACAGAGGGATTGACAGAAGGAGTATGAGCTATAGAAATTAAGAACAAGAGAAGAGTAATACAGACATATTACTGGTTTGGAAAAACAGCATGTCAATGGTCATTTATCTCAAGAGAGTCAATGCATTGTTAGAGGTACACTGAGGTACACTGCAGCTTACAGTGTGTACACCCTTTGCCTTTTCTACTGCTACTGTCATTACAGTCCAAAACACCTGAAACAAGAATCAACATTACTGTATCTGCTGGAAAGAAGGTCAAAGGTCAATCCAGCTTCCACTGCTGGGGTAAACATGTTGACGTGGGTATTGCAGCATATTGACAGAAAGGTCAGAGGGCTTTCTAAAAACAGACAATAAGAGGTGTCCAACAACAATGGCTTCATCCCCTGAAAAGGGAGATTCATCAGTGCTATGTGACTGCATGGAGGAGAATCTAACTCGGCAAATCAATGTGAAATGCAGAGTAAACAAGTAAAAAGCATTGGTTTCATCTAGACAAGCAATAAGGCTTAGTTGTTACAATGAGATGATAATAATGATAATGAGGTTGAAATTACCGGCAAACTAAGTATACCTTCCTTTAAATTGGTCCCTGTTCTTATGTCTTACCATTAAAAACTATTTAAAAAAAGCCCCACAGAAAAGAGAATTGATCACTCTGCTGGGTAGTAGTGAATCCATTCATTGATTCAGCATGGCTCCCTGAAAGTCAACCATTTACAAACTGGAGAGCTGTCACCTTGGAGTGGTCTAAATGGCAAATTCAGTCTTTTAGCATCCGCAAGGAGGTTGTTATTGTAGACTGTGAATGCTTATATGTCTGGTTATAGGCTGCACATCACTAGCTTAGCACACCCAAGGCTGTCCTTGAGGTCTGCTACAGCTTTAATGCTGCTGTCTTAGCTGGTATGATACAGATGCTAGCACTTCATATGGTACAGCAGATACTACGCTAAACTTCAGTTCATTTAAATGGGACTCTTATGTTAGATGTATGCAAGGGTTGGATCCTTTAGCCAATCTAAGCAGTGGCATGTACTGCTGGCACTGATGCCTTGCCCAATGTTAACTGCTTTTGTCTGTCTCTTCACACACCCCATAAAAATCCATAATGACGACACATGTGCATGGTAGGGCTATTATGCTAATGCCGGTGTCATCATTTTGTTCACACCAGTGCTCAGGACACTCCATCTGCCCCACTAAACGGCTTGCATGGGTGTGAAAGAGATTTTTGCCCGTCAGCAACTCCAGAGAACTAATAGGAATATTGGGGGGGTGAAGCCGAGCCCCTGCAGTCAGAATCAGATGTTTGATTTTCCCCCTGGAGTAAGAAAGTACCCCCCCTCGATTGCATACAAAGCAGGGGATTGGTCGCATGGGTCATTACCCAGGGTGCAATGCAGCAGGAAGCTGGTGCAGTCTGTGTACATATGTTCGTCACCACATGGTCATATTTGTTAGGTAGGCCGGAAAAATCTATAGTCCTTGTAAGTGCAGGTCAGTGACAATTTGTGACAAGATAAGAGGTGCTCTTTGCACCTTCGACAACTTTGATTAATCAATACACTTCATCATGTTCCATCCACCACAGTGCTCAGAGGCCAAAAAGCTAGAAAGGAATACTTCAAAGAGTTAATATAGTCAGCTTTGACAAACACTTATTTGCTGTCTTGCCAAGAGTTAGATGAGAAGATTGATAACACTCTCATGTCTGTACTGTAAATATGCTACTGTACATCCAGGGGACAGTTAGCTTAGCTCAGCTTAGCCAGAGACTGGAAGCCGGACCTTTTCTTGGCCGACACAGTGGCCATATATAGCCATATACAGTATAATCAATCTTCTCATCTAAGTCTCGGCAAAGAAGTGAATAAGCATATTTCCCAAAATCTGGAACACTTCCTTTACATTTTTGTTGATTCCGCGGGAGGTCTTATCACTTTGAGCGCAGACTGGAACATTATGCTGTCAGGCGTGGAGAAAGTTCTGCATTTTGTGGATCCATTGGGGAGAAATTCAGTCATTTGCTAGGAGGCATGACAAGGCCATTGCTCTGCGTCAGGGTATTGAACGATGACAGCAGCGCTAGCAGAAATCGCTGCCATCCTATTCCTATGGATCCTGGCGCTCATTTATTACACCGCCTATGGGCATCTACAGGGACGAGACGAGCCACATACACCCACTAATTACTTTCTTAAGCGTTCGCGTTAATGCCAGGTGCATCCTGCTGATACAAACCACATTGTTTATCACCAGTAATGGCCTCTGAGAGAGAGAGAAAGGAGGACAGAGGAAGGGAGGAAGAGAAAGAGGATGGTGGATGTTGGTGTTTCTATTTTTTAGCGTCTTCTATTTTGCTTGCTCTCTGGTTCACTCTGTGGGGAAGAGGCAGAGACAGTGGTTGACTTTATCATGGAGACAATAACACTGTCACACATACTCTGTGGCGGCACGCTGCATCCTCTATCATCTATCATTAAATATAACATTAAGTTCCTGCAGCCAACCACAACCACAGAGTTGGTAAGAAAAAGACCCACCCTCCCTCCCTCTCTCCCTCCCTCCCTCCCTCCTCAGTTTTACATTAGGTGCCCTTGTGTCATTTACCATAGTATGACTGCTGTAGTGCTATGCAGCAGAGGGAGCAGTAGATGCAAAAACGGTGGACATGCCATATCATGAATACACCATAAACCATAACCACTAGATTATGAACCTTTTTTTAAACCTTTCATTTATGAAATGTACCCATTTTTAGCTCAATAATATAAAGTCATGATATGCAGTATAGCAGAGCAAATAATATACTCACGTAACACACGTGAACACGTGAATTTCAAAATGTACTATCTGAAAAGAAAAGCCTTTTTTTGTTTTTTAAGTCGGTTATTGGCCTCAGGTAATGACCAAATTCTTCAAGCCTAGTTATGGAAATACACTCAAGTTATTGTACTCAGTTTTAGGCAAGCTTAGGGGATTTGGATCCTTATATTTAATTGCAATCTGCACCAACAATACCTCCCTACACAGCTATATCAAATAGCACAAAAAAGACAAACATCAGGTTTATGTTGATAGATCTAAGATCTAAGTATCAGGAGTAAAACACTGCAAAGTGGGTACACATTAGGTCCTTCATAGGGTTATCATAGGGTATAATTATAAATACAGTCAAAAACAAACAATGAATCATCCAGTTCCCATGTAACCTGAGCATACCAATGCATTAATAAACACAGAGACTGTATCATATTCCCAAAGCAAAACCGTTTTTAGTTATTTAGTTATGTTTAAATTATTTACAGGAAATGAAAAACAAGGCCAGAGGCATTTTGATATTTCTTTTTCAGCCCTAGTTTGGTCAGAATGTAGAATTTAGAATTTATTTAATCTTTGGTTTACAAGTTGTGATGTATTTGAGTCTGTTATTGGTAGAAAAGGACAAAGTGCTCTTTGTATTGGCCAGTGGTTCCCAAATTCTTTTGCTTTTGACCCCTTTTTATGAAGCGATGCCTACTTACTAAAGAGTGCATGTCCATGAATAGTGATTTCCCTTCTGAGACTGTTTTTTTCATATTTCCTGACCCCGTATAATAATCTTGTGACCAAATATAGCAATATAAGCCCTCTTGGTGACACTGCTGCTCTCATATAGATTATTCTACAGGTTATAAAAGCAGCCATTGCCAATAAATGCGCCCAACCCCTTATCTTTTTCTCTTCCTTACTTCCCCATCTCTAGCTTCCCTTTATTCCCTCCCTCAACCCTCAGAGGTTCACAGGATATTTAATAAAACTGCATGTGCTGGGAAACAATGAAACAAATAGAGACATCTAGCCAGATACAGGTGGTTATTATTTGCACTGTGTGTGTGTGTGTGTGTGTGTGTGTGTGTGTGTGTGTGTATGTGTGTGTGTGTGTGTGTGTGTGTATTTACACTGCATTCCTGTACCCTAGAGACAGTAAATCTAAACAGTCATATAGGGGTCACCTCGTATCATCAGGAGCAGTAAAGGTCTCTATAACAACACCTTATCCACCCACCCCCACCACACAAGTCTCTATTGCTTTGATCCACTGATAGGAATGGAATGGCAGAGTAAGGTTGGTTTAGATATCTACAGTACAGTTTTCTCTGCTCTGCGTCAGAAATAACAAAGCTAAGGAAGGGAGGGAGGGAGAGAGAGAGAGAGAGGGAGAGAGAGAGAGAGAGACGAAAAGAGAGAATAGGAAACGGACAGAGAGTAGGGGGCATTTATGACTGAGAGAGAGGGAGGCACTCCATTGAGAAACAGAGAGACAGAGGGCAGAAAGGAAAGACAAGAAGAGGGGAAAAGAGAGATGGAGAAGAAGCAGAGAAAGGCCCTCCACAAAACACTCGTGGAGCTCTCTGCTCACTTCCTTTGTAAAGTTCTCCTTTCGGAGAGAACAGACGAGGTTGAGAGGAGGAGCAGAAATGATATCAGAGGGTGAATGTGTCCCATTTAACATGTACATAATAAGGCAGAACAGATTACCTGCTCACTCTCTCTCACTGTCTGTCTCCCTCCTCAAGGTGTCCCTATATCATTTAATACAATCCTTTCTTTTATGCCCCCCACTGCACAAGTCTGCACATTTCCATGGAGGGGACGTATTCTGAGGTTTATGGCTACGGCTACATTCTTCAAAGGGCATATTGACTGTAAGCTGGGGGACGTATTGAGATCAATGTTGGGATGTTCATACAATATGCATGTGTTATGCCAGTACACTGAGCGAGGAACAGTGTCAGTACATTTTTCAAACCAACATATATTGACCATGACCGCCATCTGCTATAACAATGTAGAGCAATGGCATTCATAGATCTCTGTTAAGGGTACAACATGCTTCAATAGTTGAACAAAGTGCGAGACACATCTGGAAACACGTACGTTCATCTGTCATAATCTGAGATACATTATAATTTCGAAGAAAGACAAAGACACACAGCTACACACAGGAGTGGCCCAAGGGACATGCAGGCGTACAGACAAACAAACACTGTCCGTTCGATGTCCATTGTAAAAATGTTCACACCAACTGCAGTAGCACAACTTTTTTTCCTATAACAAGCTAACATAGCAAGCAGTAGATTATATGTAATGGCTACATCCAGCTAAAAAAAATGACAAAAGATAAATAAAAGTATGTGGTTTCCATCATTGATGAATAGGATGTGTGTTTGTCTAAGGCTGGATGTTATTTGAAAACGTCCGATACAAGTGTTGAAACAATACTATAAGGTTTGGTACCAATACCCAAACCATACTTTTTTATTGATACCTTAATTTTACAGTTTTCTTTGAAACACTATTTTATTTAGAAAAGAGAAGTTGCTCCTGATGATGATACATCTTTTCCTACATAAAACACAGTCTCTGAAATTGGCAACCTGATCAAACTCGATCAAAGAATAGATCACACACATTTTGTTTGGTACTAAAAAAAAATACTTAGGTCTAATACCCTTCTCTACTGTATAATATACTATAGGGTAGAGACCCTATAGAGCTTTTGTCAGAGACGAAGGAATCAAAATGCATTTATCTTTAACAATAAGCAAGCAACCCTATTCAAGAAGAAGCCATTTGATTCATTCCATCATGATTAAAAAGAACCAAAAACAGGTAGAAGTCTTATTTGGTCAGATTTCACACACGTTGCCAGTATGTATCTCCCCCAATCTCTAACTGATGTTCTTTCACCCACACACACTGTAGCTTCATCGACAGTATGGATTACCCTTGCCTTCCCCCAGATTGAGTTCCCAATCGCCACATTCTCTATTTATCATCATTTGGGTCCACTTAGAGGTTAATAAGGTTAAGGGGTGGGTGCCGGTTCCCCCTTTAAAAGCCCTCATGTTCTCTCTAGTTAAGGCAGGCGTCAGTACCGAGGGGGGGTAAATAAATACAAATGATCCAGTTAAGGAGAAAAATGACACACATTTCGCTCACGCTGCTTTTTAAAAGCAGACCTGAGTGACCCCCTGCAGTGAAATCCATCAGCATGGATAAGAGATTGAATGAGAGAGACAGAGGGGGAGAGAGATAGAGAGAGAGGGAGAGGAAAGGACAGAAAGAGAGAGAATCAAGAAAAGCGTCAGGGATAAAACACTGCCAAACAATGGAGAGAGAGAGAGAGAGAGAGAGAGAGAGAGAGAGTGTATGAGTGAGCGAGGGAGGCAAAAGCAGACAATAACGAAGAGGGAGTGAGTGAGAGAGATTTAAATTAAGACAGAAAACATTGTTCGTAAGTGAGCAGTGAGGGAGACAAAGACGGATGAGTGGATGAGAGGAAAAAGAAAGGGAGCGTATGTCCTTCCTGACCCCTCTTTTTACACTCGTACATGGGGATTGGTCTCTGGCCTCCAGCAGAAGACGATGAACATGAAATTGAAATACGCAGCTGAAAGATGTTTACCATTACCAAAAGACAACTTGAAATTAAACCAATCATCCATGCTACATGTACATGCTGTTCCATCATCCATGTCACTGTGCTGTTCACAAAAAACAAAGAATACTGAAAAGCAATAAAAGCTTTGAGTGGGTTTCCCGACCATTTCCAATGCAGCAAAGTCACTAAATCAGCCACTAAAAGGTGTGTATGTGCATCGGGTGTCTGTGTGTGTGCCCACGCAGGTGCCTGGAACTGTGTGTGCTTTTTACAGCCAACACAGCGAAGCTCTTAAGGCCGAAAGAAGGGCTTTTAAAGCAGTTATTGACTTCTGTCTCGTCAGCTGACCACCATCTTGGCCCTGCACCCCTGTTGCCTAGATACAGAATTGCGGTTCACCCTCACCTGACAGAGGGGTCAAAGTGCTGCTCAGTCTGTCCTGACTCGCTGCCGACTACTTCAGAGAACAACGCCTCTGAAGTGCTTTGCAATAACTTGCCTAGCGAAATTAATTCCTGTCATTTTTAGTAATTAAAAGTTCTGCTTGGCACCATTAAACATCAATAAATCATTACTTCATTAATTTTGGGACATCCGAATTATTCCTTTAAACAAACAGGAGCAATGCCAAGAAAATGAAAAGCCCCGACACCTTATTTACATTTTGTAGCAGCACGGTGGATTAAGCAGGAAACCTACTGGATTTCCTCCAGCGTATTTATCCTCCTCAGTAATGTGAAAGATAAAACAAATGCAAAACGCAATAGTCCTGCAATGCTTTGGTACAGGGCTATGTGTTGGATTGCATTAGGTTGCACGGGGGTTTCCTGATTTGGGGTCCACAACCTTCATGAGAAGAAGCAATGGTTTGTAGAAAATAAAAGGAAATGTGGTCTTAAACTTAAGTGAAACTACTGGAAATAAACTTAACCATAGCGTTTGTTTACTATAATTAATTAATAATTAAAATGAAGTATCTGAATTAAATTGACAATAGCACCTTTTTTTTAAATGCTGCACTGAAAACTTAACAAGCAGCAAGTCCATTACTAAAGACAGTGCTGGTAATATTGGACAATGCATTTATGTAGATAAGATAAGATGTTTAAGTTGTTGATTGCAAACTGTTCATGGTTATAAGGGAACGAGGGATGAGTGGGATCTACTTTCCCCCTACATGGTATGGAGGAGAAGACAGACAGTTGTGGTTTCTTGACCGATGCAGTACAGAACACCAGTGTTATGAAGAAAAACGAGTCATTTACATTCAACAAGTTTTGCTCCACGCCTCCTCATTTCACCTTTGTGTGAGTGTGCGGAGAGACGAAGCGAGGACAGCGGCTGCTGTTATTGTCAACTGGATTAAATTAAAAAAAGATTTATTCAAAAGAGCTAAAAAGAAATAAACAACAGACAAAAGGAGTGAGTGTGTAGCCTGAGGGAGGAGAGGAGTGACAGTAAAGTGACAGACTAAAATTAGATTTTATTCTCTATGGCCGACTGTATTGGGGGTGGGGGGACCCGAAAAATGCTTGGCTTACACACACAGACACGCACTCTCAGTCACAAACACAAAAGTGTGAAAATACTAGTGGTGGGCATAGATTCATTTTTTTAATCTAGATTAATCTCACTGTAATCTTGGGATTAATCTAGATTAATCTAGATTAAAATGAATTCTATCGTGTCGTGCATGAATACCTGCAGCAATGTTTAACACTGAAAATACACAGCTTAGTTCAGCGTTTCCTTGCAGCTCTGCTACAGTAGCAGATAACCGTTAACATTACCTGCCGGTCACATCGTCTCTAACAGTCCGGTCACAGTGACGTCCTGCACGGATCAACAGATGTTAGAGTCCGGCGGCTGCTCGCTCTGTTTGTTATAAAACGCACACCGAGCAGATTAGTGTGCTCACAGATCCAATCTTTGCAGTTGTTACCGCTCTGTGTTTGGCTAGCTAATAAGCCGTTAGCCTGTTAGCTTGAGGTTTGTCTGAAGGCGCCGAGCGGCCAGCCAGGCTCTGAGAACACCGACACATTCCGCACATCCTCCGCTCAGTTTAACCGCTAACCCCTCCGGTACCGGTCAGAGAGGCGTGTTTACTTTGTGTCTCGGTCCTCCAGTGCGTCCAGCGACAGGCTCCGGTCAGTTTTAATTAGCCTACATTAGTAACAGTTAATGTTGTTACGGTATGAACTTAATCCTAGGAAAGGGCGGCAAAAAATATAAGACCTTTGTAACGAAATCCAAGACTTTGTATACCAAATTCAAGGCTTTTAAGGCCTTAATTTGAGATTATAACATTTAAGACTTTTTCAATGCTTTTAAGAACCCGCTGGTACCCTGAAATAGCGTTAAAAAAAATTAATAAACGCAAGTGCGACGGGCGGTGTTGATTGTGAGGCGCACCGCCGTACATTAGTCTATGTGTGGGAAACACTGTTACTAACTGTTTATTCAGTTAAACATTAATTTTGAACTGTAGGCCTACATAAGAGGTTGTGATGAACTGTTTTACAGTCAGTAGGCTGTATACATCCGCGCTAAAATATCAAGGTGAAAGTCATCATAGCTTGCGTAGTATCCTATAGACCCAGCTCCCAACCCAACTTTGAGAATAGATTAACGGCGATATTTTTTTTTATCACCCGATAAGTCTCACGTTAACGCAGCACGTTAACGCCAATAACGGCCCACCACTAGAAAATACACTGCCTTTTATGATCTTATCATAAATGTCACCATCAAGGCAGAAAACTGAGAATCCAAGTTTTTGAGAAATAAGAAGAGAGATGGAGACATAAGAGGTCAATCCTTCAGTATTACACAGCCTTGTCAGACCCACCCATTCACCAATATAAGATGTCCCTGTCCCACCTCAAATCTGCAGGGACCCTGCACAAACAAAGTGACCAGCTTCAACAAAGAAGCCCAAAGCCCCACCAAAGGTTAGCACTGACAGGAGGTTTAGGACCACTACGCCACTGTTCTTTCATTCCACATTCCATCTTTGCGCATAATCTCACATCTATCATTTTCCGCCATGCCTGTCAGCTTGCATTTCAAACTAAATCCCCATTGGGTCACTGCAGCCCGTCGAGACACGGCACACGCACACACACCAAAGCAGATATCCACGTGTATATCGTCGCTGTCGGAGAGAAACCTTGTATATTTCATAATTTTAATTTTTTTTTTTATTTATATTTAAAATTTCTCTCTGTGGGTTTTACAAATATTTAACCAGTGATGAGATGATTTTTTTCAGAGGTAACTAGCTCAATAAAATGTTTTCAAATTAGCCTTTTTTTTAATTTTCTGAAAAGCAACGGTTTAGGACATACAAGTTTTTCAGCAACGATATGTGAACTCACTCTTATTCATTCATCTTCACATACATAAGCACACACACATTTGCACTCTTACATACATGTGGTGCAGTAAAGGTCACACATTCCGTGCTTGACAGTGTGATAATACATCAGACTTGGATAAACAGGTAGTGGTGAAGGTGGCAGGATATAAATCAGGTGCAGGGAGAGATAGCCTCCTTTCCACAGGCAACTGGGAACTCTTATCCGCAGTCAGTGTCATGGGGAAAGTGAATAAAAGCTTTGGTTGTGTGTGTGTGTGTGTGTGTTTCTAATATACTGTATGATTATATTATTTGTTACTTGTTGTGTATATTTACATATATGTGGAAGAGCTGTACACAAAATATTAGGTCTCAGGTCTCTGAGAGCAGGCTGACACCCTGCAGTTTATGATTCATGGCAACAATTTCAGACACTAGAGGGGCCGTTTTATAGTTTGTGCAGTATTTGGTCATACTCACTTCAGATACTATTAAGTTTTAGAAGCATCAAGTAGAAATTAGATGGATTTTATAATAATAATAATAATAAATATAACTATAGATGTGAGAAAGTGTGAAAGAATGTAGATACAGTATGTGTATGTCTCTTCATATATATATATATATATATATATATATATATATATATATATATATATATATATATATATATATATATATATATATATATATAGTATAATATATATATACACACACACACGTGTGTTTTTGTGGGTTGTGGATATAATGAGGTCACAGTGATGCAGTAGTGTTCCGGTTGGGAGAGCTCCATCATTCTCAGAAAACTCTGGCGGGAATACTGCAGGAGAACAGCAGGGAACAGCTGTACTGCTCACATAATAAACAACTACACACACAATATCATAACACACACACACACACACACACAACCCTTGAGTACCTACCTCTCACACTTTAATTTATTTATTTCAACAACACACACAATATCATAACACACACAGACACACACACACAGACACACACACACACACACACACACACACACACACACACACACACACACACACACACACACACACACACACACACACACACACACACACACACACACACACACACAAAACCCTTGAGTACCTACCTCTCACACTTTATTTATTTCAACATAGCCAAGGAAAATGACCACACTGTACCCATGCGATAAATGGAACACATGCACCCTGGATACTTGCTGAAGTCTATTTGTAAACTATATGGTTAACTTGTATATATCGCATACGATAATAAAACTAAACTCACCCAAAAAGGTACGACTGCTACTGATACAAGAGAGAGACATTCAAGAGACTGACACAGGAGTAACATTTTCATCTTAGTGTCATTCAACTGAATTGTTTTTTTAATACCAAGAATGTCTAGTCCTGATCCAATCGCTGGTTCTAGAGTAATTATTTCCCATGTTGACTATTACAGAGCATCAACCCCAAAGATCCTGCATAAGATCAGGTGCTGCATATAGCCATGACACATACTTTCCTTCCAAATACCATCTACCACTCTTGAGACCTGATTTTCCTGATCTAAATGGAACACAGTTGTGTCCTAAACAAATCCCACAAATTCCCAAGTGATGATAAACAGATACCACCCACAAGCACTAATTAAAACTCTCAAAAGCATATATACAGATGTTATAACCCTTGACAGGCAGTCTACTCTGGCTCCATACATCTTCTTCTCCACTATAATAAACTGCAGCCTAATATCAGCCCTAACACTAATCAATCCCTAGAGTACTATCACTCTCTTTACAGTGGCACTGGCATGAGCTTGAGTGGGAAAATGAAGATGTTCTAATAAAAAAGATGTCATCTCCTACACTTAATAACATCTTCACATTAACATATCAAATGGTAATTCTATCAAGTATGGATACGGCTCCGGCTTTTCTTTTTATCTCTCTGGGACATTTTCAACTCTGAGAAAATCAAAAGCCTGTGTGAGACAAAACATATTTTCTGCAATTATTTAACACAGGCCACAGATATAATCTTTTCTCTGTAGGGTCTTTGTCATAAGAGAGAGAGAGAGAGAGAGAGAGAGAGAGAGAGAGAGAGAGAGAGAGAGCTTTGAGGAAACGCACACACATTATGTTCACAAAAGATATTCAACATATGAGCGCATACAAACATACACCATCACACATGAACTCACACACATAAACAAAGATGGGCCAAACACGCCCTGTTAAATCCAATTAACCCTCTGCTCTGATCCCCGCAATGCATTCCTGCCCCTGTCTTGTAACACCAGACCTTCCCGCCATTTCATTAGCACACACACACACACACACACACACACACACACACACACACACACACACACACACACACACAGACGCGCGCAGATACTCTCCCCTCCTCTACCTTTCCACAATTGTAATCCAGTCACAACCCTGCTAATGCACCTCCTATAATGCAATCAGCCAATCACTGCTCTTCATGCAAAGGCCTGTGTCACATGACTAACCGCACGTTAGCTTGCAGTTAGCACTGTCATTTGGCACTAATGTTATTCCAGTGTTTTTTTTTCCTTTCTTTAATGTGATTTGGTGAAGTCTCAGCTCCAGCTTCCACGAGTCTAGCGCTAAAACCCCGGTGGACTAGGCTAATCAGTTTCCAGCATTTCTGAGGGAGACAATGATCCCAGTGTTAGCGTTGGCTAATGACAGGCTAACACAATTAGCCTAGCCTCCCTGGAGGAGAGCTTAGAGCCAGGGGCCATTCTTGCCCCACCCCCTGCAGGCTCCTCATCCACTTTTCCTACATTACTATGGAGCCTAATGGCCCCCTATTAAGAAGACAGATGGAACACGGACGTGGAGGGATTCTGCATCTTCTTGAGTTACATATATGTGTTGGATATGTGCTACATCCATGACTGCTTGGATGTTTAATATTGCCTCCTCTGTTAATAACTTCAATGAAGTAAACATTCTTTTCACTGCAAGGTGTGCCTCTAACATGTAGAGCATACAGTAGCTTAGCATTATCAGAGTGAGGAGCATACATTAACTCATGGTGCTGTAATGCACTTTGGATCAAAATAAATGCCAAATATCTTATTATTATTTCTAGGAGTTTCAATATGAGAGGGAAAAGGTGTCAAAACTATTTGAAAGGCATGGCCTTTTCTGCAGCACACATGGGTTATCTTATACGTTGTGTCTTGATGTGGGAAACGCTACCCATGTTATAAAACTGCTACAAATTATTTGATAATCCTGTTTGACCCAGGTCTAGTTAAAGACAACGTTTTACAGAATAAATTATACTCATTTAAAATTAAAAGAGCACAAGAAAGTCAACTATTATCAACATGCGATCAGGTTTATCAGTAAACCAGATCATCAACATCAGCTAATGGGTTGGGCTAATGTGATACTGATTGAAAGTCGTAGCTTAGAATGTGGCTAGCATAATTTAATAGTGTATTCACTGGTCCACATGGAATTTATAAATCGTCAATGAATGCATCATTTTAAATAACACACATGAAGCCTACCCAAGATAATTACATAAATACCTACTATGCATGACAAAAAAAGGCTTTTTTGGGGGAAAAAATTAAAGAAGAAGAAACAATGAAAGTACTATTTTTGGAAGTAAATGTAAAGAATGGGTTAAACCTTAAACTTGCTTTAGGTGAGTGAAAGCCTTTGAATCTACTTTGGATTGACAGTGTCTTAACTTACTTGAACTTGGCATTCACTTGGTCGGCAGCTTTATGGTAGTTCTCGGTTGTGACCTTGTAGAACTGAGCACTCTGCAGAGAGACAAAGAGAAAAACCAGTGAGTAAGATAAATGCATTGAAATGTGATTGTAATCTCGTATACAAAAAAGTCCATCCAATTTATTCACATCTTTCCTGATTTCAGGTTGAAGCTATTTAGGCAAAAGGAAAAATTTCAGCAAAGTGACACCTCGTAACACTTCAGATCTGATATCGTCCTACCTACAGTGCAGCCGAGCCTGCACAGCCCTGCCTCATCTACCATCACCCAAACCCCATTAAAACTTTATGCAGAGAAATATTAAGCGCATAGGTCTATTACCAGTTGGGCTTATTGTCCACAACACGGAAGCTTACTTTGTGATCCGTAATGTACATAGATTGGAAGTGGGGAGTATGTGCTTGGATATATGAAGTCTGCAATGGTCAAAAATATTGGCACATAAATTATTGCACATTTTATTTTTGTGTGTGTGTAAATGTGCACTACACGTTTGCCTCTCTGTGTGAAAGTGTGAATTATGGGTATTTGTGTGCGCATTTGTGCTTATCCTCTCACAAATGGCCGCAGTAATAACAGGCAGCAATCGTGTAAGGTCAGAGGGTCGCTAGTGAACGATGTACAGCCCAGCAGTCATAATCCCACAGTGACCCATAGCAAATAAACCAATAGCAGGACCCCTTGACCTAAATTACCTCCTCAAACACGGCCATATAACATAGCTCCTACACCATTTATACTACTAGAGGAAGAACTGTTTTGTCAGCCCTAAGTCGCTGTTATGCACATTTATGATCAAATGGTGAGAGGTTGTCAAGTACGATGGATGGCTTGATTGAGTCGTATATGGTTTGATCCAGGGGCAAAACAGGCAATGACTACCAATGCCTTCCCCTTAAGTACTCCACTTTAATAAAAATTGTACTTACACTATACTTTCATTTAAAAAAAAAGTATAGTTTAAACAAGCATAACCATATTATCTTTCACGTCAGACAGAGTAGAGGTTTTGTGCCCTTACCTGTTGGGGTAATGTTGAGCTACCCAATCTACACAGTCAATACTGTATGATGTAGTGCTGGGTTAAATATCTCTCAGACTGTATTAAGTTAATAGAGTTAATAGTAAGCAGACTTTTACAAGGTTCACAAAAATAATCATGAATTCAGAAGAAAAAGGCTTTTGATTTAGTGCAAAGCAAGCTTGTCTTGGTTCTAGAGAAGTTTTAAACAACCCTTTTCCGAGTCAACAATGGCATTTTAAAAATGAGTTCTATCCTTTCTATGCATCGTTAAAAGAGGAATAATTATCCTTGAGCCGCGTACGCAATAGCCAAGGCCTGACAATAACCTAAGGCGAAGAATTTGTCGTGCAAAAAGCACTCAGAATCAGTGACCAGCTAACCCATCAACATTACATTCACTGGAAACCAGGCAATTAAATCATCTTGCATAAATTACAGATACTAGAAATGTGACAAATGTAAGCCTCGTTGTCCTATCTGCCCTGACTTAACCTTCTTGAAGGGAAGACATTCATCATAGTTCAGAAAAGATCAATAGGAATGAACTGTGCTGCTGAAAAGATCAATAATCGTGTGTTGTACAGCTAACAGAAGATGGGACATGGCAACGCTGACAAAAGGTCTGATACAGATTTGAGTCCTCTTCCTTTGTATGGACTTTGCAATGAAGTCATTTACTTTGTAAACATTCTGTAGTTAGACATATTTTAAAACAAATTATATTTTTTGACATACATTTTTAGACCGCTCTCTATAACAACACAAAAATATGTTTAAATATGTAGATAGAATCCATTTGATATACGTCATAGATAGTCAATGTGTTGAATTGAAACAAAGAAATGCTTTATTCAGATCCTTTTCTATGACACATCAAAATTAATTAGATACATTTTGTTTCCTTCGATCACACTTGAGATGTCTCGAGTCCACGTATGTCAAATTTAATTGATTGGAAATAAGTTATGCCTAATCAGAGACCCATGTCCCATGAGTAAAAATGAAGTAATGAACTTCAAGAAACCCTCCTTACATGTTCAGGATGCATGTTCAGGGATGAATTCGCAGAAGACAAAAAAAGATCCTGCATGAAATGTATAAAACAACATAGTGTGGAAAAAATAAAGGGGTGTGGGTACTTTACCG
The DNA here is from genome assembly GCA_023631565.1 of Gymnocephalus cernua. Classification (NCBI taxonomy): domain Eukaryota; kingdom Metazoa; phylum Chordata; class Actinopteri; order Perciformes; family Percidae; genus Gymnocephalus; species Gymnocephalus cernua. The sequence continues at coordinate 10,969,917 of CM042447.1, read as the reverse complement.
ACCAACTGCAGTTGTCCCTCAGGCAGACATTAGTTTGTACGTAAAACACAATAAAGAAGTATGCCCAAAGTTTAAGAGTTAACTTGTAAGCTTCTGTTGTATCTGTGCCCTCTTGGCCTTGAATCAAGCGGTTTTTAGTGTAGACAAAGAAGCTGTCAAGAGCTAAGGAACAAGATTTAAAAGAGAAGCTTATTCACAGATAAAAAGACTAAAAAGAGATTTTTGGGGCTTCTAAAGAGGCAAGAATAAGACTTCTCCTGGGTGCCGAGATTGAGCCATTGGAAGAGTAAGAGAGAGTCGTAAAGAGATGGATTTGGGTCTCTGTATAGAATACTAAGTATAAGGCAATAATACCTGCCTAAATGGCAGAGCTGGCACTAATCAGCACACTAATCCACCTAGGAGAACAAAAGGCTATGTGTGACAATGATTGCAGGACCACTTACAATACGCGTACACACACACACACAAACAATGTGCGTTCACGCCGACACCTACATGCACAAAGAACTAACACGCACAGCATGGGTACATGAGTAGACATGCTGCAACAAGCATCTACACATATCCTGGTGGGTAGATATAGACAATGACATGCACTCACAAAAACCCTCAATCACTACCTGAGAGATCAGAGAAGATGTAATTTGTCTGATTACTGAGTGGTGTCAAATTGTGATTTCCTGCTGTTGCCCCAACTGATTTAGAGAATCGCCCTGACCTTTTGTTAGCCCAGAGAGGAGAGACTACGCTCAGTTTGCTTGAAAATATTTCTCCCTGGACCAATATAAAATCTTTTCATGAGCTGCAAAACACAACCTTGTTTTATGTCTCACAGAGATGTTTTTTAATTGGAGTCGAGCAATTCTTTGTCAAAACCTGAACAGAATTGTGTAGCTAATCTTGTGTTTCTGTTTATTTTCATCCTCTTTTCTCTATTTGCTTTCCAGTAGCTCATCTGGAGCCAAACAAAATGCTGGTGGGGGGGTGTCACAGACAAATTAAGTCATTACTGCTAATGCACTGCAGCGATATGGAGAAGATAGAAGCTGCACCCCAACACAGGCTCCAGCTCAATTTAGAAAAAAAAAGCCTCAAATTTTTAATGAATAAAACAAATAACTCCCTGTCCTGATGGCTTCTTTCTCTTATCTGCTGCTGAGCAGGAGGGCGGAAATGGGGAGAAACCCCGCCATGGCTAACATTACGGTTCTGCAGAGCTAGAGAGAAAATGAGACTTCTGCTGTGTGACTCTGCAACTAAGGAGAGAAAATAGGCTGGTAAACTTTTATTGTGTCTATCTTTCATACACATTTTTAGACAAAGGTAACTTAATCTGCCCACCATCACCTCTAAGTATGTGTTCAGGCAGAACACAAGGCAAATTTTAAAGATGGCGATTGGATACAAAGTTAAAGGAAAGGCGTGATCAGATGCAAATTTGCCCAGGGCGGCACGACCTGAGACTCAAGACACACTCCCACACACAAGGTTGGCCGATTGCTAGTTTAGCTTACAGCTAACGTCTGTGCAGTCGGTACATTGGATGGAGAATACAGAATACAAGAATACAGACTATTTCTCGGCCAGGCTCAATCGCTTCCTAGAGTCTCTGCTGGTTGCCTGGCAACCTCACAGATTTTGTTATCTTAGGACAAAGCTAGCCTAGCAGTTTCCTGTTTCCAGTCTTTGCGCTAAGCTAAGCGGCTGCTGGCTGTAGCTTAATATTTACCATACAGACATAAGAGTGGTATCCATCTCTCATCTACAGTAACTAACAATCAAACTATTCTTTAAGTTTATACGAGCAATTTCTTTCTTTAAATCACTTTTCTCGAGAACCACTAGATGTTCTATACAAATACAAAATAATGTGGCAATGCAAAGTTAGCTACTTTTATGGCTAAGTGAAATGTTTTCCATCCTCATTTTCAATATAATGCTCTCCAGTACAATACCGCCCATAACTATGGCCTAGTATCTTACCATTAGTTGAATCAACATCTGTTGCAAAGTTTTAACAAATAATTAGCCCTGCAAGCAGATATTCCATTATTCTTATTTTGGCCTGTGGAGCTTTATTGCTATAGAATTTCTTTTTTTAAATAAACAAATGAACCGCTCTGTTGTTGTGAAATCACCATTCCTTGAAAAGACTTTCCGTTAAATCCCTGTGAATCCCATCATGTGGCTATAACAGTCTCCGACACAATAATTCAACACTGCAGCATACTGTCATGTCTTCACTCTGGATTAGTGTGTCTCCAGTTATACAACTAGCAGAGCCAGAGAGACTACACTGATCTCATCATGGTGAAAGAGAAATTCTATAATGTCTTTACTACTACAATAGCAACAATACAAGCAAGACACAACTGTTCTAATGTTTTAATTGTTTACATTTTTAAGACACAACAAGCCAAATGTACTTAAAATATGAGCTGCAGTCTTGAGAGAAAGATAGAGAGAGAGAGAGAGAGAGAGAGAGAGAGAGAGAGAGAAAAAGACTGAGAGGGAGAGGGAAAGCGAAACGACAGGCCGAGGAAGAGATGGAGATACCAAGTGAGAGACAGAGAGATAGAAGCTATTACTGTTTTTTTTAATGCTCTTTCCTCTGTATTTCTTCCTTTCACAGAGCTGTGGAACTTTGCTATGAGATGGCAATTGCTACAGTGATTGTCCCCCATGGGAGAGCAGAAAAATCCAATTTCATCGATATACAAGGCGAAAAAGATAGAAAAAAGTGAAGAAAAATCCCTTCTGAAAAAAAAAATGAAATTGAGGCATTGAGGGGGAAAAAACACCACTCAAAAAAAGAAAAGAAAAAAAAGAGATCTGAGAAAGGAGAGATATAGAGAGACAGATGTGGCGAGGAGGGAGGGCTGAAAAGAGACATGGTTGAGAGAAAAAAAAGGAAAAAAACATGGGCAAGTTGATTGTTAAATATGAGATTGTTTTACAGCGGGGCAGGTATTGAGTGAAAATGTAATAAATATATAGATATTGTTTTCAGGGGCTATTTGGTAGCTGTGGCCACAATGAGCAGCAGCAGCAGAGGCAGCAGGCTGAGCTGCCTCGGAACCTGGTGATGGCCTGTCACTGGAAGCCCCACTGATGAATGGCCATGTTGGATTGGAACAGACGTGTAATATATATCAGACTTATATTCTCTCCCTTTCTCTGTGCCTCTTTCTGCTGGTGTGCAAGATGCTCGGGGAATCCTGAGGTAAAGGGAGGATCGAAGGGAGGGTGAAATGCGCGATAGGAGATAATATTAAGCTTGCAGTATACTCCCAAGTGACATGACTACAGCCTTGTTCACAGCCCACCAATACACCATCACTTGAAACCGGTCTAAAATATGCGATTGATTCTGGGGCCACATATTTTTCCATAAATTCCTTAAAGTTATGTAAGTTTACTTTATCATGTTAGTTCATGAGGGTTTAATATGCAGGCATGACTTATTCCATGGGTGGCAGTAGCTCAGTCCGTAGGGACTTGGCTTAGAAACCGGAGGGTCGGCGGTTCAAGTCCTCGTACGGACCAAGTATGGAGTGTGGACTGGTAGCTTGAGAGGTGCCAGTTCACCTCCAGGGCACTGCCAAGGTGCCTTTCAGCAAGGCACTGAACCCCCAATTGTTCGGGGCACCTTTAATGGGTAGATTTAAAGTGACAAAAGCAGCAAATTGTCACATTTGAGCAGCTGGAACCAGAGAAATTTAATATACAGTAACAGTTTAACCTGGATATGGATACTGTATGTTTGTTGTCCAGCTGTTAATGTCTATTTTCATATATACTTGCCTGTATGTAAGCTATGATTGCTCATCTTTGTTTAGCTGTCTGTATTTGTATCTTCCAGTAGATTTGCTCATTGTACTCTACGCGTATTGAGCTCCTTCATCTAGAGTAGACGCTATTAACCAAGCGGGAGTTTCAGTGAGTACACAGGAACAGAACATGCCAAAAATGGGGACTTTGTTTAGTATACTGCCGGGCTTCCGTTGGGTAAAGAGAACAGGGAGTGAGGACAGGCTGAGAGTGCCAAACGGGGCACTGTGACCAGAAAATGAAAAAGGAGCGCTATTAACACAGTCCAAACAAACTGCACCCCCTATGGAGTCCCAAGCCGCTTGCTGCACAGTAAGACAACATGCAATATGCCCACCATTGATCCTCAGTTACATACAGGATCACACACCATCACACAATATGCACACATCAAAACACACACATGGTCGCCACTTCTGTTGTGTTTCGTCACCACAGGCCATGAATCCTAATAGAATTTGCAAATTGAAATGATGGGGTTTGTGTGCAAATTTTAAGGACAAAGGGCTTTGGAAATATAATTAATTTATCATTTAATTGCTGTGCATGAATCAATAAATAAGGCAGTGTGCACATTGTTCAATTTCACAGAGCCATTCTACATCATTCCCTGTTTCTCTTTTTACCAATCAGTGATGGGTTGTACTGCTCTTTCAACCTTTTCTTTTACTCTCTTGTTCTTTATCATTCAGTGACATTTTATCCTTTTACCACTTTTCTGTCTCTTTCTTTTACTTTTGTCTTTTTCTTTCCCTACTCACTCACAAATGTCACACTTTACTATATCATACCTGCTCAGGTAGAATCTCTTTAATTCCAATTGGTCTCCAGCTGTCCGTCTTTTTCTCTCATCTTTTCTTGTGTTTATTCTCTGGTTCCTCTTTTTTACCCGTTATCTTCTTTATACATTATCTCTTTCTCTCTCTCTCTCTCTGAGGTGTGAAGGTGATTTGTTGACACTTTGATTTAAGGAATATTGACCATTGGCCAATATGGCTGACGGATGGTCATTGCCTGAAGTCGATAATGCCTGTGTTAGTTGGGACCTGTCGATCCTACCATAAGCACTAACATTTGCTCCTATACAAGGTGATGCAGTAGAGCTACACTGTCCAAAGATGTAATAATGCAACACAAGCTGAGGAGCTATACTGCCGGACCTCTGAGGTTCATGTGAAACAAGAGAGCATGCCTACATCTTATATTATGTCAACATCTTGAGGTCTTTTGCCAAGCCATCAACCTGCTAACGGAAGTCAGTAAAAAAGGCGCAGTTGTTTTCGTTGCAAATGATTAATCAATTAATTCACACCTTCACTTGAGGTCAAGCTCCTCTTCGCTACCCAAGCAGAATTGTACAGACCAATGCCCTTCCACACGTCCACTACCACTCAATACCCACTGGCTTGGCTGAAGAATTCATCCTCAGTGAAGGAAGGAAAATTTAAGAGCTTTATTGACCCAAAGGGAGAAAAAAATAAAAATAAAAATAAATAAAAATTAAACACGCAAATTATGGGCGCCCAGATAGCTCAGTTGGTAGAGCGGGCGCCCATATATAGAGGTTTACTCCTCGATGCAGCAGGCCCGGGTTTGACTCCGACCTGCGGCCCTTTGCTGCATGTCATTCCCCCTACAGCTGTCCTGTCAATTAAAAAGGCCGAAAGTGCCCAAAGAATTATCTAAAAAAAATATTATTATTATAATTGTGTTGCTTGTTAAAAAGATAAGAAAAACTAGTACAAAAAAGTATATTTAAATCAATTTGTGTAATTATGATGTGTGCAGACACCATCTTTTTTACATTGAGGTCTTTTTGAGGACAATAGCCCCCCCCTTCCTTGTATTCATGTGAGCTTCTGAGAAAAAGAATATGTGAGTGCCTCCCTCTTCCTCAGTGAATATCTGGTACACAATGGTGTGAATCTTCAATTTTGTTTACACTATAGAGAGCATTTGACTTTTTGCTCCCTCCAAAGGGGAGAAAATTCCTTCCCAGCATGAAGGCATCATTTTAAGCACATTAAACTGGGCACTGTATCCTTCTTAAGAAACACTTATGATTTGAAAGCAGCTTGAGGGCATCCTTTTTTAACACACTTTAACAGGGCATTTGACCCTGGTTGCCTGCCTTGCAGGCATCTCTATCTGGGACCAGCATGGAGCTGCCATTTGAAGTGGTCTAAGCACGACAGCTGACCCTTGTCCCCCTCCATAGGACACTGGTTTGACAAGAACCATCAGGGTAGTGTCATTTTCAGGGACAGAAGGACACACACAGGAAAGAATGAGATGTAACCTTTTATCCTTCAGGTGGAGGGATGGAGGGCGGAAATTAAAAGACAAAAAGAGCACCAGAGAGCAGAAAAAGCAGCAGAGAGACAATTATGGAGAGGCAAAGAACAAGAAAGAGACAGTGATACACACCACACTGGGGAACGCATGCAGAGTTTAGGTTGAGGGACGATAATAGAAACAGTGGGGCAGAGGGATGAAAAAAAAGAATACATGTGAGATGAACTTTGGCTGAGCCCAGTGGTGACCAAGCCCACTGTGTATGCTGGCTGAATTTGTGTGCATTAATATGTGTGCACCGTGTACACTGGTGTGCGTGCGTTTCTGTGTGTACTGCTGTGTGTCGATGAGTGCGTTACACATTAATAGAGGTATGTTATGAGACCCTAGGCAAAAACTAGAGATGCAGTGATGTATGTTCTTAAAAATAGCAATGATGAAATCTTGCTTGGTGTTTGCATAATGCAGCATTTAGTCTTTACCTTGTTGTAAAATGGAAATTGCTTCACCTTTGGAAACTGTATCCTTCACCTTGGGATATTCTAGTTAGCCGTGCTTTGGTTTGGTTTGTTCTATTATGTTTCTTTTATATCATTCTTATAGTTATGTGGAGAGCAAAACTCTATTATGGTAAATTATTATCGTAAGATAATTCAGAGTACATATAAAGGCATTTTCAGTATGGTGCAAACTGTTTCTTACCCTCTCCTCCAGCCGGGCCACCTGCTCTCTGTAGAAAGCATCCTGCTTGTTTAGGTCTGCTTCTCTGGCCCCCAGCTGCTTGGCCTACACACACACACACACACACACACACACACACACACACACACACACACACACACACACACACACACACACACACACACACACACACACACACACACACACACACACACACAAGAAGAAAAAACATCACTTATGTGCTCAGTGGAGCACTGCCAATTTTACATAGATAAGGTTTGCATGTATGGGAATATGTGCACATGTTGCTTAATGTGTAGAAAATACACCTGTGTGTCCACGTGTGTGAGACTGATGATGTCTTGGCATGTGTTGTATGTGCTTATTTGTCCTCTTGTGTTCTATCTTCAGCCAAACCACTATCAGGCCAAGAGGATAACATCAGTTCTCAGTGCGAATGAGCACCATGGTCTGGCATATACGTATATCTACCCAGCGCTACCTATCTCCACTGTCCTCCCCTCTACTGTGACCTTCACTAAACGTACGGCTGACTCTCTGGGTGATATACAGAACAGATAATACCTGGATGTATCAGCTCCAAGAGAGGAAAAAGCAGGCCTTCACATTGGGATAGAGTGCCAGGGACTTACATCTATATAGACATTTTAATTTGACTAATTATGATAAGTTTAATGTTCTTAGCAGACACATGTCTAATTGTGGAATTTCTTCTCATCATTTACTTGGCAATGCCTAAAAGTGTAAAAAGTATATAAAAAGAAGAGGGGGAGAGGCTTTAAACAAGACATAGAGCTGTGTTATTTAAAGTAACTGCGAACTTCGGGACCCAACCAAAGAGCATATTGTATAACTGCTCCCTTCTGCTAATGATGTCAGAAAATAAGTTGACATCGTCATCTCACCTATAATTCCACAAAGCAATTGGAATAATAAAGTTGTACAAAAGGGATCATCAAAATATGGAGCAGCTGAAATACTGTACCTGCAGAAAAATGTAGAATGTCAAAGAAGCAGAAAGGGAAAAAGAAATCCTTGGAGTCTATCATGCAGAAACACTGAGAGAACTGTGGAGTCTAGACTTACCTTCCGTCCAATCTCCTCAATAAGGGAAGCATTGAAACAAAACAAGAAAGGGAAGGAGATACAGTGTGTAAAGAGGCACTGATTCATCCATAAACTTCTTCAAAGTGACTTTTGGAAAGGTTTAGTATTCAGAGGCTAGGGGGTGACTGGCTGCCACACTGTTCTGCTTGAATACTCACACTTCATTCTCTCAATCTCCTCTCACACTGGCATACACACACACACACCAGTGCATACAGTACACATACAATACATGTATAATATACGATGATAAACTATGTTTTTATGTGCATACATGTTACATACTTTCAAACTCAAAGACATACTGTGCAAACGGACCATACTGCAGAGGACTGTCCTATGGAAAGCAGCCACGCAGATAAGCTTTGAAGCCTTTGCTTTAAGCACTATGGGATGTTGAAGAAGACAGAGAGTATGAAGAAAATACAACGTACCGAGGAAAAAAAAAATTGCATTAACCCATCCAATCTTTACTACACTGATAACCATCTGTGTTTGGCGACTCAGTGCACTGCAGGCGGAGCTGCATGCTCTGTGCATTGTGATGAGGAATGGTGAGGAGTGTCACTGAGGGGCTGTGCTCACATGAGATGAGTGGGTGAAGTTTCAAAGTCAAGGGGATGCTCCAAGCTTTCCCACTACACTCAAGACAAAAACCTACCAACACAGGCAAACACCTGCGCACGCACGCACAGGAAACACATAGGAGAGGATTGGCAGGGGGTTGTGTACTGTCACAAGTGTGTCCAAACTCAATGTTACGCTGATAGGTGGTGACTAAAGAAAGAGAGACAAAAGATGCACACAGACGCCAGGACACAGTGGCTCAGACACTGATCTGAAACGCACACATCAGCACATACACACACCAGCCGGAGCAGCTGTACCCACAGAAGGCGGGTGGAGAGATAAATGTGTGCTGAAGGCTAGACTAAAGGGGTCATTAAAAGAGGAGAGGTTGAAGCAGAAATGTGTGCCCAGGGATTTTCTTTTTTTTTTTTTTTGCTCACTTTTGTGTGTGTCTATGTGTAAGTCTATGCATACATGCAGTCGTGTATGTGTTCAATTTCCATGCGAGCAGGTTGGCCCTCCTCTTTGACGACACACACAGGCCCAGACACACACACACACACACACACACACACTGTGTCAGGATTACTTCCAACTGATTAACCCCATTCAGGAGACTGTAAAGATAATCTAATCATACTAAAGGCCAAACAATGGGACAGACTTCACCACTGCCCATGCACCTTTTGTTCCCCTAATGAAGAGGCGGCCACGGGTGGAGGAGTCGGGGTAAGCCTGGGGTAAGAAAATTGAAATAATCTTGAGAGTGGAAAGAAAGCAGAGATAAGAGACAAAGAAAGGAAGAGGACAACAAAAGGTGATTTATCATTGGAGGTGTCAAGAATGAAGAACGGGCTGTTAGATGGGACATCTAGATGGGACACAAGTGCATCTCCTTAACTTTACAGAAAAGTTAAAGAGAGAAAAGGATCACAAAGTGCAGAAAGCCAGTAGAGTCCATACACTGCTGTTTGTAGCCTAGAAAACCACACTATCATCAACAGCAAACTTTTACATTGCCCCTCCTGTATCCATCTCCCTCTGGTCTCTTATCAAATACAGTAGCATAATGGCTGGGGGTGACAGGAGGTTTAGAGTGAGACTGTGGTGGTCAGATTAAACGGATCGTTTAGGCGAAGTGAACGCCTCTGTGAATATCAATTAGCCAACCGTAGAATAATTAAGGACAGCCATGTTTTTTAATTAGCAACTGCAGCAGCTTGAGCTGGGAGCGAGGGCGGAGGAGTAGAGGAGGACAAGAGGGGAGGAGAACAGGAGAGGAGGATGGAAGAGTGATGAAAACAGGTGGATTTTGCTGTGTCAGCCACCCCCTCACTGATTTGCTCACATACACTATTGTCTTTCACGTATGCTTTTTTTTGTTTTAAGTGTTCTCTCCGTTAGTTTTTTTCTTTTAAAGCATTCCGAGGGACTGAAATAAAAATAACTTCGTGCCTGCAGCGATCAGCAGGCTGAGGGCAACTGCATGTGTGAGTATGTACAGTGGTGCTCATAAGTTTATGAACCCATGCTAAAGTTGACTAAAAAGAGGAATAAAAAAAATCATCTTTTGGAAATTGATCTTAATGCCTAAATAAAAATACAAATTAGGAAAAATCCAACCTTTAAGGACGGCAATTTTCTTTGTGAATGAATTATGTATCGTAAATAAATAAATGTTCTTCCTTAAAATACAGGGGGCATAAGTATACACACCCCTATGTTAAATTCCCATGGAGGCAGGCATATTTTTATTTTTAAAAGCCAGTTATTTCATGGATCCAGGATACTATGCATCCTGATAATGTTCCCTTGGCCTTTGGAATTAAAATAGCACCACATCATCACATACCCTTCACCATACCTAGAGATTGGCGTGGTTTTATTTCAGTTAGCCTAATAGCTGGTTTGATTTGCATTGAGCGATGATCTCATGGAAAGTACCCCATCTGTTTTTAAACAGAGGTATGAATTAGCACAACTTTTATGCATCTCTTTCACATCTACTGCAGCCATATTCACTGTGTTCACTCAGAAGGAATCAGTTCACATGGCAAGGCACTTGTAATGACATCTTGAACATGTTAAGATGCTAAAAGCATGTTTAAAACCTGCCATGTTTCAGCCACATGGGTGAGAAATACATAACCTAGCTACATGTTGAAATCGACCGGAATTCTCCTTTAAGTGGTTTTCTGACGTGTGTCCTCCTAACATGTCTACATGTCGTCATACATGTACCATGTCTATTAGTTGTACACAGTATAATGCAAGTAATTTTCCCTTAAATTGTTCCTTTTGAATAGCTTTTAGAGGCCTGAAAGGGTAAAACTATCCAGTATTTTACAAGAAAAGGTATATGACTGTATTAGAGACAAGCTTGGAAAAATGGACATCATTTTGTGTGAAATAAATAAATAAATAAATATGTTTTTGATTATCTCCTATACCATTAATTATCCTGTTAGAACATATACATTACAACACCTTTGTGGAGTCCCCCAGGTGAAGAATCATCGACTTAAACATGTGATACATCTTTTGATAAAATTCAATTTAGTTCAAAGTTTACAAAACCAATTGCCAACAGCATACATTTAGGCTTGGCACCACAATGTTTAATAAAAAAAAAAAAAAAAGGCAATTTCTTCTTACAAGAAAAAAAACCACAATCCGATAATCGCTATTAGCAATTATGTTTATATTACATTTTTCATTTCACACTTCAATGATGGAGACCTCTGCATTGTAACAATGATGTGATTCACTGTTACACTGTACGTCCGCTACATGATTATAAATCACGCTAGATGAAAATAATCTTGCAAGATGCCATGATCGATAAGAGCACAAATCAAATCTCTTCACATTAACTAACAGCACCTCATCCATAACCTTGGTCTCTTTTGTCTTCCCCCTGCCACCATCAGCTGAGCCCTGATTCACCCCTGTCACGACTAGCATCATAATCAATGCTCCCTCACACCATCCGAGTGAGTGCTGCAGCACGGTGGGTCAGAGCTGCTCACCAGGGCCCATCTATCACAGAGCTGCGCGACAGGGCCCTGTGACAAACTAATACTGAAGCAGCGGGCCTCGGGTCCTGTGTGCTTCGACAAGCAGGGAGGGGGTCAAAGGGCAGCACGATGTGACCGTGCTCTGGTGTTAATTGGCACTGCAGAGGTGTAGGTAGCATGTGGGAGGTTAGGGATGGATAGAGGGAAGGGAGGGGACGTTCATGGGGTAGAGAAGATGAAAGGTAGGGAGAGATGGGTCAAAGTGTGGATGGAATATGGATGACAAGATAGTTGGAAGGAGAACCGGGTTTGTTGACAGCTGTTGCGAGAACTGTCATATCAAGGAGAGGGGAGAATTTTTTAAAGAGGGGTTTGACCAAAAACAGTTTCTTACTTTTTGCAGCCAAAAACGAATCCATACAAAGCAAGCTCTCTCTCTCTCTCTCTCTCTCTCACACACACACACACACAGAGACAGACACACACACACACACACACACACACACAGAGACAGACACACACACACACACACACACACACACACACACACACACACACACACACACACACACACACACACACACACACACACACACACACTTCCCACAAATCTTGGCACATCCTGTAACTGCCTCTAAGACCATTGCAACTCTATCTTTAAAAGCTATCACTGGCAGATCAAATCTAAGTGATGGAGTGTAAAATGATATCACCTAACACAGACCTTACTGGCGGTTTTACACATTACCCTTAGAGTCACTAATAAAACATAAGTCCTGGTAGCAGTAGCTGTAAAACTTCATTGGAAACCATTCACTTTGGCTGGTTAATTAGCATGTGGTTTTACTGAGCTGCAATAACACTGAGGTTCAAGGCTAGCAATTAGTCTCCACAGGAGGTGGTAGGGTTATGGGCGATATAATCGTGTCAGATAAAGTGTGGTCAGTTAATGGGCTTAACCTTGACTGATAACATTAAAGGACAAAGACACTGTCAAACACTTCTTCAAACGCATACTGATGGCTGAGAAACATGTCACTTTTTATTACTAACAATCCTGCTGCAGGGTTCAGTGTTACGTTTTTCTCAGGCTGCTGAATCAAGTTCAGCTTGTATCTAGTGAATGTTATCAAAAGTGCTGTATTCAAAGTAAATCAAAATTAATTGCACAATTATCAGAAAGTAATACTTGATATGTGAAAGACATGCTATCATATATTGAACTTAAGTTGGCCATCACTTAAAAATGAGCCTTTACTTAACCAACTACCTACCGTCATAGCTGTTCGGTTTGGTTTAATTCAACTGAACCGATTTAATTTGGTTCATTTCAACAGTGAGTGTGATGTAGGAAAGCTTTTTTGCACACGAGCAGGTGCGTAGGATGTGATCAAAAGTAGCAGATCAGAAGCTTAGAAGAAGTTCCGCACACTGACCATTACGCAAGCAATAATTTATTTAGAAAATACGTTTTCGGTCATCAGGTAAATTTACCTGATGAAGATCTTGCGTAATGTCAGTGTGCAGGACTTCTTCTAAACAGTGAGTGGGATGACATTTCAATGCAGCTGCATACCAAATTAGCTGAGATTGAGAGTGCATAAAGACGTTGCCCTGTGATCTGTTTTGTAAAGGCCGGACGTGCTTTAAACAAACTAGTTTGTACAACTTGTGGTCTAAATATGGCAAGTGATGATTAAAGTGTTATTAGCTGTTCACAAAAACTGACTGTAGTAGTAGAATAATAGTAGATTTATAAAAAAAAGACAGTTTGAGAGATGAATCCTGACTACTTTTTTAACTCCACACAACTGTTCAATCTCAGCATAAAGACGAGCTCGTCGGAATACCATTTTCAAAAAGTCACTAAATCGGAAAGGTGGAGTAAGCTTGAAGTAAGAAAGCAACACAGACCAACAACAAGCCATCATATGATACCTGATTAATCTTCTTATCATGACAACCATTTTAAAATGTAATAATGTTTAAGTGTCGAAGGCTTTCTTTCCTTCTAATTCTAGTACCAATTCTTATATGTGATGGATGAAGTTCAATTGCTGTGTTGACTCTCTGATGGTACGACCAACAAAGAAAAGAAATAAACCCTATAAAATCAGTTGAGTTGGCTATTGTTTTAACAGTCCACTATACAGCTCAACAGGAAACATGGGGACAAAAGCTGTTTTTGAATCAGTTACATACGTCTAAGACCGCTGGACCACAAGGACGCCCCGAAACTTGACAGCATGGCCACCCTGTCACAACATAATAATGCAGCATCCTGGGCCCCGCTTCACAGGGATTTATGTCAGTGGAGCTGGGAATAGTCAAAATAAAGTCAAAAGAAACTGTGATTAATCATTGGGAACAAGCTGGCTGTGCTAAGAAGCTCTGACTGAAGCAATTACCTTCTGACCATTATGCTGTAAATATGTGTCTGTTTTTTATGCACATATTGTTTTGACACTTGCTTTTGCTGTGGAACCAGTGTTTATGCCAGCACAGCAGCAGTGTCCAGATGCTGCTTACCAGGTGTCTGTTGGCATGCAATATGTAGCAAAGTGGCTGATCATCAAAACAATAAATAAGTTACCCGTCAGTTCAGGTTACTCATGTTTATGCATGGTTAAAAAAGAAAACATGTAAAATCCTGTTTTCACAAACCCTGTACAACAACATATAATGGTATGTTATTACTCCTATATACGTTTAGTAACTTGACTTGATCTTCAAACAAATGACAGACGCATGGAGCAGCCTGGTAGAAGAAGACATCGAAGCCACAGGCTGCAGACAGAATAACTCTCACAGGGGATCTCTTAGCAGGGTGAGTAATGACGCAATGACCTGGTGGGTCAAAGGACTGACCTACCCAGGACAGGGACCGAGGGGCCAAGACGGGGACCAAAGGCCAAGAGGTGTAGGTGGTGAGTGTGGGTGTCTCAATGTTTGTATGTGTATCCTAACTACTGGCTGATTAAGGAGACATTAAAATGAAGTGTCCTTGTGGAGTCTGTAGCTCATTGACTGTGAACAGGGGTCAACAGAAGGCTTGATGTGAACCAGCTGGCCTTAATGATGCTGAGACAGGGGTGTCAACCCACTCACACATTTATATCTCCTTTGCACTTCTCCCAAATGTGGAGATGTTTAAAGAATATACTAATTTATTTTTTTCGGGAAGGATATAAACAGCGAGGTTCATAGTAATCATAAGATAATTATAAGCTTATAAAAGATAAGTAGTAACATGCTTCTTTTAAGGTGTTCTCAAGAATGAAAAGCAAGGAATATCATAGGAAAAGCTTGAAAAGAAAAATTGTCCATTGAAAACGAATGGGACAAGTGAGCCCACAAAAGGTTGAAATCCTGGTAGAAACATGAAAAATGACTTTCCTTTCTACTACCAGACACTTCGAGCCCCTCGGCCTTTGTTGGAGACACCACCTCCACTGCTCCACTGGCAGCTCCTTCGCTGAGGGACGGCAACAACATCTGCTGGCTCAGAGATTGATTAATTGGCTGATTGGGCGCCCGCGGTGTAAACTGATTGATTGATCATCTTGTGGTTGAAGCTGCCTTTATCTAGAGCCCTGGGGAGCGAACCTCTGGAGGTCCCCAGTCATCTGTCATGTCCAACACGCAGGAGAAGACGGAGGAGAGATGAAGAGCTGTGGGTTCATTACCAAGACATGGGGGGCATGTATGGGAGTCAAGATGGGAACACAGGGCATGCCGAGAGAACAATGGGAACATGGGGACAAAAAGGGGCTGAGCATGAAAGGAAGGGAGTAGATACTCTGGTGCTTGTAGAGAGGAAGCTAGATATAGACATGCATGAAGGCAGAAAGAAAAAAGGAGTGTGGCCAAGCCAACAACATCAGAGGGACAATCTTGTCCATAATGAGAAGCACTTCATTAACACACACACACACACACACACACACACACACACACACACACACACACACACACACACACACACACACACACACACACACACACACACACACACACACACACACACACACACACACGGGTTCAATGACTTGCTTAAGGGCACCAAACAATTAAAGGTGCAGTAGGTAAGACTTATAAAACACACTTTCTGTCATATTTGCTGAAACTGACCCTATGTTCGAGTAGAACTACACGAAGCAGGCAATGCAAGCAGGTGGGGGGAGGGGCTTAGGAGACCATTTTGGGCTTTAGCAGAAAGGGGGGAGGGACTGAGAAGTTGTCGATGTTCAAATGTTTTGGCTAAGTCCTGGATCTTCACAATGCTACCTACGGCACCTTTAAGAGAGCTAGACTGTCACGATTAATTGTCTCATTTAGTTACAGGAAGGTATTAGTACGACTATGGTCATTTGAAGCTTCTTTTTCAGGATCCAGCTTTTGTTTGGACATAAAACCTCCACTCACTTATAATTCCTGACCACAACACCTGAGCAGTGAGAGTAATGGGATACTGGGAGAAGAAGGTGGCGAGAATTCTAGTACGTCACAGACATTACATTACACAGTACATTCAGACACAAAAACCTATGGCAGAAAAATCCTTTACTTGACAGCAGAGGACAGAGAGGGGCATATTGTCTTTGGACAACAGATGTCCCTAGGGAGCAAAGTGAATGAGAGAGAGTTGGTGGAAGAGAGAAAAGAGATGGAACAACCTAGAGCAGAAAGAAGGTGAGATGAATGTGGAAGGAAAGACATAAGGGGAAGTCATGCAGGTGGGAGAAAGACGGCCCGAGGATATGTTGCTGACAGTGGACCTTGTGGATAACTCAAACTGCATGTGCCTGACCCGTGTGCAGCATGCAAATCCTTGCCTGGATCCATCTGCATGTTAAAATCCATCCTAGTGTATATGTAAGTGACTGAATCCTTGTTTGATTATGGCTGTGGGCATACTGTACATATCTCAGTGCACGTGTGCTGTGTATCAATGCATATTCATTCCACCCAGCAGCAGGTGGTCTTCCCAGGCCTGATGAAGCTGGGAGGGGGTCACAGTCCACCTTCAGCTTCTGTCCATCAAGCCCATGTCAGCAGATTCAGGGTCACCTCTAATCCGCTAACCTCTGAATATATCTGAATATATGCCTTTTCCTCTTACCTTAATGATGCACAGAAAAGAGCCATTTTGATGTTAGTTTCTTCTCTTAAATCACAGGTTAGCCTGTTCATTTATTATTGACTTGTAAGTATAATCCTTTACACCTACATGTCAAATCACATTAATGAGTAAATAAATATTCTTATTTCACTAAAATAATTTCTGCTTGCAGATATAGTGCTATGTTGTTGCTATTCCTCCCAGGTTATTTGAAATGTGTTTAAAGTTTACACTTTTTTGTAGTTAAGTGCTGCTTTGGATCAATTTGAGTTTCTCTCTTGTCTGCTCTCTATTTATCCCCCTATCTTGTATCCTCTTTCTATTCTCTCACAGATTCTATAGGCGTTTTCCCCACCGGAGGGACTTTTGCAGTTCTTAGAACTAAAACGTTCCTAGAACACTTTTTTCGTCATGTTCTCATATTACGGGACTTTTTTAGCTCCTACTTCAGAGCAGGGTCTTTTCCCTTTTCCTAGGTCTACTTGATTGGTCGAACTTATAAGTCACGCCCACTGCCAACCCAGATCTTGCAGTGTGCCGTCTGTACTTGCAGACAGAGCAAACAAGCATTTTTAACAATTTTCACCATCTTATTCATCATTAAAGTCACTTCTGATGTTTTAGGCGAGAAATGAACTGTTTAGATTTCGAATATAGGCAGTCTTCCGAAAATCGTTGCCAAATTGACAATTTGCTTCAAAGTTTTCGGAGTTGAGAAGCTCCATAAAGTGAAGGGACTGCCAGCTGGTGGCTGCCCGGGATCGCTTGTTCGCTGGTCGGCCTGTCATCCTGGGACGGTCTCGTAAATAAGAGGCTTTTATTTCACCGTTGAGGGATTGTTTGTTTAAATACCATAAACACATGTCAATCATAAGATTAACGGAACGTGTGGTTAACTGCCTTTTTGCCGTTAAACTCCACAAGCGCCTGGTCCGTCGTCATACACACGCACACGCACGCACACACACACGGCCACAGGCAGAGAGACAGAGAGAGAGAGAGAGAGAGAGAGAGAGAGAGAGAGAGAGAGAGAGAGAGAGAGAGAGAGAGAGAGAGAGAGAGAGAGAGAGAGAGAGAGAGAGAGAGAGAGAGAGAGAATACCTGTTTCTCTTCGGGAGACTTGTTTAAATTCTGACAGATTTAGACATTAGATTTATATAGTTTGGCGTATTTCTATTCTGATTTTAATTAAGACCGTTGCCGTGCTTGCATCACTCCCTTACCCCTCCTACCAGTCCCTGTGGTCACTTGGCCAGTGCAAATGCAAATGGAAAAAAAAGATTTAATTTTGTTTATTGTCTGTGTTTCTCTGTTATGTACTCCAGCCTAGTCTTTAAAAACAGCCGTTCAAACTCCTTATGAGGATCCCAGCAAGGAACAACAGGAACATTCTGATGTTCTCCTCCATCATGCTGCTTTGTTGTTGTATGTGGCGCTAAGGTCTAGTGACGATGCTATAAAGACCGTTGAACTGCTTAGAAGTGTACTTTTCCCCTAAAAAGTACAAGTACTATCCAGTGGGAAAACACTTTATATCTCATCCAGATTTTCTGCTTCTTGACTCCCCTCTCTTCGTTCCCTCCATATGTTGAAGTTCATTCCATCGTTCAATCAAAATCTCTACCTCGAGCACCATTAGCTGAGCTGACTGTTCAATACTATAGAACCTCATTAATACCACTCTCCTGTCAGAGCCAAGAGGGAAAACACAGAGAAAGACCAAGAAAAGGGAAAGGGATGAGCTCAAAAGAAAATAGTCATATTACACATCCAACACATCTACTGCACTGAGCCACATGCATACAATGCGTCCAAGTTAACTCAGGATGCTTGCTTTTCTAACCTTTGCACTTAACTATCTTGGCAATTAAGTCTCAGCTAGGATGAGTGAAAGAGAGAGGTTAGGAAACAGAAAGAAAATATTGCAAACTATTCTCAATAATACTACAGGCTGCAAAGAGGTTGCGACTATTACATTCACAGCTACTGTACAACAGACATTACAGTTTTAGAAAAAGTGAAAAGGGGAAGACATGTCAGGTTCAACATGTTACATTTTATTAAATACAGTTGCATGTCTCAACATAGCTGAAAACGATTTGCACCGTTTAATAACTGTCCGTTTCTTGTAGTGATCTTGTTTTTCCTGATATTCTCTCTACCAATGCACAGAACTGATGTTAGTACAAGGCCCTATTAAAATGAGTCAAATTGGAGAATATGCAACCACACAAAATAACACCATGGCAAACAACAGGCCAAAATCTACAGCACCAACAAATAGGCGTTCAAATGTACTGCTTATCTACTGCTTCTCACTCTGAAAACTCTACAATCCATTAAACCCTGTTAAAATCAGTTAAAACCTGCCAAGGTTCACTCTTAAAATCACTAAAATGATAATTGCTGTTATTGCAATCACTTTGACTTTTTTTTTATACGTTTTATTCCACTTTGTTTAAATGGCGAGGTGGATCTACTGATTGCTGTGGATGACGTTTTTTCATGTCATTGGATTACAGCAAAAATACGGATGTTTTTTTTTAACGTGTCTTAACGTTTTATGGTGTGATTGCACTTGGTTTCTGCGTTTGGAGAGGCATCTCAACAGACTGTAGGTTGAACACTGATTGTTCACTGTTACATTTTAGTTGAATTTAAGTGTCTGGGCATTCCGCCACCGTCTGTCTATTGTGCTCCAAGACAGCCGTGCCGAGATAGGATTTCATACGGGCGAATTGTTAAATTGTTACAATGTAATTTCAAATCTGCTTTAAAAAATAAACCTATATGTTTATTTAGCATGTTTGTTTTGTCCATATGTGCTCGTGCTGTGTTCCTCAGGTCTCAGCTGCTACAATGAGTTGTTTTTTTTGGTGCCCCCCCCCCCCTGGCTCGAATGTCAAACTCCGCTTATGGGGTTAGCTCAGTTGGTAGAGCGTAGAGGTTTATGCCTCGACGCAGAAGGTCCAGGATTCAAGTCCGACCTGTGACGGTTTCCTGCATGTCTTCCCCCCCTCTCTCTCCCCTTTCATATCTCACCTGTCCTATTCATTAAAAGTGGAAATGCCCACCAATGCTTGGCTGGAAAAAGCACAAACCTCAAATGTTATGTTATGCATTGTGCTGAAAGTGCTATTAGGTCATTAGTTTCTGTTTACATAAGTCAAATGTATCCACTGATTAGACAAAGGTGAAAAAGAGCACACAGCACAATAAGATATTTCTGGTCAGCTTTCCAAAATGTTTAGAACAAATGAGGATAAATACATAAATATATACACCGCCCACTGAGGATGAGGCAGTAAATTGACTGTAAAAGCTCTCTTGTCAGAAAGAAGTTGTTCCTGACACCAGTATCCATCCATCAATCGAAATGCTTCTGTATCCCAGCCCCGCCGCTGGCCGCTTGCAGTGCCAATTAGCTGACAGGGTAAGGGCCTGGCGCAGAGTGCCATGCCAATTAGAGCCTGACCTCCTGTCTAACCCTAATACTGGCATGGTGTGTAGGCACCACACCCTGGGCAGGGGTGAGGTAGAGCTGCCAATATGTAAAGAACGGTTGAGTGGACACCCTTCAAGACGTGAAAGAGGGAGCATTCCAAAGATAGGAAGGAGAAAGAGAACAAATGGACACATGTATGTAGAGTCAATCAAAGGGGCAGTGGTGCAGACACAATATCTGCTCACTTAATTTCACACAAAGACAAAACATGCCTCTACCTCATGTAGGGCTGGGACGGTTACCGCATTACCGCAATACCGCAATACCGCAATACCGCAGTCACGTGACGCCTACCGCGGGTCGGAGCTTGTCACCGTCATCACCGCAAAAAAAACATTGGCCTGCACATGTGTGCACGTTGTGTCTAATGACATGGATTCATTGATTATAATGACATGGATTGCGTCTGATGACATTGTGTCTTACATGGATTCAAGGTTTTCTAAACAAAACTTATCAAAAGATGGAGCAAATCCGACCTTTTGCGAGTTGGGGAGCGCAATGTTCCATGACACATGATAACATTCCACTCCATGTTGACTATTAGGCCTATATGCGAGAGTACCTGTGTAATGTCTCGTATCGGAGAAATGTCTTTGCCTTTCTCCGTTCTCAGCTGAGGTAGACACATTAACTAGCTTAACAACCTGCAGTGTTTACCATTGCACATTAGCCTAGCAGCTAGCGGAGTTCTGTTTATAGCTTTATCCCCATAAAACAGCACGGTTGAATTTCAGCCTGCATGCACGTTTCGTAGCCTATATTGGTAGAGAGAGGAACAAGTTAGCGAACTGCCGAGTCGCCCACTCTGCTCTCTGTCTGCTCAGAGCTAGACGGGCTGCACTCGGCATTGTCGGCAAACTATTTTATTTATACTTTACTTTATTGATAAAAGAGCTTTCTGAACTGTCTGTGGAATGGATCAACGTAGATGAGAGAAACCATTGTGGCCCTAAATGACAGCAAAAAAGACTGACAGTGAGCTGAAATGGAAACACTGTGCTGCAATCTTTTTATACAGTCTATGGCTGCAACATATGTTGTAAGGTTTAAGCCAATGTTTTTTTGGGGGTAACGCCATTCACTTTACTGGCAGTATTGACCATAGATAAAGCCACCTTGTCTTGAGAAGTTCTAGCTTGTTGTTTTATTGTTCACTTTTAACTCACTTTACATCATCATTGCTATCTCTTTTTCCTCTCTCTTTTCCTCACAGCGGCACTCATACGCTACTCTCCGTTACCGCTCGCTCTCATTGCGCGACCACACAGGCACTGACGTCACTCACTTAAGGCACCCTGCCATTCTCGCTTTAACGTAAGCTACTCTCGTAAGGGGGTTGCGGTATACCGCTCTACAGTGGGAATTTCTTGCTTTTGAACCGCGGTAAGAAAAATTCCATACCGTCCCAGCCCTAACCTCATGCACTGAACTTAAAAAAAAAACTGAAGGTTGTATATAAGATGTTGCATTATTGCTATTTTTCTGTTAACACTTTGAAGTGAAGACTTTTGATATCACCAGGCAAAAATAGTAGAAGTATTGTGTCACCAATCAAAGTGTGTGGCCAACAAATAAATCATAAAACCCCAGCCAGACTGGGGGGGAAAACTTTATTCTTCAAAAACTGGAGAAGCAATCTGAGGAGGAACAAGCTGGTGGTCCTATTTGTTGAAGGTACCCCTTACTTTTGAGTTGATCTGTGATTTATGCCACATCACCCTTACCTCTTTCGTAACACATCTACAGAGCAAAAACACCTGAAAAAGACTTTTACCTTCATACAAATCAAACAGACTGACAAATCTCTTAAATCCAGTTACATCAAGCCTGGCAGGGGTTGTGCTTACAACAGCTCAGAGAACTGGAGTCAAAAATGTAATTTGTTCTTGGTGAACTGAGCATATCCACAATATATGTAAATCACAGTGTGCCACTACCTCTCTTTATCTCATTCAAAGTAAAAAAAACACAAGGACCTTTTCTATCCCCAATCTTCTTTATACTCTGTGATGTGGAGAAAAAAAATAATAAGTTTAGAGAAAAAGAAATGTTTTTTATTTCTCTCTATTTTTTTTTAGATACCACCAACGGACACCAATTCAAAACCCAGCAAGCCTCCTTTAATACCTGGAAAATTAAATTGTCAGCCCATTATCAGCAGGGTCCAGTCGGCTGTATCTAAAATGCAACAGCAAAGAAGCACACAAGATTTCACCCCCCAAAAAATGAGCAGGACATTTGCCTGAGACTGCAGTTTTGTAGAGGGGTGGAGAGGAGCAGAGGGGGACTTTCTGCATTTCAAATGTTAAGCTCTACCCAAAGTCATTTTCAAGCCAGCCAAGCATCAAATGGAACACAGTTTAAGGAAAGAGGCACTGATTTTCTCCAGTAGCTTTGACAGGATGGACATTGTGTGTGTGTGTGTGTGTGTGTGTGTGTGTGTGTGTAGGGAGCAAACAAACATTCTAGTTATGCTGTATTATCCCTTGCTGTGAAAGCCAAGGTGGTGGACAAATCATGGAACATTACATTAGCTATTGGTATATACACTACAGTGTGAGTGTGTGTGTGTAAGTGTGAGTTAGTGTGTGTCTGTGTGCATGAGAGAGAGAGAGGGATAAAGACGAAAAAATAGAGGCAGCAACAAAAGCATGATTAACAACAAGGCTGACAGGTAGGCTCTGGAGATCAGCATCCTGTTTGTATTGTTTTTTTCTTGTGTCATTCCTTAGGGTTATTAGATGGTTAAATGCAGAGGATACATTCCACATATGTGTAAATTTGCTTGGCAAATAAAAGAAATACATTATATTACTGGGCCTCATCTCCATATTAGCAAACATTCATTTCCCTTTCACATTGAACTTACTTCCGTATTAATATGTAGAAATGCAGTTTAAAGGGTAATTTCCATCGCTAATTTTTGTACAACAGTCTATAAGAGGCCTGTATCTTCAATTGTGATCTGCTGAGTGACGCAGAAGGTTTTTGGTTTTTATCAATTTATACTCTTCAAACATATGTTCTCGGTGCACCTTTGACTTATACAGTGGACCAAAAAAGAGAAAACCACCTGTTTAAGAGCAACTGTACCCAGGCTAATAATCCTGCTTGCACCACCAACTAGTGATGACATTTTTTTTTTTACTTGATTTCATTGTTTTGTGTGGATGCTTTAACTACTATGTGAATTATTTATTAATTATGGCCTTTACATTTCCTGATAGAAAGGTAAACATCTCCATCTGTGTCTCTCATAACTTATTATTATACTTACTTATTATATTTGTAGATATTCTTTATGATTACCTTTTTTGTTTTGACCATGCATCTCTGATATGATCAGAACAGAATATCTGCAAGGGAAATAAAAACAGTTTTGTTTTGTTTAATTCTTTGGTTATCAAGTGACTTACACAAATCTAAAGATTTCCTTCTGTTGCATATTTATATACTTTATACTGTTGCCTAGTGTCTCTCAATGTGAGTGTTAGCTTAAGGTCTTAAATTGAAGAAAACAACAGAAAAAAATGAATGTAAGATCTAAGTGTTTTAGACCAGTTGCCAACAGTAGACAAAACCATTGCCGCCAGGTAGACCCCACCTAGGCCACTGTTTGGAACTTGGAAAGATTGATGACTCTAGGTTTGATTGAAAAGTCTGCCTGGGGGTTAGAGCCTGTGTCTCGGTGAAACGCTGTGGCCAGTGATTGATTGGCCACTGGGCCAGTTTGGCTCCGCAGGGAGCAGAGTCGTTGAAATCAAAAGAGGGGACGGCGGAAGTCTGTGATTTCATTAAAACACAGATGAGTGGATTGACAGATGGCTGTAGACTGTAAATAAGTGCATGACTTGTGTACTAGTGTATCTCTCTGTCAAAACTAATTTGACCGTACATAAAGACTAGATTACATTTATATTGAGCTCATTCACTCACTGGTCTTTTCTGCTTTGACTTCACCAGGTATCTGCAAAGAATCACACATTCCTAATTGATGTTGCTTGGAAATTAATCACTAATTCACCTGTTCTCTAATTAAGTGTTTATTTGTGTGTAATGAGTCTACTAAGTAACTCCTTGATGAGGCCATCTTGACCGCATTAAGCCAACAATCAGAGTTTTTCCACACTGGGCTGGCTGCTCATTAAATCACACTCATCCAGAAATTATTCTGATTGACCACATGATGAGAAGATAAAGTCTGTATTTATTAGGTTGCCAAGCATGTTGGAGACAAAACAACGCAGTGTTAAGTGTTACAAATATTTTCTTTTCAGTGTGAATTTTACCAGATAGACCCTTTGTTATATGAGGCCACTGTGATCTCGACAATTAAAGCGTATTCTTCTGCTCTAGACAAGCAGGCATAATCCACATAAAGACTGAAATAAAAAAAGACAAATACAACTTTTCCAAAAACTATAGATAATCAAAGGCTCATTTAAAATGTCAATCATTCAAACAGTAATTGTATCTGCTTGTTTGCTATGCTCCAAATAGCTGGTCAAAGAACGCAAGGTGAAAACACCATGCAACATGAGTCTATGCCGAAAACACAAATATACTGCTGTGCTTCTAACTACCATAAACCCCTCGTGGGCACCGGTGTTCCCCTTTCTTTTACTGCGGTTCCCCCTGAGTGGCAGAACATGTGTGAGCGCTGACACTGAACATGTTCCCCTCAGACAACAGAACCCCAGGAACCCAACAACAATGTACATGACAACACACACCCCTGCCTACACTGCTGTGAAGTTTCAATTACTGATAGACTTGGTGGCTGGCTACTGCAAGTCAGCCTGACAGGGAGGGGAGTGACTATTGGTGGAAAAAACCTGAAGGACAAGCACTCCCACTAGGGTGGTAGAAACCATCTAGGACCCTGGCTACACTTGGCACCACTGTGATTTATATTTAAACACAACTACATTGCATTGAATGACAAGTTAAGATGCCAAAACATGTTTGCTACATGAATAGATATAAAAAATTGTTTGCTTCAACATACTTCATTATACTAGCTATTACCCTCGCTTGATTTTGAGGTTAGCAAGTTGACAGTAAGGTCAACACAGCTGCAATAGTCACACTAGTATATGAAAAGACAGAGAGTACAAGGATCATTCAACTCAAGTAAAACCATGTATAGAACAGTGGACACTCAACTTGTGTATGACAAGGAAGAGAATAGTTGCATTCTTCTTATTTTATCTATTTTTACCAAAAATAATCACAAAATGAATATAATGTATGGCAAATTACTGCCAATAACTCCCTAAAATATGCTGGAATGAAAGGCATTTTGTTTTCTTTCAGTACTTAATATGGTAAAAATCAGAAGCGTTACACAATAACAATCAGAATCTATAAGCACAATCTAAATCAATAAAATCTAAACGCTACCCAACCCGAGTCTAACCGCATGTCTCGGGGCAAATCTCCAGAATGGGTGTCACCGTAATTGGTGCAGCTATGGTTATGGTCATTATAGGTGAGCATGGGGAGGCTGCTGCTCACAGCATTGCTCTCATTGTGCGTGAAGTAGAAGGGGGACTGTATGTGGTCCTGCTGCTCACCGTGACCTGTATCTTAATGAGGGGGGCAAATCAATACTACGCTGGACAAAGAACACAACAACTACAGCTGCCATAGACAAGTGTTTTTTCAGTGGCAATGAACATGAGAGCAGGGCTCTGCTCAATTCAAGTCCAATTTAAAGAATTTGAAGTGCAATAAAATTGCAGGTGCAATGACAACATCTAAATTCTGACTTAATATAGTGTATATATATACACACACAAAGTAATTTTCTGTACTACCACAGGACAGCAATCTTTTTGTTATTTTCTACAGATCATCTTATAGTTAAAGACAGCACCCTGTTTCAATACGCCTTTTTCTTACTGCTCACATTTCAAAAACACTATGTCAGGGCATCTAAGTGACCCAGACATACAGACAGCAAACTCACTGGTTAAAGCCCATTTGGGGACATGTGTTGCATTATATCCCCGTATAAAGAAGAACAAGCTGCTGGGCATCAACAGATTCTTTTTGCAGCAGTTCAAGTTCTCTAGCACGTATACTAAAAAATTAGCACACACCCCACGAGCCGAAGAACAAGTGCCGCTCCACAGCAACAGACTATTGTTAGCAGTTAACCTAGTAGCACACACGGTCTATGGCTGGTAGCACAGTAGCACACGCACCCTGGGCAGAGAAGAGTGGCGCTCGGTGCCCCGGTGACAGACAGCACAAAGCACACACCCACAGCAGTGAGCAATAACTGCCGGCGGGCCGGGTAGCCGATTCAGGCGGAAAGACTGAAAGGTATGTTAGTGATGGCTATTTTGCTTGTGTTTATATGCAGTAATTGTGTAATTTAACAAAGTTGTTTATTCATTAGAGTGAAAGAGCTAAGAGAGCTTGTGAAAAGTAGCGACCTCGTGCCGCTTACACAGGGGGTGAACGAAACAACACTGATGTTAACCTCTCACACCAGTGCGTCATCAAACCAAAAAATCCTCGACAGAGAAATGGTAAAAGAAAACAGTTAAAAACTCAACAATTCAGGACTACACAGTTTACAGTCTTTTCACATTTTCAACAAGTATTTTTAACATGTATAATGTGTTGAGAAAGAAATCACTGATTTTGCTTTACTTCCAGCTCCTACAATACTGAAAAAACAATATAATTTCTTTTGACACCAAAACAGCTTGTGGGCCGAGATAAAATGAGGAGTTTTTAAAACACTCTTACTTATTTCAGTAATTAAAAAAAACAAGTAATTTTCTTTGAGCAAAGCAGAAATGTGTCACTCACATACACTTACAATAAAGTATTCTAGAAAGTATTTTATTTTCGCTAATTTACGAGTTAAACAGAGGAAAGGGAGCAATGTTACACATATAAGTTTTCCTAAGAACCTCTTAAAATTATTATATTTATTATTAATTATTATACTAAAACATAACACTTTTTTGTGTAGTGAGATTCAGCCAACAGGCTAAACATAGTATAAAAGCAAGAATAAAGAGAGAGTTTAAAAAAGAAAAGTAATCTTAATCTTATATAGTGATTATTGCTCAAGGACATACCGGTGTAGCCTATAAGACAATACATAAGGTGTCAACAGGTTTACTAGGAAACTCACCTCTTAAAGCTCTATCAGCCACCAGATTATGTGCTTACAGTAAACCACAACCTCTCCCTGGAGCTCTTTCTCGATCAACTTATTGACTTTGCCCAGCAATCAGAATCTTCCAATCACTGATGCTTTAGTGCTTGGAAATGGAAATGTTTTGGGTAACCTATGCTAAGGAGGTCTTTTACGAGAGGGGTACTTAAAGCCCCAGTGTGTAAGAATTTCTCCCATCTAGTGGTGAAATTGTATGTGACAACCAACTGAATTTCACTTTGTAGCCCCCCCCCCCCCCCCCCCCCCCATTCCAAGTGCGTTATAACTCCTACGGTGGCCGAACCCGAAATTAGCGACAACCGTCCGTGAGTGTCCCTTCCAGTGTAATAATAGTTTGACATTATTTTGGTACCATTTCATTGCTAACATCAGCTATCAGGTTCCCAAACATATGCAAACTAATGTTAGTAAAGTATCAGTGCTATTGTTATTCTGTATATTGTACCAGATTAATAGTGTACGGCGATGTTTACAGCGTAGGAGACAAGCAACAGGGGTTTGTGTTTTTAATATATTTCTCTGAGCAGCATGAACAATGTCAAAGAAACTGAAATTATCTCTTAGTATCGCCATCGTTTCCACGCAGCTGTTCTAGCTGTAGCTAGTCTGTGTTACAACTGCATGACGCGAGTTGTCTGCCAGGGAAATCACGGCACATATGATTACGTTTGTTACAAGGTAGACAATTCTTTTTCATCATTGACGCAAGGAAAAGTATCCTAGACGTCGTTCTAGCGTTATGCACAACCATGCTATAGTTAGCCAAGCAAATAGCAACTATAAAACTTTTACACAAATAGGCAGAATTACCTGTTGAGAAGAAGGCAGGCAACTTCGGCGTCCCTTTTAAAATCCTTGCTCCTCATCAGCTCTTTCCATCTTGGAAAAGCCACAACAATATTAACTTTGGTCTTGTTGCTTTGCCTGTCGCAGTGTCGTTTTAATTTCCTCTGCGACTCAGTTACATGTCCTCGATAATAGACTATGCTATGGAGCGTCTACCCCAGTTCATGCAAGCGCAAATGTAAAATTTCAAGCCAATAGGAATACTTGGAATTGATGGTGGTGGTCAATATTCATAAAAAGGACAAGTTTGTGAAGGGCAACACAGATTTTGATAATAAACAACTACAAATGTTACACACTGGGGCTTTAAAAGCACCTTGTGAAATAAAAAATACTATATATGCTCATATTTCAAGTTAATCTTAGCATTTCTGCTTTTTTTCCCCCTCTTTTTGAATAAAAAGAAATAAAGCCTCACGCTAAGACACTGAGGGACAGAAAGACAGACAGGCACAAAAAAGACCTTAAGAACATGTTTTATGTTTCATCAAAGATGAGTTCAGTGTGGGTAGCAGACAAACAGAGTGAAAAGACAATGGGTGGGAGACGTCTTGGGCGAGAGACTGCCTTTTAAAAACGGAAAAGTCCAACTCCAGTTGAAAAGAACAGTGGCTGTGTTGAAGCGTCTGACTTGACAATTACATGAGTGGTGCGAACGGCACTGCACCTCCACTGATAACCCGTCGGATTCTATTAAAACTCCAGCACTCCAAAAGAATGCTCAAACTGAGGAAATTATCACACAGGCATGCAGAAGCACACACTCTCTCTCTCTCTTCCCCCTTTCTCTCTCTCACACACACACACACACACACGCTCTCTCTCTCTCAAACAGTAGAACCCTTAAACAATTCTGTCGTTGCAATGTGTGTGCTTTAAGGATGTAGAGACAAAGTGGAGGGAGAACAGAAACTATCAACTGGATTTACACTGAAAATATACTGTAGGTTACAGACAAAGAATGAAACAAAGAGTGGATATCGCTGTGTGTGTGTGTGTGTGTGTGTGTGTGTGTGTGTGTGTGTGTGTGTGTGTGTGCTCAGTCTCATACTGAATGCATAGCCACTGCAGTGCTGCTATCTGTACGTAGTCCCAAAGGCTGCTAAAAGGCCCTTGGTTAGCCTTGGGGCCACAAGCAAAAGCTTCATAGCGCATAGGAGGAAAAGTTCTCTTAAGTACAAGGAGTTAGTACTTTAGGAGCATGCAGGCAATGACAAACACAAGGACTCTCCGCTGTGACAGTTCAGTAAGACTCACCACTCACGTTGCTGCTCACATATTACAGATAGAAAGCAGGTGTTACATTCTTGCCCTCTCTCCCCTCCTCCTACCTCTTCCCCTCATTTGCCCCTCCCTATGAAAAACAGAAATTAAATTACAGGAAACCTACAATTGAAACAGCTTTCTTCACAGAAGCTGAAGGGAAAAACACATCACGTCATGCGTCTCCCTCCCTCGCTTACCTCTCTCTCGCCACCTTTTTTTTCCCTTTTTGTTTTGATCGCCGTTCCAAATGAGGGATCCCTCATACACGTGTCCCGCGGCGTGGAATCACGTCAACGCTTCTCTCCTTCTCTCTCTCTGTCTCTCTCTCAACAAAATGATTCATTTTTCTATTACGGCGATGCGCGTGTGAAATGAGCTATATAATCAATAGCATAGGTTTGTAAACAGCAGCCACACTCGAGGGAAAATTTGTTTTCTTTTAGAAAACAATACGCTGCCCGTGTGTGTGGTACGGAAAGCTCATCTGACAATGTTTACAAGGGCAAGTTACAGGAAATAAAGACACAGGCTGCCCAAAATGAAGGTAGCTTTTATAATACAGCAGGATGAACAAGCAGAGATATGGAGGACAACAATATCGAAGGTGTGGATACAGCAAAGAGGTGTTTGCTTACCATTTGTTTTTTTATAAACCTCTGACGTCTTAAAAATCACTATGAAAAAACTGTTAAATGTACTGCGTGTGGAGGGTGTCAGTGTCGACACAGGCAAGCTGGTTCTATGAATTCCTGCTCACAGCGATAGTCACACACTCACAGCCCTGACATTTTGTCACAGAACCAAGCAAGACCTGTCGATTACAGCAAATGGGTTCACCTCTGTGTCTCTGTGTGACAGAACAGGAACGTGTGAACGTAAAATGGGACCTGTCTTCATGTAAAAATGGCTCTCATCAGTGAGTCTGTGCTCGCAAGGTCAAAAAGTTAAAATGTTCAATGTTTGATACTGTGGTGCACGTTTATCCAACTCAATGTTAAAATGTATGAAACTGTTTGACAAGATAAAGTAAGATGGCAAAGTTCACAGCAGCTGTCATACATCAATGCGTATGTTTGTGGAAAGACTTACATAGAGTTGAGCACGGAGTCTCTCATCCTCAGTGGCGATCCTCTCTCTTATTACAGCCTGCTGGATGCTCTCCTGGGCCATAGCTCGCTCCGCAGACAGGATCCTGGACACTTCATCCTGTACCTTGGACTGGGCATCATCCAGAGCCTGGGCTTCTGCCCGGGCCTTCTCTGCCTCAACCCTGTGGGAATCACCATTTTACATATTTAAAACACTTTTTAACCCATTTCAAAATGTTATACATTCATGGTGTACAGCAACGCTGTTCCTATTGTACCTACTGTAACTTCACTGTCCTCAGGGAATAATAATAATGCACCTCATTGTACAGGACTACATTATATACACTATACTACTCACTATTCTTTCCCCTACAGCCATCTCTATAATGCATGGCTTGCTTCTCAAATGTTCAATGTAATAAACTATGCTGTCCCCAGTATGTTGCAATGTGTACTGTCCTGAGACGAAGGTACCTTTGTTTTGCACTAGTACAACATGTCTGTACATATGCTGAACCATACAGCTCACTTTTCCCAGTTTCTTAATTTCAAACTAAAAACAAGCTACAGTACTTTGAAACTAAACACACTGGAATAAAACATACAGGTATCTATTGCTAAAGTATTTTAAAACCTAAAATTACATAAAATGATCATACTGTTAAGCACAGATAGTAACTGGCTTCAGGGAAATATGATAGTAAGCGTTATTTTTCAGAGCAGCAGAAATGTTCTGGGTAACTACCGAAGTATCTTTGGTGTTTATAGCAGCACCCACATCCATATGCCTCCATGTTGCAGTGTCTCCCAAAAAATTTAAAGGTCACAAATGCAATTACAGTGCCAATGAAGCGTAGATATAGGCCAAAGTACTTGTATATATATAGATTTTCAACCCTGATGTCATACACATACCATGCCATGCATGACATGACCGTGCTATTCCACAGTTTACAAGGGGGGGCAACATTGAGAAGCAAAAAAAAAAAATAATAAAATAAATAACCTGACGTACCACAGTCGGTTGACACCTGTCAGACAGTACAAATCAAGTTATATAATTTCCAAATAATTTACATTTAAGAGGGATTTGACTATCAATAATAGAGCACAGAGAAAGCTACCGTTTTCCCCAAACAAGAATCATCAATCCAATAAAGCAAAGATATAGACAGAGGCAGTACGCTCTCTGCAGACACAGGACCACCATTTGAACCCTGTCACTAGGTTCTCATAGTTGCCTAGCAACACACTCCCTACTCGGCGACAGTGTGCTTGATTGGAGAAGAGAAGGAACGTCCCTGAAACCCTGAAAGTCTTCCTCTGCTAGGAATCAAACAGTGGTGGCAAGGTAGAATAAACACAGAAGAGACGGAGCGAGTGCCTGGGTGAATTATGACAGACTGAATGAAGACGGCGACGGTCTTAATAAACTTCTGCCGAAGAAAAATCCTAAGAGAGCCCTGAAAGACAGCCTTGATGAGAAGGAGGCTGCCTGAGAGTGATAGTGACTTGTTTTGTGATGTAATTCACAGATAGGGAAAGGGTTCAACATGAAATTCTTTCACATTCAAATGAACATCTATGATCCATCAGTTGTTAGAGGTCTAATTGATCAAGTTCTGTATGTCTATAGTGCACACACAGTTAAACCACAATAGTTTTTAAATAGTGAATTATTGGAATTACATTTATTTTCAAAGTAATGTACAGCCTCAGCAGGTTTGTGCATTGCTCATTATGATGGCAAGTGCGTGTGCGATAGGCATTTGGCTTTTTCTACTCTTGGCTCTGTTTTTCTTGATTTTACAAGCACCCAATGATCTGTCAATGTAGAGGGGTTTTCATCTTTTTTTCATTCATCTCATCTCTCATTCATCTCTTTCCTCACCTGTGAACATACCCAAAATCTAGACAGTGAGGAATCGTGATGGACGGACTAGTCTGACTGATCACCATTCCATGCCTATGGCTTTGAGCAGATGATGGGTGAGTCTAATAAAAATATGTTCAACTTAACAGTCAAATATGTCTTAAAGTTGCCATTTGCCCTGCAACACCACTTAATGTCAGAGAAAAGGGGAGAGTAAGATGAGATGGGGGAGACAGAGAAAAAGAGAGAGAGGGGAAGGAGCGAGAGTGAGTGGTGGCGACATGACATGTTTGGCCCTGAGGAAGTGAAGCAAAGAGGGAGTGAGGCAGAGAGTGGGAGAAGGAGATGGAGGGAGACGGAGAGAGACCAGCCATGTCCAGTCTCACAGTCCACTGGGCTGCACACGTCAGCACACTCCATCCATCATCGGGCTCCAACTCACGCACACACAGACACACACAGGGAGCCTCCTAATGGCCTTTTACATTCACCATTTCCCCCCAATCAACGCCTGCCTGCACTGCTAATGCACCTAAGCTACCTTTACTCAAGAAGCTTTAGCTGTTGCTATTGCTACCACTATACCACAGAAGTGACAGCATACAGGGTTTTTAGAAATTGACTTTAGTGGTACACATGTGGGCCAGCATTAGCAGTCAGTTGACTTTTTCTAGCTTATCTTTTGGACCCTTATGTAAAATGTATATTTAAACACAGTAGATGAAACAATTATAGCAAATCAAATTCATATATATATACTGTACATGATAAACCCTTATTACAAAATGTTTGTCTGCACTCATTAAATTATTGAATGTGCAAATGCTGAAAGTGTGCAGATGTTTTAAGGACTACCAGCATGCTCTTGGTCACCTGTCAGCAACACTGAAACTCAGGAGGGCAAAACCTCCTTCTTTTGTTTTTCCTGTTTCGTAACAGAAAACACACGACAGAAAGTAAAGCAGGACTGAACCAGGCAAAGTCGAACCACACTAATAAAAAGGTATAAGCCTACTCACTGAGGAAGATCTTTTTGCCAAATTAAGAAAGAGAAAAATACCACAACATGACTTCGAGGATTCAAATAAATAGATTATTAGATAAGATTAGCTTTACTATATATTACCTAAAAGTAAACCCAAACACGTCAAGTGTTACGGTGACCAAAAGCTTCAACCTCGACAAAGTGAAAGAAAGGGGGCCAAGAAAATAGACAGCCTTGCAAAAAAAAGTCCCTTGACTGACTTCCTCACAAGTGCTAACCCAAGCAAAGACTGCTATCACTAGCTGGATGCTATCTGTCTGCTTCACCTCTATTGCTTTCCAGTCATTATTGCCCTGTCCCTGGTATATTGGACGCATTTTTCATTCGACTGTCGAAAGACTGGCACTTGGTAGGAAAGGGGGGCTTTGAGGTGGAAATGGAGTCAGACAGAGGAAAAATACAGAACCTATGAAGGGGAATGAAAATAAAAAAAATAATAATGTTTTCGGAGGATAAGTGGATGATATTTGATCCGGTACTGGATAGAGAACGAGGATATTCTTGGCCCAGTAACCTGTGTTTTGATGGCTCAGTGGATCGAGCCTTGAAAACAGAAAGACGGAAAGACAGAACCAGTGAGGTGCCATTAATTTAAAAAGGAGTGGAGTGTAAGTGGGTCAGGCAGTGTGGGTCTTTCCAGTAAAGTAACTCACTATTTTCAGGAGATGACCCTGAACAGAAGTACCTGGGAATATATCGGTTATTTTAGGACACTATTTTTTAAAACTGACAGAGATTAGATCTGTAGCAGTTTATATGAAAAATTCATGGGTTGAGTAGCTGAGATGGTGCAACTTAAAGTGAAGTGAATACAGTCAGGGCAAGCTTAATGAGTGTGTATATGTGAGTGTGGCATATATACACTGTCCAATAACAAAGGTAAATGCAAACATGGTCAAAATGATGGCCGGTGAAAACTGCAACAGCCGGTTTAAAGACATGAAGCCGTCATCACCTACCACTCCACAGAAAATAATTTCAAATATCATTACTCTTGAATAAATATCACAACAAAATAAATTACAAATTCATGTCTTCTCTACCTTACCTTTCCCCTCTTTACCTTTGATCTCTCCCCTCAGCTTCAGCCATTCATGTTGTCTACCTGTCATCAACACAAGATGTGTCTTAATACAGTCTGCCTGGCAGGATGGATTCTGACAGACCTGCAGAACAGTGCAGACGTGACCCAAGTGCCTTGACACAAAGGCATTTAAAGGCCCAATGCAATATTGATGTTAGGAATAATGTCGCTGAATGCTGCATATGAATATTTCATGGAGCTTAGCACTCTCCCTGACACTCATGTGCTGCGCTCACACATAAACACATGACTGTGGGTGCTATGAAATGCTGGGACAGTTATAATTAGGGCTGGATACCGTTCACATTTAACCGGTACCTAAAATTTGGTGGCTGTACCCAACGGTACCTTTTTTTTTCGGTAATTTACTCTCTGTGTAATAACAAAAACATTTATTTCAGTGAAAAAACATAAGGCCAAACGTCTCAATTTTTATTTATTTTGGACATTTTACACACTAGACAAAATAAATCCCCTCCCTACCTCCCTCTCCCCTCCCAAACCCATCCCATCCCTACAACCTATTAAATCAAATCATTTTTCATTTTTTACACTGCAATGTAACTTTGATTCTTGGATTTGCGTCTTTTTCTACTTTAGCCTTTTTTTATTTATTATCTCGTTCATGACTGATTTTAATTGTTTTTAATTACTATTTAATGTTTTAGGTAAAGCACTTTAAATTGCCTTGTTCCTAAAATGTGCTATAGGAATAAAGTTGCCTTGCCCTACAACCTCCAGCCTATCAGTCTGTCACCACGGCATAGAAAATGCTGTTGGGCCTGTCTCAGAGGAAGTGTAAACGTGACCGCTTTCGGGTCGACATTATATTGTGTTGCAGCGAACGCTGTCCTAGTGGAGTTTTGACAAGTGTAACCACAATTGCGACCGCTTTATCAACATTGCCGTTTCTCACTGTGACTTGAACAAGCTGCAGAGGCGACGTAGTCTCGCTCTATCTGCACCGAAGTTCTGTGCTTACACGCTCTCAGGTGCCAAAATTTGGCACCGATTGATTTAACATGAATTGGTACTTGGTAGTACCGAAGTAACCCAGTCGGTACCCTTAAAAGTACAGAGTTCGGTACCCAACCCTAGTTAAGTGTATGGGAAACAAAGGACAGTGCAGCGAGATGATTCATTAAAAAATAAGAGCCTTCACTCCGCAAAAGTACCAAAACGTGCTGCCCCTCTGCTTTGTCCACAAGTATGAAGAGATAACTATAGCAGGGTTCTTAGTGCCACAAACAAGTACGCACTGGCATAATATTAGAAATAACTTTACGTTTGTATTGAACTCCCTTCGACTGATTCCATCTATTCTGTATAAGACCAACTTGAGTAATACAAAAACCACAGACAGCAGATTTGCCAGGAAATTGGACAGAGTCAATAACCATTACTGTTCTACTGAAGAGGTCTGCAACAGGCTACAGTACTGAAAAAAGCTGATAACTTTTTTTCAAAACAGTGCATTTACAGTTCAATAACTATTATTCTTACACTTAAAATGGCCTTATACACTGGGGATGGGAGCACTCACAACAATACGACTAGGTTTATGAACGGCAATAACTATCCATTGGAAGAAATTGCTTTGTTGGGAATTAAAACTACTTATGCAGGTAATGAGACTCTAAGATGGTCACATCACGCACATATACAGATATATCAAGAAAGAAAAGCAGCACACAAAAAAGTATGAGGTGTAAAATGAAGCCTGGGGTCTCGAGTGTTGCATGTACAGCTGTAATTTATATATATATATATATATATATATATATATATATATATATATATATATATATATATATATATATTCATCATACACATATATATATATATATATATATATAAGTAAGAAAAAAGGTAATAAATTGCAATATATCACAGAATATTGCAATACGTTTAAAATCACAATATCGTACAGTGACATAAGTTTCGTGATAGTATGGTATCGTGGGGCCTCTGGTGATACCCACCCCTAGTATTCCTAAGTGATAGCTTGGGATGGTTGGATTCACAGTAGCTGCTAGGTAGCTGGTTGATCGTTTGGGTGCATGAGGTAGTTGCTATGGTGATTCCTTTGTAATAGTACTGTGTGTTTTCTGGTTTTATGCCAGGACTTCTTTTTTTTGGAAAGTGCTATGTAAATAAAGAATATTAGTATGACTATTGTTATGAGTATACATAATGTTAGTGTTATTATGATCATCATATTGTCATTATTACTATGAATCTGGTCAGAGTGTGTAAAGTTGCTGAAGTTATGCTTTTGCAGTAGTTACAGTAAGAATACCATGAAGAAATAGTAAATGCAAGTGCAGTCAGAGAATGATAGCAATGTTGCTGATTCAGACACATTTTAAAAGGACGAATCACAACTCCCCAGACACAATCCTGGCTTAAATCAGGTTGTCTTGCTTGATATGAGCCAGAATTGTCAACTTGAGTTGACTCGGTTAGGTGGGCAGATTCAAAGGTCTGGACCCTGGCATGTTGGATTCAGGAACTTTTTGTTTTTTTAATAACCTCCCAACACTCTAACTCTGTTCAAATGAGTTGGAGGTTTGTCTATGTCTGTCAGTGTATGTGTTAATGTGTAAACAAAAATAAAATATAAAAATAAACACAATGTAAAAAGGCTGGACTATCTGTCTGCATCTGACCTAGGGGAAATAAGGAATTTAACAGGCTGGCTGGTTAATGGGAAGACAGAAGCTCTGGGAGAAGGTCAGTGTTCTCACTCAAAAGTCTGACACACAATTATATTGCCAAAACAAGCTGCTTGACTACATGCTGAAATAATGGGCAGACGTTTCACAACAACAACAACAACTAACCTTTAAGCGTTAGAGTTGGACACTCAAAAGCATGCATTCCATGCACAGGAGGAGATATTGAGAGATACTGGGAGGTAGGAAGCAGACATGAAAAAGAGGGAAGAAAATGGAATGAGAATTAGAGAAGGGGGATTGAGAAACAGACAAAGGTTGAGATGGCTGGAAATATACAGGAAATATGGAGAAATAGATGGGAAGGGAGGATAAGGGAGGAATAAAAAGACAAGACAGGGAAGGAAAGGTGAAGGAAATCCTGAGAGAATAACCCAGAGAGGAAGAACTGGATCGAGTGGTGACACAGGAGGAGTTAGGTTGAGGGAGGAGAGACAGGATGGTGTAAGAGTTCTCTCCCCCTCATTCCTCCTTCTCTCTCATCCTTTTCTCTGAGTCGTTCTGCTCTGATGCCTCACAGGGAAGCGGCAGAGGCAAATCTGCTCCCTGCAGCCGCTCCTTGCTACAAATGAGTTTAGGGTGTACCCAAATGAACTCCTCACAGAGCTTTTACTTCACTCCTACCAGAGCAAAACATGCAAAGCCAGATCTCTGGAGTTCATTTGTGGTCCTGAAGACAAACAAAAGAAATACTGCCAAAATCTAAATACCACTGTTGCTCACAATTCCCTTGTTCTGTGTACCCTACACAACAATATTACATAGGATAGAATGGAGGAATTATACAGAGTGTGGAAATAATTAGACTTTACACAAAGGCAAATTTAATGTGCTTGTGTGCCTTACGGATGTCTAATGTCTTTTAACATTTTTTAGCCCTACTTTGGCAGTTACCTCCCATTCTATTGTGAAATAGCATGTAACAAATTAATTATTTATGCTTTTGGGGTTGAACATGACCTTGAGATTTTGGCCTCATGTATTTCATGTGTTTGTAGGTGTGTGTCCTTTCCCAAGTTCACATATTCATCCATTTCCTTCTGTTCAAGCTGTGCAGCAGGTTCACTGCAGGGTTCTATAACTAGTAAGGCACTGTGCAGTCTTGTTAGCTGAGCGTTGATACGCTTACACACACACAAAAATATTGTACCTTTTACTTCAATCTTACAACAACATCCATCCAGTTTCCTTGCTGAGTTTCCCAACACAGCGAAGACCACAATCACTGTGCCTTGTTTTCCTTCAACAACCAAAAACACACAGCAATTACTGCCTGCACTGTGGGAAGGTGAAATACCATTGCAATTTAATTATTATCAGCCCAGATGAGAAAAAAGGCACTGTGTTTCTCTCATCTATTTCAATTAAAAGTGTACAATAAGTCACCTTTATCTGCGATAACTACAAATCAATCGCAAAGTTCAACTGCGGTGGCATAAAGAAAAGACATGGAAGACATTTTCAGTCCCAAAGGATGGTGGTGTGTTAGCGTGATCAGAAAGTTTTATGTTTAGTCTCTAAGTCGTGCTTACGTACAGCTTTAAAATACAAATGTATAGGGCTGACCCTGACTCAGCTCATATTGACAGGGATTTAGAAATTTGAATAGGGTGATAAAGTGCCTAAGCCTATAGCTTCCACCGTCCATGTATCTTACTTCACTGATATAATAAATCACTAATACTCAATTAATTCACTAATATAATAAAAAGTACAAACCCAGCAGTTGTAACGGCGTGTCTACACAGGAGGCGTTCCACGTCATCAGTCTCACGAGTGTCCGACAAAACAGATGTGCTTCTATTTTAAACAATTCAGCTGTCTACACGAGCTGCGTATCAG
Source organism: Gymnocephalus cernua (assembly GCA_023631565.1). Classification (NCBI taxonomy): domain Eukaryota; kingdom Metazoa; phylum Chordata; class Actinopteri; order Perciformes; family Percidae; genus Gymnocephalus; species Gymnocephalus cernua. The sequence goes on along the minus strand of CM042447.1, from coordinate 10,930,779 downwards.
CTCGCGTTTTAATTGCTTCAAGAGAATAGGGGGGTGGTGAAAATCTGGGCAGTAGTCTGTTCTGCCAAGCCAGAAAAAAATGAAGCTGCAGTAACACTTGCCTTTCAACGCCGAATTTATAATCGGATTACATTCTGAAGCATTATGTGCCTATGTTTTAACCAGAGTAGAATGTGTCGAGCTAAGCCCCACCCTGAAGGCATGAATTGTGATCAGACGCAGGCTAGTCTCCACACAATCTGAACAAACTGTTTTGTCAGTTCTCGCCATTTAAATAAAGCTTTAAGTAAATGTTTCAGTGTTTTTTATTTAGCATTAATACATGTTGAATTAATTAATAATATGTACTGATTCTGGACAAAACCCACCAGTGAGCTTCACCTTTTAAGCTCTCCTTAAATCCTAGAATGCATTTTGATGACTTGTGCATTACTGCCTGCCAAACGATTAGCTAGGAAAATGAAAACAGACGCAAACAGATCAAAAATAATGTGACGAAATGAGCAAAAAAGAAAAAGAAAAAAAAACAGCACACAAGGCCACATTAAAAACTGATATTAATATGCATCTACACATAAAAACATTCATATACACAAGTGCTGGCTAACTGATGATTGCTTATTTGCAATTTTATGTTCAGTTTAGTCTTCTTAAGTGAAAATGCAGCCCATGCCAAGGACAAACAAAAAATGAGGGCTTGAGAGCCAACACAATTTCAAATAATTGCAGGGAGGGCATTATTTTGAGGCACTTACTGCTCTGAACAGACATCAATAAGTAAGCTGCAGGAAGCAGCTACATCAAAAAAAAAAAAGAAAAAAAGAAAACACAGAAAAAGAAATCAATAGACAAATTATTTCTCTAAACCACCCGTTTATTTCTCTCTTCTTGAATCAGCCTCAACAACACTACCTCCTGGACATAGAAAGGTTGTATTTTTTCCCCATACAGTACAAGAGTTTGTTTAGTGGCTAATCGCAGTTGTTCATTCACCAGGGTCTGCTGGAGATCATCCTCGCCTATTAAAAGAGGCAGCCCAACGCGATTATCAGACATTACGGCATGTGCACCTGCTTCTTTAAGGTCAAAAACAAGAGAGGAGAGGAAAAGAGGAAAGGAGAAATGTGCTCCTTACATGAACAGTGTGTTTCTTCATCAGGCAGGGCTAATGGATCACCCACTCAACACCCAGGAAATTACCTCAGGATAGCGCCCTCCTTTCTCAGGCATGATTAATTGATCCAGAGAGAACCAGAGAAGAAGCAGCGATAGAGGGAGAAAAAAGTGCTGATGTGCTTCGGAAGAGAGGCAGATTGGAAACACAGTGGGGATCGAAAAGACTGGTGCTGACCTTTTTGACTATTAATGAAAGCGGAAAATGGTCACATCTGAAAAAGTCTTTGGTTTCTAATGAAATCCCGGAACAGGAATTGACACTATGTGCAGTACCCTGATTCAATCTATCATGATCCAAAGAAGGAAGGTAGGGGAGAAAGGAAAAGGGAGAAGAGAAATGGAGAGAAACTCACACCCCACAAGGAACACCAGAGTCTAGGGCTGTCCTCGACTAAAGAAATTCTTAGTCGACTAACACTTATATGATTTTGTCGACTAATTGATTAGTTGATTTAATCGACATAGCTGTGCTCTTTGAGAGGTGGTTAAGACTAGAAAAGCGCAATATAAATGTAGTTAATTAACCATCTGTAAAACTGAGTTTCTCCAAAATTAATCCTGCAAAAGCACCACTTTAAATCTTGTGTTCTCATAAGCTGCTTGGAAATGAGTAATTAAGCATGAATAAGCATAAAAAATGACTAATCGACTAAAGAAATCTTAGTCGACTAAGACCAAAACGACCGATTAGTCGACTAATCGACTAAGAGGGGGCAGCCCTACCAGAGTCTGACTTTCCGCAAACCAAGAAATCTTAATTTCAACTCCAAAAAAACAAATTAGAGCAACCAATTTACTTCTGAAATAAATTTTAAAAAAAAGCCTTGCAACACCAAATTTGACCACAAAAAAACATTTGTGTGTGTTTGTGTTTGTGTGCATGTGTCTAACCAGGCTTGCAGCTCTTGCTCTGCCTTGGCCCTATCCTGCTCCAAGCCTTCATACAGCTCATCAGTGATCTTCCTCCTCAGGGCCTCTTCATCAACTGGGGACAAAAAGAGAAGCGAGACAAAGAGTTAGAGAGCTTTAAGTAAACAGCTGTTGTTGGGACACTGAATAGAGTCATAATGCTTGAGCAGATTGGTCTGGGTTGTTACTACATAGAGCTGCAACGATTAGTGGATTAATCGCTTATTTGGTCGACAGAAAAATGATCTGCGACTAATTTTAAAACAGGTAATCGTTTGAGTCATTCTTAAAGTTAAAATGTCCAACATTCTTAGGTTTCAGACGGTCTTTTAGGGGGATTTGCTGCTATTCTTAGTCTTAAGTAATTTTGGACTGTTTTTTCACTGATTTCTGATGTTTTATAGACCAAACAATGAATATCCTTCTTCCTTCTTTCTTTATTTGTGCATATAAAATAAAATAAAGAAGAAGAAATATACAATAGCATAAATAAAATGCACAGGTAGGATGAACAAAAAACCTAAGGGCTTGTAAAAGCAAGAAGAAAAGAAAAAAAAACATATTACAGAAACATATTTACATTGCATTTAGCCTATATACTGTATCATAACTAAATTTAAATAGAGCTGTACTCCATCAACAGAAGTTAATAGGTGTGTGTGTGCCAAAAGTAAGGCCCTTAGATATTAAAGCATAACATCCCAAATGCACAGAAACATGCATATATTGCCTAAACAAACACAAAAAGTGGCACACTCAACCTGAAATCACAGCACCGCGCCACTATATCTCCATATATTCATGTCAGGGACATCATAACACATATGATTCCATGTCCCCAGCGGTCTATCTTGGCAGGTAATTAAGCATGAAAGTAAAGATGCCAGCCCGCGACCAGGCCAAAACGTGCTCTGAAGACAGAAGTGGCATGCGGTGTGCTGCGACACTGCAGTGATGGGTTGGGGGGGGGGTTGTCTGAGTGTGTCAAGATTACTCTCCCAATGCATTAGTTAGATAGGATAATCCCTATTGTCAGAGTCTATTACTACCTGGTAACACGTGGTAACAGCAGGCCAGTGGACACATACAAAACCCTAATTCAAGCTAAATCAGATCAACAATAAGACCTAAAATGCACAATGCCAATTATTTCATATCATCTTGGTGTTGCAGCTACAGTACTGTTAAAATCAGACAAAGGCAAAAGAACACTAATTCCTGGAGCAAAATTGCCTTATACTAATATATACTTACAGTGCCTATTTTGTGATTTTACAAAAGTGTGGTGCTTTGGGGTTATTATAGTCAAGATTTCATCTGCCCCTGTTAAAGTCCCACAATCGGTATTGCTTCACATCTCAATCATGTTCTTTAATTTTAGTATTACAACTGGAAAGCTTTGTCAATAAATAAAAGTATTTAATCATGATTAATCACATTATTGTCCAAACTCACGATTATTCGCAAATTAATCAAATTTTTGTATCTGTTCTAAATGTACTTTTAAAGTTTGTAATGCTCAAGTGGTATTTGAGACTCAATGGGGAGATTTAGTTACACATTTAAGTAATAAAGCCTGTTACTCAGAACGGAAAGTATCTCTTTAGATTAAGTGTGTGGACTTTCATTTTTGATTTGGGATGCGGCCTTGAGTCTTCAGAGCATACACTACATCCATGGCAGTCACCATCTTCCACTTGGCGTGCTAAGGAGTGGCCCGGCCCGAGGCGTAGTTTCTGTCTCCCCCATGAGGAATTCTAAGTAATGACAAAAACACTATCGGCGCATCCACATGATGCAAGCCATCTGTGATAGCGCACCGCCCCCACCGTTGATGCATTCTGCTCAGTGAAGACTAAAATAAAGATCCACTTATAATGTAACTAATTAAATACATACAATTCCAAATAAACTGTCAAATATTTCAGGAACACAAACGTTTGAAACTCTTTGGGAAGTTGTTGGTCTGAAATAAATTAGTGATTCTGGGGAACCGATGGGTATTTAAGCAAGAGATGGCTCCAGTTACTGCAACTGGCGTCATGGATACATAAAATCTCAGCTCATTAACAAGCATTTCTCCCTCCACCTTCTGTCATTTTAGTCTTCTTCGCATTCCTTCAGCAGCTTAGTCGCACCCACACTGTTCACAATTTTCTCTCAGAATACAGTTAACTTAATCCTTTCTCTGATTCCCAGCCTCTAAAGCCCTTTCTTCTCTGCAGCAAACAACACATAACACAAACTCACAGCGTGACAACTGTTTGGTTCAGTAAAGAGAATGAATAAGCAGCAGGTAGAGGGAGGCTTAGTATGACAGGGCTTCAGAAAAAACACGAGTGCAAACAGAGGCGGTGATTGACAGTTGACAACTTTTTGCTGCATAGTGTATCCTCAAAGACAGAGACTCCTGTCACCTAACTGTCCAGAGTGTGGGAAAATAATATCCATCATGTCTAACAGCCCTCAGAAGCAACATCGGTCCCACTGCAGAGGAGTCTAATTACAACTCTGTTAAGAACTACCACAGTAAGACAACCTGTAGACCCATATGGATATCTGTCAGGTAACAAGTAATAACGCCATTTCATATCAGGTAAAAGTGAAATCATCAGATGATATTCTTTGTCTTCGGCCCACCAAAATAATGTTGTGGCAGTTAAACGTCCAGAATTGTGTACTTTCAACTACATGTCAGAGAACTGTTTCCTGGAGACTAGAGACGCAGCAATGTACTGTATATCATATTATATATCTAGTCCGGTTATTATTATATTGTGATAAAGTCAACAAAAGGTGACAACATATTCAGTCACCTTTGACTTGGCCTTTGTAGATAACCTAGATGACTATAGAGAGACAAAGTTAGGAGCTAGTAGTTAAACATAGCAAAGCATTTAACAGTCAAGTGCCAGATTGTTCCCTTATAAAGTTATTGGAATACAAACCAGAGCCAAATGAGAGTGAATATTGGACTGTCATGTGGCCAGTCCTTTTGTCAACATTGCAACCTTTTTTTAAGCATCTCTTCCAACTCACAACAAGGCCGTACTGAAACACACGCTAATGCTGCCTCTTACCATGATGAAACTTAAGTGAGTAGCTTTAGGCCACTAAAAAAAAAGAAAACTACCAACTATACAACAGTGCAGAATCTCTTTGACGAAAACCCCGACAATCACTTACTATTCCCTCAAAATATATGTAGAGTAGATGAATACACTGCGTACTGGACGCCAAACTCAAGTGGCCTTTTAAATCAGAGGTCAAATCCTGCCATATGAACTTTTTCCATCAGGAAAGAAATTTCTGTATCAACCGCCCTTTAGTAGCTTACACTTACATTGAAAAATATATACCCTTTAGCTATGCACTATGAAAAGTAAAATTCTAAATGTCCTCTAAGTTCAGACACGCCTAAGCAACTCCTCATTTATCACCACATCCTCTCCAGCCCTGCAGAGAGAGGCTTCAGATAGCTAGCAGGCCCACAGGGTCAGTCAGAGAACAGGTTCTGATATGATAAACACTGTCTGGGGTCCTTGAGGGAGGCTGGTTAGGGTCAGAGACAATTCCAGATCGACAGAGCCAGTGTCAATCCTGAGTAGGACATGTAAATGTTAAAAAGATTAAAAACTCATCATCATTTTAGACATGTCCCCCTCCTTTCCTTTTCCACCAATCACTAAACCCTGTGGAAAAACCCATAGAGGAGGAGAGGCGATGGAGCACAGGCTATTGGCAGTGGAGATAATAGACGAAGGCAAATTGCGTTTCTCATCAGAAGTTTCATTAACCCCAGGACCCGCGTGGAGGCCATAATCTGTAACATTACCACTTCCTCACGTTTCTAGCTCGCGCTTAGTCGAGTCACCGCACACCTTTCACTATGTTCACAGAGGAAAGAAGAAAAAAAAAAAAAGCGCCAAGAGCAAGCTTCCAGCCCTGGCAGGCAGGTTCCATTTCTGATTCTCTTTTATTCACACTCCTTCCTGTTAATTCAATCTTGTGTTATGAAAAAGGACCAAACCGATAATTTCACAATTTCACAAGATAACATGAAAAGTCAGTTTTACATTCTCACACACACACACACACACACACACACACACACACACACACACACACACACACACACACACACACACACTTCTATTGTTTTCCTTTGCCTGTCACATTTCCCCATTCTCTCTGCTGCACCTGGGAGACATCTTTAAGCAGGCTATTAGTCCAGCGCAGTGTGTGGGCTCTGGCATATGAATATTTATAACACATTGGAGAAGGTGTAGGAGGTTCAACCTTGACTGTGGTGTAATCAGCACACAGACTAATCTTTGGCTCTACTCAAAATTTCCATCAGTGTTTCTTTACTAAAAAGAGTAAAAATGGAAATGGAAAGACAACTCCATGTCCGCCAACAGAAAAGGTAGGACATGCATCCAGTACTAACCACTTAAAGAAGAGGGAATACATTAGTAGATTTGTAATCTTACATGAACACTCAACACACTCCACACCTGTCACAAAATGAAGTCAGATATTGTTGTATTTATCTTTTAATCTGAAAACTAATTAGTGCAAACAATGGAAGGAGTAACTGTATTCAACGTGGAGACAAATTAAACTCTGCTGTGAAAGTGGCCCCAGAGCTAACAGAAAAACAGACTGACAAAGTAGTGTTTTTTGTGGAATATACAGGAATAAATCCTATTAATTGTCCAAATTATGTTACCACTGTGATGTGCTCAAGTAACAAGGCAGGTGGTTCACACAAAATTCAGTGTCATATCACAAAAGAGGCCCTACGGCCAAATGCAAGTTCGACACACAACAACCACCTCCTTCCCCTAATAAGGCCTGGTGGTTTGTTGTGTGAAACTGCGGAGGTGTCGTTTTAATCACTGGAGTCAGTGTGGCGTGGCATAAGTTGGCCTTTTTTAATTACCTTACTGATTGAGCACAGTCAAGGATGGGGAGGCCTGCCCACACCCTGGATACCGCCTTCTGAAGAACCAGCACCCACGCCCTGTTCTGTACAGTGTAATGAACAGGTAACATTCAGATGTCCTCTGCCGGATATGTCAAGAGATACGGGACGTGCGCCCACACTAACGAGACAATAGGACTAAAAACTTTACTTTGAGAGAGAGAAGTGAGAAGATATAGTGAGTTTCTCTGTGTTTGAGCCTTACAAACACAAGCTTTGAACCATATTATCAATAGTGACAGGGGTGTCGTATGACAAGAAACATGTAATTAAACTCAGTTTTTAAGTACTTTTGCACTTTTCAATAAGGATTATAGAGATTCTCCTCATAATGAGACTTAACTTTTCAAAAAAGCTTCAACAAGACTTATTTTAAGTTTCTGTTCCTAATCACTACTTTCTTTACTTCAATAAGTTTAAAAACAACCCTGACAAATTATCACGTGATAAAGTTTATACGGCAAATGTGTTAGCTAACAGTCTACGTATCCAGAAGATACAGAGCAAAATTAGCAAATATTTGGAGTCGTATAGCTGGTCACCTGGTTAATGGTAGTCCAATATTCAATCTCCTTTTAGGTCAGTTTTTGGTCTAGCCTGACAAACCAGACCCACATCAAGATGTTGCCCTGGCTGCAAATTACGTTTGCTGCCGATAGGGTCCGTCTAGATTTCTAGGTTATTTTTTGTCTCCAACTAATGCTGAGAAACTACTCTGGCTCTTAAGTGGCTAAATGCTCCACTATGTTCACCAGCTAGTTGCAGATTTTGTCTGTTGGCCAAATGGTGCGGAAAAAAGCTGCCTGTTTACCCAAAAACAACACTGATGAGAGTGGTGAGAGCGCTGAAGGACGCTATAAAGCACTGTAAAGCTGACAGGAGCTGCAGAGTCGGGTGATAACTCTGTGGCATCTTCATTTCATGCGCCCCCTTTGTCATATGATCCATTGTTAAAATTACAAACTACTGCTGAGTTTAACCTCACTATTTTGAGTGCTCTTACAAACAGCAGGAAGAAGAAGGCTCATCATGACAACGTGAACTCCACAGTGACGAAGCAGAATGGAGGGCCACTAATTACAGCATAAAGGTATTAACATTTCACAAAGAAATAATGAATAATTTCATTAAAAGTTAGGGAATGGCAATGAATCATAATATGACCAAGGCTACCGTGAGGGGCATTTTAAAAGTATAGAGTAATTACAATCTGCAAGAAAAGTTAAAGACAAAAAGCTTAAGGTGGCTCAAAGTAAACACCCACACAATAAACCCTATCAAAATGTGATGTAGCTTAACTAAAAATAAATCCCTGGCAGCTCATTTCCTCATAACCTTTGCCTTTTAATTTACCATTCAATTGAAGAAGCATTTTAGGATGAACTGAGCCATTACCAAGACCAATTAATTTATTCCGTTTTTGAGCATTCACTCCTGTCTCTTGTTAGAAGAAACAAGACACAAATTTGTCCAGCTGCCTCTTAGGTCAAAAATCACAACTGCACAAATCCAGTACAAAAAAAAACTAATGGAAATAAGTGGAACATTTTGAAAAGCTAAGAAAAATTCAAAAAGCATTTAGTAAATCACACAACTACTCCATCATCCATTCTATATAAAAAGAGGGATCTCGGTAAAATGTAAATGTACTGTATTTATATAGCACTTTTTCCAGTCTTAACAACTACTCAAAGCGCTTTACATAGTACAGGAACCATTCACCATTCACACGCTGAGGCCGCGTCTGCCGTACAAGGCGCCACTTGCTCATTATCACATAGTATAGTATGTCAAAAAATGTGATGAAAGTCATCAAAAATGTTATCGAAATAAGTTATAAAACGCCATTATATAGTATGTCGGAAAAAAAGCCATAGTATAGTATGTCAAAAAAAGTGATAAAAAAGCCCTAGTATAGTATGTAGAACAAGTGATAAACAAGCCCTAGTATAGTATGTAGAAAAAGTGATAAAAAAGCCATAGTATAGTATGTCGGCAAAAAAAAGTCATAGTATAGTATGTTGAAAAAAGTGATAAAAAAGCCATAGTATAGTATGTCAAAAAATGTGATGAAAGTCATCAAAAAAGTTATCGAAATAAGTTATAAAACACCATTATATAGTATGTCGAAAAAAGTCATAGTATAGTATGTCAAAAAAGTGATAAAAAGCCCTAGTATAGTATGTAGAAAAAGTGATAAAAAAGTCATAGTATAGTATGTCGAATAAAGCCAATAGTATAGTAAGTCGAAAAAAGCCATAGTGTAGTATGTCGAAAAAAAGTGATAAAAAAGCCCTAGTATAATATGTCATTAGCGGGCAACTAGGGGTTCAGTGTCTTGCCCAAGGACATGGGACTGCAGGGCTGGGGATCAAACCACCAACCTTCCGATTGGCAGGCGAACACTCTACCACTGAGCCACATCCGGTAAGCTTTCCTATTTCTTAACCTTAACACACACACACACACACACACACACACACACACACACACACACACACACACACACACACACACACACACACACACACACACACACACACACACACACACACACACACACACACACACACACACACACACACACACACACTACTGATTTTCAGCAAACTAAAATAAAACTTACCGACTGGTGCAGCAGGAAGTGGTGGTGGGACCAAAACTGACTCAGGCACTATTACTGGCTCAGGGATAGGAGAAAGGGATTCTGGCTTCACTGGGGGCTGAGAAGGAGGTGCAACTGGTTCACAAGGAGCATTATACTCAGGCAGGGGAGGTGCAGCAAATGGTGTAGCAAATGGCTCAGCAGACTGCGGGGACAAAGTGTCCCCTGAAGGATGCAGAGGTGGTGGCAGGGTGGTGACAGGCTCGAAAACAGGAGGAGCAGAGAGGGGTTTGGATTCAGTAATAGGGGGAGCAATGGTGGGTTCCATCTTGACAGAAAGAGGAGGTGGTGTGGGTTCAGCTACAGATGAAGGAGCAATGGGTTCAATTAATGGAGGAGAAAAAGCAAGGGATTGATTTATGGGAGGAGGAGAAGTTTCAATTGCAAGGGGAGGAGGAGCAAGCGGAGTGATTGCTTCCACCACCGCTGGGGCAGGGCAGGGAGCAAGAATCAGGGGAGCAATGGGAGCAGCAGGGGGGAGAGATGGAGGCAAAACAACTGGCTCAACAGCAGCAGGAGTAGGGGGAGGAGGTACCGCCACAGGCTCAAAAGCAGGAGCTGCGACAGCATTAGCAGCAGCTGGGGAGGATGAGGCTGGGAGCACCATATCAATTATAGTGGGTGCTGCTACCTGTTCTGTAGGAGGTTGAGGAGGAGGAGGAGGTGGTGGAGGTGCAGCCACAGTCTCTGTGGCAGATGGAGCTGCTGGAGGTGCAACAGGTTCTACAAGAGGAGGGGGAGAGGGCAAGGAGGTGATCGGGTCAAAGAGGGGAGGCACTGGCCGCAGGAGAGAAGGTCTGAGGGTAGGCGCCATGGAAGGGGGTGGAGAGGGTGCATGTTGGTGTTTCTGAGGAGCTTCAGGTTCCCTCATGCGGTTGATGACATTCTCAGAAAGCTGCAAAGGAGAGTGGAAGAAACGTTTCAGTGGAACAATGAGATGCATTTATAGAAGTAGTTTGATATAATCAAGTCGTTATATCTCATACACGAATAGTTAAAATAACTTCCTGTAAAAAACGTTACCACACCTCGTCACTTTTACATTTTTCTTTATGTACAGATTGAACAAACGAGAGCTTTAGAGGTGCTGCCAGGCTGATTTCTTTTTACTTTTTTTACAGAGCCAGGCCTAGCTGTTTCCCCTGCTTTCAGTATTTATGCAAAGGTAGTAGGGGTGTGCAAAAAAACGATTCACATTCATATCGCGATTCAAGCTCTAGCGATTCAAAATCGATTCATAGAATTCTTTCTTTTTATTTATTTATTGTATGTCTACTGCAATAACATGGGAAAAGTAACTACATTTACATACTGTGAATCTTTTTTTTAATCGAGAATCGTTTTTTTTTAATCAAATCTTGAGCCTAAATATTGATATTGAATTGAATCGTGACATTTTCTGAATCGTGCAAGGAAGTGAATAAGGCTATTTCCAAAAAATAGTTAATATGAAAAACTATACATTGTGTTTAACTGGAGAATACGAAGCTTTGTTTTCAATCTGTTTACACCATCATTACAACATTGGCATAAACAGGATCACACCTCATTGAAAGATAACAATAGCCGCACAACAGCCTACCGAGTAATAATGGACAGAGCCATGCCAACTAAAGTCTTATCAGAGCCACAGCACAGCCTGTCCAGTCCGAGTCCATTTCATTCATACATTGAGTGACAGCAGAGCACGAGGCTGGTGACGTCAACGTCAACATTCCCAAAAGGACATTGAAAAGTTTACTGTGTCTAAATGTCATTGGCACTGCAGCTGTTATTAATGTTACATTGTATACTCCTTTATATTAACCTTCTGTGTAGCTTTCAGAGTGAATGTAAGTCAGGCTGCCAGGAGTCTGCTTACATTAACAACTTAGCATAGCTGCTTGTAAACAGTTAGTTTAGTGTTTCCAATACAGCCTAATACCCCATTGTATTAGCTTATATAATGTAAGGAAGTCATGACACACCGGTTTTACTCAACACCAAGCAGGTAGGCTATGTATTGTATAACGTTACTGTTAATACTGTCACTCACCCGTATGCCCTTCACCACTGTTATATTCTCGTTCTCATCTGACTCAAATGAAACGCGGCGGGTACTGTTGTTCGCTCCCATTATCAGACCGCAGGTTGTCAAAGTTTCAGTTTTCTACATGTAATATATGGAAGACTGTGATGCACTTTTGTTTTCCTACAGTTTACAAGCGTTAGAGCCAGGTATAGCTGGCATGGGCCCACACGCCACTGCTTCGGCAAGTCTACACTTCCTTAGCATGACGTGCTGGAAGAACTTGTAAGTTGATTGGACAGAAGGGTCAGCTGTCCTTACATCAGCGATTCTTATTGGTTAGTGATTGCAAGCGTGTGGCCAGCCTGGTGAAAGCACTACTTGTCTGACTTTCTCCAATTTCCCATTGTATTTCCATTATAATGACATCAACAGTATGTCCATGTTTGATGTATGGCTTTTAAATAGCACTATCCAGGAAGAAATAACTATACTATTCTTGTTATTGGATACATTGGCAAGTTGTGACATCAATTGTATTAATTATATTACCCACTGTCCCTAAAGTGGGCTAATTTATATTGTGATGTGACATGAAAAAACATATACTTTGAATGTACACATATGTATAGCCTTGCACCGTAACAACATATAATGAATAGCAATGCTAACGTTTTTTTTTCATAATCAAATATTATACAACCAGAAATATTTCTCTAAGTAAGAATAAGACTGCCTATCTACTGTCTTCTGCAGTGACATCTGATTGTTATTAAGGGTTACCATCGTTTTTTGGATTGCTGAATATAAACACCTAAACCACAACCCCTTTTGTATTCACTCTGCTACACAACTCAAAAGTATTAAGGTTCTGTACCCAGCCCAATATGAATCTGAATAAACACTGAATAAATCACTTGCTTCAAACTTGTTTCATATCTAATATATCTACATAATGGTGTTCAACATGTCATATATTATTCAATGTACAGTAAATAACAGGAATCAAGATACATTTCAATTGTTGCATAATGGGCATAACTACCACCACCAGAAATCCATTATTTAAGCTGTTTAAGCTGTCAGAAGACTTACAGGAAGAATACAAAAATAAAGTTAGTGTTTGAACTCAACACAAACACTGGTCTTTTTTATTTGTGTTGTTGCTCATATTGAGCTGACAAAACAGAGCAGAAAAGAGCAAAACTACAGAGAGGAAGAGGACCATTGTCATCAGATTGATTTTAAAAATGCAGAATGGTAGAATGAGCTGCCAAACCCATCGGGGAAAGCAAAGACAGCTCCTTAAATAGAGCTGCAATATGAATAGAAGACAGTGACTATAGAGATGGAAATAGAGACCCATTACATGCCAAATTCAGTGGCCATGTTCTGACTTAGAAACTTTAATTCAGAACTGGTCCAACATCTTCTTTTTGGATCATTCAGTCATTGTTCTTGACAAATAAAGAAGTTAGCACAGGGGTCTTCAACATTTTTTAAGCTAAGGACCCCTTAACTGAAAGAGATGGAGCATGGACCCCCTATTGCATATTGTATAAAATTAAGTTGCATATTAAACTGGGCCTACAATAATGTGTAGGGCGGCCTAAAGCCTTTATACATTCTTTTTTTTTGCAAAAATACTAAGCTATTAAAATAATAATTGTTGCCATGATTATATAAATCATGTTTTAATGTTAAACATACATGTGGCACAGTGAATCCTTAGGATTGACTGTATCTGTGGATAGTAAGCCTATCATCAGTGAGTTGTTTTTACAAATAGGTTGATTTATATTTTCTAATAATATGTTGGATTCATGTGAAGACATTTACATTTTTGTCATTTAAAATATATATATATATACACAATAATTTGGCGGCCCCCCTGCAGTAACTCTGAGGACCCCCTAGGGGTCCCAGACCCCCTGTTGAAGACCTCTGATTTAGAGCATTTTGCATCACTTGACCCTTCAAAATTGTCACAATCCATGCTAGCCACTTCCACTGAAATTCTGCTACAGTTTCCATACCCTGCTGTCTTTCCCTACCACCAATTGATGATTTCTCTGCATTACTTTCTATTCATCATGCTGACATCATGCTTAAACCACTTTTGAAGGAGATATGTCTCTGCTCACCATTCTTGTCTTTCCTCACTTTGTTATAGACATCTCTCAAACAGTCAACTTTTAACTGATATTTCTCCCACTGCGCGCCTTTGTTATTTGCATAGCACATTATTTAATCCTGGGAATTAATGTGGACAACACATGTTAATTTCATTTTCCATGATGAGTGTCTGAGCGTTGCTATTCATTTTCTAAATCTGCCTTCTGCTCCCAGTAGAGGAGGGAAAATACAAATGAAATCCTACAGTCAGCACCACAGGTGTGGACAGTTCCAAAAGCCGACTCATGAAGCAGAACTAATGTAATAAAAGAAGGCTTTACTTGGTAGAGAGGAGGCTTACATTCAGCAACATGCAGCCAGTCAGAACTGACAAACAAATCCAAAGGGGCAAGGCAAGCAGGCAGATTACCAAAGACAGAAGATAGATGAAGCATGATAGGAGTAAGCATGCAGGAAGAAAGCATAGAATGCTTGAATGCAACGTAGATCTGAGCTGACAAACAACAGTGGTGAGCATCCCACCATTTGAAACAATTTGGAAGCAGGTGATCAGAATGAGTGATAAACTCGACCAGGGTGTGCTGTGGGCAAGAAATTAACTGTTTGAGATTTACAACCAAAAATCATAACAGGCTGATGGTGACTTTGGAACATATAGCCCTTTCGGTGATTTTTGTCAGCCTCAGTTCCAAAAGCAGCAGCTTTGAACTCTGTCCTGTGCAGAAGTTGAGCCCTTATATATACTATAGGGCAGTTTGATGGAAAAACAAAGTAGAAAAGTTTCCATTCTTTTAATTGCACTTCTTTGCAATTGTTTACATTCTGCCAATAATGATTTATTAAAATTTTTATTTACACAAAACCCCATCAACTGTAGGTGCATTTAGAGAATCAAAAACATTCTTTTTTTCATACTTTATAATGTATATACAGTATAACATATGTATTTCAAAATCTTGCAGGACATAAAATTGCAGCTGGAAATTTGATATGCCTCGAGGAGAGAGGATATTATAAGGAATGACAGTTCATAAGAATCATCCTCTAAACTTGATATATCACACAATAATCTAATGCAGTTTTTTGTAATGCTTTTTTTCTACTGATTTTTGTGTTCTTGCATATTCTGCATTGTGTATGTTTGCAATGGCGTGCAAGCATAAATCAATAAAAATCTTTTTAAGAATTCATTGTGGTTGTGTGTACTGTCATATTATTTAAAACAATCAATATACACAGAGGACTAGCAAATTCAAATTGTTTACACAACATAAACCTTAATCAAATAGATATTTGTAATATAAAACTATTTAGCAGAATGGCTGACGTGTGCTGTATATGCAGAAAGAAACAAATAAAGGTCATATGAGCAAACTGGACAAGAAAGCTAAAGATAAAGGTAGGTATTTTAGAGTGAAGGAGAGGAAATCGATCACTGGGAATATGGTGGTAAGTCTTGAAAAAGCAACTGATGACATGAAGTGGTTATTTCAACGCTGACCGTTTGGACAAGTTAATGACCAGGTTTGCAGGCTAGGACCATGTCCCTGAGCTATGAGTCTATTTAAATTTGTACAGACTATGCTATCTATAATGTATATATTTGGATATATTACATTTAATCACACAACACAATAAAATACATACAGATTTTGAGGTTTCATAGATTTTTTGATTTTCTGTGATTATAATAATAATAATAATAAATTGAATTTATATAGCGCTTTTCATAGACTCAAAGTCGATTATCTGAGATAATATCCGAAGGGTTTAAGTGTTGTCATAATGTCATTGACAGATTTCCCCAAAGGGACTGCCTCATCTCTACAACAAGTATATCATGAACATATTGCATAATGAAGAATTACAATGTGCAGTAATGCCCTGAGGGCACTCTGAAAAGCCTCAGGCAGTACTGAATACAGTGCGTGGATGAAGTGTGGAAAAGAGCTTGTTGTTTATGACAGAATGATTATAGTAAACATGATTATTATTAAGACTGACTCCTGACTTTGATACTGAGCAATTGTGCTGCCGTGTGAGCTGGTAAATCTTTTGGTAATATTTCATTCAATGACTATATGCAGGGGAGAGACAACTAGGTTTTTCCTGCGTGTTCAGAGGCATTTTTCTCATATGTTACTGCCACCTACTTGTCTGATGATGTGAATCTAATTTGCATCATTACTTATCATTATCTTGTTTTCACACCTTGCATGTCCTGCTTCCATACAACAATGTGAATCTTTTAACTTTTGATGCTTTTTGTTGCTTTAAACCTCCCAGTGGCACACCAACAAATTGCTGTTGTTGCTATTATTGGTTAGAAAACCTGCTACCTCAAAGAAATGATCACAAATAAGATAATCCAAAACTGAGGTGGTCAGGTTGATCGCTGTAGTCTGTTAGGAAATTAACTTAGCCTTTATGCATTATTACTGCTTTTTGGCAATACCTCTTACTTTGCCTTGATCTTGTGATGTTTGAGTTATTACATTAGACATCCATAAATCTGTATTTAATTTAATTCATCTCTGTGTCATCTCTGCAGAATTAAGTGCTCTACTCAATGAAGATATCAGTTGAATCACTCGCATCTGGAAAAGAAATTGAATGAAACCTAAAATATAAAACGAGGTTCAGGGGCTGTATCCTTTTGTAGGTGGTGCATTATGTCAAAGATATGAGACACATGTTTTGTTTGATCCATTTCAAGATTATGTGAAAAGTCCAGAAGGCACATAGATGCAGTGTTTTGTTGTTTCCCTTATCCGCATTTCCATGGAAACAAGTAAAGAAGTATCTTCTTCTTAATCACCAAGGGATGACATTGTTAAGTATCCAAGGGGTGTCATTGGAGAGGTGAAAATACTGTATTTACACAACCTTCTCTTCTTCTTTCTCATTTGTCTCGTATGCTAATTATCCAAGCTATTATTATACATTATTATACGGACTCATCACTTAATTAAAACCTGAAAAAAAACATCTATATAGATTCCCATGACATGAATTTTTGAATCACCATATTTGAGGGAAGGTACCTGCTTAATTGCATGCTTTTGCTAAAAGAGCTAATTTTACTTAATCCAGATCAGCTGCTGTTTCCTAAAAAGCAACATACAATAATTATGGCAGCTGCTGTTTCAAGCAACATACAATAATTATGTATTTCAAATTTAAACAGATTGAGTTGTGTTGTGGCTGCACTATCATTCGATGTGCTGTAAACGCCATCTTCTACAGTATATTTTCACAGAGGACACAGAGTAATTGAGATGCAGCATTTAGATCTATATATTAACAGAACATAAGGGCATGTCCTACAAATACCGTATTGCCCTTGTATTTAATCCACACGCAGGTCAGTCAGTCAAAGCAATCACTTACTGTCCAAACACACATCAAGCTGAAATAAATAACCTTGGTGCTGCATTATTGGAGAAAAGAAGCCCTGTAGATTAGTTGGACTGATGGGACATGGGCTGCAGGATAAGGTGATAAGAACTTCAAAATTAAACTTGGACCTGGGAAGCTAAGCACATTCAGAAGAAAAATAGTGGCTCCTGCATGACACAGCGATTGTTTCTTTTTTTTTTTGCAGGAGACACAAAGATCACCCACAATGTTATCTCGTCAGTCCACCAGTGCATCAATCACGACCCAGGCTGCTGGGAATCGACCCCCTTTGGTCCAGAATCAATGCCCTCTTCCATTCTCATTGGTACAGCAGAGATTGTCAGAGATACAGCGCAGGAGCGCCCTGCCAAATCCAGCAGTATATGTTCTAAATGGGGAAGGCTATTAACTCACTGACACACGGTCTCTTTCCTTTCTTTTCTGCTCAGCCTTTCCTTTATCAGTCAAGTGAGGACTGGATTGGAAATGTTAAAATATAACAGTTTTTCCTATTGTAATTTTTGTATTGCATACAAAACAATACTTAAGGTATAAATATAAAACTTATAGTATTATCATATACTTAAAAACTCTTAGGCATTTTAAACTATGAGCATAATGTATACATCACCACTCAATTATTGTATTTATTCATACATGCTTGTCATGTTTCTTCAATGTTTTTACTGCCTTGTCTGTCTTGTCCTTGTTTTTCTTACTTTTAATATTTTGTATTTATGTTTTTAATGTTATGCAGTAGGCTGTATGACAATGGCGCGTGTAATGGTGACCACATGAATTTCCTACTTGTGGATTATAAAGTTTACCTTTACCTTGATCATTACACCACACAGCAACTTAAATCAGTATCTGTACCATTGTGCACAACATACTGGATGTGTGCCATGCAACATCTTCATCATCCAGATTATTCCAGATTATTCCCTGTTGATGGAGAACAATTAGGCTACTGTAAGCATAGGCCTATACAGTTCGAAATTATTTTCAAATTAAAATGTGATTATTTGAATGGCTGATGTGTCTACAAAATATTTTATGATAATAACTGTGATCATGTCATGTTTAAATTTTGAGTTGCCGAGTACAACCCAGAACTACCTGCTTCCATTCAAATAAAGAAACCCCACAGAGAATAGAGAATTTAACTACCAAACTTTTTTTTTATTTCAAACTATTTACCATAACCTTTATAAACGTAGTTACACCATACGTTTCAAATGTGTGACTGTGACCCTGTTTCATACAGTCTATGTGACCAAAGCAGAAGAGATAATGTGGACCACTGCTGACAGAACTACCGTCCAAACTACAACTCCCAGAATTCCTTCGTATAACCTCGCGCTTCTGTCTTCCTGTTTGGGTGCCGCAGCTGGAAAAATGGCAGCTGAGACTGGGCGATACAGGACTGCAGTTACCAAAAACAAAGACCCTTCTGGTCTTCTCATCTCTGTCATAAGGTAAGGTTGGTCACATTCGTTATATTAACAACCACCACCAGCGCTGTTAAGACGGCAGACAGCCCTTGAACTGTGCTCGCCTTTGCTCTCAGACTCTGATTGACAGCTAGCTAGCTTTTATGCTAATTGCTACGTTAGCAACATCCTTTCTGTATTGTTGATTATGTAATACATTAAAGCTCACACCTTTGCTTTCTATATTTAATTTACAATAGAAGCTATATTTCGGTTAATATTAACAGCGGGTTTATTTATTCCTGAAGCAGAAGAGAAAGGTTGAGTCTTTACCACAGTGGCTCTCACAATTTGAAGCTCATCGACTATTCGTGTCACTAAAAGGCAGTGTTTTGCTAAAAAATCTAATGCAATATTTTCCTAAAACAACTGGACGAAAAATGTTTTGCACGGTGTACAGTTGGGTACATTTTTGTATTCCATATGGCTCAACGAAGTGCAACAAGCTTGGATTTTGGAGATGTCTCTTCGCAAAAGTTGCTCAGATTTTCGAAAAGACTTGTCTGGGATTTGAAAGTTTGACTTGAGTTTGACAGAGGCTTATTTCTGTATTCAGACGTAATCTTTACCGAAAAACTTTGAAATACAAAAAAGATTATTTACATGGGACGCGCACACTGCAACTACTGTGACCCCTGCAACTATGGGTTCCTCTTGTAAAACTTGTTTGGACTCGGAGAGAGAAAAATGTACATGGAAAAAAAAAAAAAGTGGACGCTAGGAATATCCATGGGGCCTTGTAAGCAGGCTTCAAAATTAACTTTTTCGTCCACCAGCCAAATGGCTAGTGAATGTTCAAATATTACCAGCCACTCAATAGATTACCATTTGTTTTTTTGGCTGGTGAGTGAAGAAAATCTACCAGCCACTTGCGTATTTTAGCAGCATTTGGCTGGTAAATGGTGCTAATTTTGAACCCTGCTTGTAAGTACTCCAATGGGTCCTCCGTATAATACAAGAATTAGTTTGATTTACATAATTTAAACAGAGGATGCCTTTTTTAAACTAGGATCAAATGAGCATTTTCTGCCACACACAGCACTACTAACCACTAACAGCACTACTTTTGCTGCTGTTGGATCCAACTTACCTGTTCACTTTTGCCATGCTATCTAGCCTATACTGTATGTCGGCATACAACGTCAGTTTTCTTCTTCTACCTTATGCCACATGCAATTGCTTTATATATGCTCCTACTAAGCCCAAACTAAGCTTGTAACTGCTATTTCCTGAGGGTCTCTGCTCTCCATTCGTTAAACCACACTGGATTCCTATGTGTTTTATGCTTTTGTGTTTTACTACGATTTATTGTGCTTTTTATGATTATCAATTTGTTATAATGTATTTATTTATTTGGCTTGTGAAGCACATTGTGACTCTGTCTGTGATAAATGCCATACAACTAAACTTTACTTACTTACTTACTTACATTCCAACATTCGCTGACACAGCGCTGTGGAGATAGGTCTGACGTTGGGACTACTCTAACATTGATGCTTCATTCAGTCTCATGTTGTGGATTTAGTATGAGTTGAATTCTACCTTTCCTTTCCCTCCTCTCCGACGCAGGACTCTGTCCAGCAGCGATGATGTGCAGGACAGGGAGACAGAGAAGGGTCGTCTGGAAGAGGCCTTTGAGACGTGCGACAGGGATTTAGATGAGCTGATTGTTCAGCACTATGCTGAACTAACCACTGCCATCAGGACCTACCAGAGCATCACCGAGCGCATCACCAGCTCCCGCAACAAGATCAAACAGGTAGAAATGAGAGACTAGTATACAAAAAATGGACACTGGAGGGTTTGTGAAAACCATTACTAGAATTCATGCTTACATTGTTTCTGATGAATTTCAGAGCAGTCACTCTTAGCTGTGTAATGAAAAAAACAAACAAACATGTTTTACATTTTTACTCATCATACACAGAAAGGGTTTCTTATCTCAGTTTTTAGGCTTTTTTTAATTCTCTATGACCGAAAGACTGACTTAATTAACACAAATCCCATTCACCCATGAAGAAAACTGCCTACCTAAAAACTGTCAGCTGAAGTCAGAATCCTTAGCTTCTGGACATAATTTTCACACTTGTAAAAAACATTGAAAATGTGGAGGTCAACCCCTCGTTCCCCTCCATGAGTAAGCCAATACAGATTTGGCAACAAAGACATCCAGTATTCCTAGTGCTTTTTCTTAGAAGGGTAAACTGTATTTGAACCCAGATGACAGTTCTGTCTTTGAATGATGACTTAATAATAACTTTTCACCATCGCATAGACCTGCAGACAGCAGCCATTTTGACTTGTTATTAGTTAGTAATAACATTAACAATGGCTCCAATCTATTCAAGTATCCCAGTAAGCCATGGCGGTAGGGCTGGGCAATATATATAGATATTATATATCAATATCAATATGTGAGGCTAGATATCGTCTTAAATTTAAGTGTTGTCTTTTCCTGGTTTTAAAGGCTACATTACAGTAAAGTGATGTCATTTTCTGAACTTACCAGACTGTTCTAGCTGTTCTATTAGTTGTCTTTCTCCCACTTAGTCATTATATTGACATCACTGATGATCATAGCGATATCGAGGTTAAAAAATATTGTGATATTTTGATTTTCTCCATATCGACCAGCTCCATAGGACGGTGTGAGAGTGAGGCAGCATGCACAATAGCAGGAGCCTGAAACTTAAACATCAAAATGGAATTCGGCCATCATTCATTTTTATTATTCACACCCGTACTTTTCATACTGTAACTTGTCAGTTTGTCAAGAAAAGTCCTATTTGCTAATGTGTGCTTGTGTCTTTTTCTCTCCTTCTGCTTTTACCTCTGCAATCTCCCAGCATAGCTCTGCCCAACCTCAAATCAGCTAAGCTAATCAGCCAGAAGTGGAAACACCTGTGCAGTGCAAAAAATAACCCCAAACAAGTATTAATAGGCTCGTTTGAGATGAGCTGTAAAGTGGACGAGAGCAGGCAGCAGCAGCGGGGGGCGGAGACAAAAAGCCGCGGTCAAGTCGGATGGTTTCCAGCCGTTTCCAGCAACCTTCATGCTGAACAGGAAGTCAAATGAACACTCACGTCCTGTTAGGTCCGATTCTGATTTAATAAAATGTTATCAGACCCATATATCAGCGTGTACACAGTCTCCAGTTGTTTTATTAAGACAGAGTAGTAGTCAAAATGTTCTACATGCGATCTGTTGCTGATTTTTAATTAACAACACACTGTAGATGATCTGTAATCTGAACAGATTTAGTCTCTGACTACTAAACGTAACTGTTAGCCACACAACATGTGGTTTGTACAGAATAAGCCTTTAAATCAGACAAATAGCAGTTAAAATCCCTCCAATTCAAAATCATCATGTTGAGTCAATTCTGAACCAATCAGCTGTTAGATCAGCTGAGAGCCAGGTGTTTCCCAGCATGCCTTGTGTCCGCCTGGGTCTTGCAGTCGGTGAAAAGCAACTGCGCTGCCTGCGTCTCAAACCTGCGGCCGCCGTGATCTCGTGAGGTTATCGTCGTCCACGTGTGCATGACGTCAGAGCAAGTCGCGATCAAGTCGGACTCAAATCTAACCGGCATGCATTGGACGGCGATCGCTGGTGATCAATTCTGCGCAGATCTGGCTCATCTCGAACGAGCCTAATGTCTCCCACACCAGTTATTCAAGTGTTTGAAAAAGGTTTCAAGGGACACGATCACTATCATTGGCATTTCAGACATTACATATTCATATACATATTCATTTCTTTTAGGGGTATTTAAGTTTTATGTAAGAGCCAATTAGTGCCCTTGGTATAAATAGGAACCAATCTTTGGTTCCTTGGGTGCAACCCGGAAGCACATATAGTTTTTGACCACGCGCGCACACCAACACCACAACACTACAACACTACACAGGCATACATACAAGCAGTGATTTGTCTGGAAACCCAACTAAGATCTCATGGAAATAAATGGAACCAATGTTTTAACTGCAAATATGACTTCGACTTTCATTGATCAAAAAGGTAAAAATTACGCGTGCGTCAATTACTCTACTCGTGGAACAGCACCTCAGGGGCTTAAAGCTTGGGCTTAGCCTCTACATTTAGTTTTATTATTAAAGCTACATTGTGTAAGAATTTCTCCCATTTGGCAGTGAAATTGTATATGACAACCAACTGAAATTCACTTTATAGCCCCCCCCATTCCGAGTGCGTTCTAACTCCTACGGTGGCCGAACCTGAAATTAGCCACAACTTCATCCGTGAGTGTCCCTTCCAGTGTAATAATAGTTTGATGTTATTTTGGTACCATTTCATTGCTAACATCAGCTATCAGGTTCCCAAACATATGCAAGCTAATGTTAGTAAAGTATCAGTGCTATCGTTATTCTGTATACTGTACGAGATTAATAGTGTACGGCGATGTTTACAGCGTAGGAGAGAAGCAACGGAGGTTTGTGTTTTTAATATATTTCTCTGAGCAGCATGAACAATGTCAAAGAAACTGAAATTATCTCTTAGTATCTCCATCGTTTCCACGCAGCTGTTCTAGCTGTATCTAGTCTGTGTTACAACTGCATGACTTGAGTTGTCTGCCAGGGAAATCATGGCACATATGATTACGTTTATGTTACAAGGTAGACAATCCTTTTTCATCATTGACGCGAGGAAAAGTATCCTAGACGTCGTTCTAGCGTTATGCACAACCATGCTATAGTTAGCCAAGCAAGTAGCAACTATAAAACTTTTACACAAATAGGCAGAATTACCTGTTGAGAAGAAAGCAGGCAACTTTGGCGTCCCTTTTAAAATCCTTGCTCCTCATCAGCTCTTTCCATCTTGGAAAAGCCACAACAATATTAACTTTGGTTGCGTTGTCGTTTTGATTTTCTTGGCGACTCAGTTACATGTCCTCGATAATAGACGCAACAGGCTTTCAAATCTGCCGGCAGTGAGTTGCAAGTAATCTTCTCCCCCTCCCTCCCTGGCATTTGTCACAGTCAGTGCCACTGAGTGAAAAGCGTGAAATGCGGAGCAGTATAGCCTGTATGTCCCTTACCGGCTAACATATTTCAAGATGGCGCATGGTTCTGGAGCATTTACCCCAGTTCATGCAAACGCAAATGTAAAATTTCAAGCCAATAGGAATACTTAGAATTGATGGAGGTGGTCAATATTCATAAAAAAGGACAAGTTTATGAAAGGCAACACAGATTTTGATAATAAACAACAAAATACGTTACACACTGGGGCTTTAATTATTAATGTTATGCAGTATATGTCACCTTTATAACTGTTACTGTTATAACCCGTTATTTTGTGTCACTTAAAAAATCCAGAAAATCCAGTTTGTTGCAGGTTAAAAGGGGGTTGGTTAAAGGATGCATAGCTGTCTTGTACCTTGCTTTATACAGTAGCTCTGGCTGTCGGTAGTGTGGCAACAGCACCCCCCCATTTTCACATCCCGGGGTTGCAGACTCTGAGTTCATGAGATTGACCATTTTGCATTCTTGATTTGCCAACAACTCTGCATGTTGGCTTGATATACACTTCCAAAATGCTTTTGTTTATTGGTACTGCCGCACCTAAATGTGCCTAGTGGACAAGTATTGTGTGTTCTTTTTTTAATTTGAACTCATTCTTTCCTGCAGGTGAAGGAGAACCTCCTGTCTTGTAAGATGCTTCTCCACTGCAAAAGGGACGAGCTAAGGAAGCTGTGGATAGAGGGCATCGAGCACAAGCATGTCCTCCAGCTGCTGGATGAAATTGAAAGCATCAAGCAGGTCCCTCAACGGCTGGAGGCATATATGGCAAGCAAGCACTACCTTCATGCCACAGATATGCTGGTGAGTAGACTAATGGCCAGAAATGTGGTTGTACAGGAGCATCTTTGTATGTGTGAGTATGTGTGAGCTGTACAGTTCCTTTAGTTAGATAGAGAGGCAGAAGAAAAACATAAAAAAGACAGTGCTTGATAAATTCGGTCATCCAAATATGTTTGGTTTAGTTTGGTTAATGAGATTAAGAAAGTGAGAAATGGAAAAATGAACAGATTCTTGTCTCGTTTTTGAAGCTGTGGGAAAACCTATTGACACATATAAATGCATATGAGGCAGTACTAATGCAGTGACATGCTTTTGTGACCCATGGTGTGCACAGTACACATACATCAGCACCAGTGTCTATGAAGTGTTAACACTAAAATTGATTTCCTGGCACCTCACATCCCTCTGAAGAATCCTTTTCTAGCCTTGAACAGTCTAGTCGGTGCACCTCTTTTACTTCAAGAGAACATCATCTAAGTGCAGTCATGGTGCTGCAGGTGTGTATGCTTGCGTGTACTCTTGTTCTTTTGATGTGTGTTTTGCAGTGCGCTCGGCAGGGGAGCTGGAGGATGGTATTGAGAACTAAACGACCGGGCTCTGTGACCAGGCTCATTTCCTTTCCTTTACTTCCTCTTCCTTTCTCTTTCACACCCACACATCTTCCTACTACTTTGGTAATAATTTGTTTGCTAGAATGGGGTTATCTGAGGAGGAGGAAAAAAGAGGGATGACGGTATGCCCAAAGGACCATGAAAAATCGTCTCTGTGGGAACTTCAAGTGGAACTTCATTCAACCTGTGCTCAGTCAGTACAGCGTGTTTTTGAAAGGTTGTGGAAAGTTCAAAGTCAGTTGGACGCTTCGCCCATGTTTTGCTTACTTGGAATGTGCTTCACTTGATCAGGATAGTGCACTTTTATTGCTATGTAGACAGCACACTTTAAAGCACATTCTAAATGCCTACATCAAAATTCTGTTGGATGCATTCGTTACACCTTTTGCTTTGGTGACATATTTATGCAGTCCATGAATACATAATGTATCAACAGTCCACTAAGCCAAAGTAGACGAAATATAGGTTTATATGAAATCTTTAAATACTTTTTTTGCCGTGTTGTCTGCATTTATTTCTGGATATACTAAATATTGATATACTGCTGAGACACACTCACTCTGTGTCTCTCCGCTGTAACATAATACTGCCTGTGTCACTTCTCTGAGAGTCCCTGAAGTGTTTATTCCCATCATGCTGTCACTCATTACAGCACTCATCTGTCAGATTAACGTCTTCCTGGTTTTCACATGCGCATTCTGTTGCCTCTTCTCTCCTTTATAGTCAATTTTTCGCTCTCAGTTCTTTCTTCAACAAAAAAGTTGCACATGTGTTGTGCTTACAGACTCATGCAGTAAATATTGTTGTTATTATTTTGCCGTGTAGTGTGGCAAGAGTAGACTAGCCAGGAATGAACTTTCTAGCCTCTCTATCTCTCCTTCAATGTCTCTCGCTCTCCATAACGTACGTACGTACGTACGTACGTACGTGTGTGTGTGTGTGTGTGTGTGTGTGTGTGTGTGTGTGTGTTAATGTGAGCCTTATCTCTAAGGGTTGAAAATTAGAATTCAGACTATGCTCTCTGTCTGCTATTGAATGGCAGTCTTAGACCCCATGGGTTTGGTTAAAAAACGAGAATGGCTTTGGTTCCAGAAAAAGTATTTTCCTCTCCTAGATCGTCTCCCACTCCCTTGTTCCTGTAGTGTCACAAAACCCAGGTGCACACACACACATATATACTGACACCCCCCCTCCCCTGGAGCTCAAAGCTTATTGATAAGCTGCCATGCTTCTCTTCTCTTCTCTTCTCTTCTCTTCTCTTCTCTTCTCTTCTCTTCTCTTCTCTTCTCTTCTCTTCTGTCCTTCTCACCATCTCTCTTTCTCCCAAGCAAATTCACTAGAGGCTTCATATCCCTCTTTATGCTGACAGGCCCGGCCCCCTAATGATGTAAACCAGCCTTCCTCTGTCATCCCAGCCCAATGGTAATGAGATTCACCCCCCCAACCACACACGCATAAGTGTTAAATGATGTACAGTCATACAATCACACACATATAATTATACACAGACACATCTGGGAGACACACACACACACACACACACACACACACACACACACACACACACACACACACACACACACACACACACACACACACACACACACACACACACACACACACACACACACACACACACACACACACACACACACACACACAAACAGGACACGTAAAGTCTTGCAGGCATGCCGAGTTATTATATTAAACCAAAGGGGGCTGATCATGCAGCGCATCAGCTCATCTTGTCACTAATGTGGCTCTCGTTTGGATCAACACACACTTGACCCATGCACCCTGCCCAGCATCCTCCCCCCGGCTGCTACCCATTCCCTTCTGGCCTGCCCTGGCTATGCAAATATTCTTCGCAGCACTATCATCTGGCCATTAGTGCTCTTAAAATACACACAGAAATGCACATACATACACATAAATACACACATGCAGACTAGCACATTTTTATGAAGATTTCTTAATTGCAAACATGCCACAACCGCCGCTGCTCCCGAGGACACTGAGGAAAGAGGGAAGCAGAGAGGGAGAATGGGTGAATTTAGAGAAATAAAGAACATGACTCAGGAGGGCATGAGAAGACTTATGGTCATTTCTTTGGAGGGAAATGTATTCTATTAAATTATTATTATAAATATTTTTATTAGGTCATAAACTAAGTAAAAAAAATAAAAAAACCTTCAATGAATTAAATGAATGAATTAATTTACAGTTTATTAACTCGATTAGGCCTAAGACTGGTTGTAATGAGTGCCATTGTGGTTGCCCATCTCTTTGTAAACATGGAGTGAAGCTTCACCATTGCAGACAAAAAAGGAGCTTCATGAATTGAAGAATCTTGAAGACTGTCTAACCTAATAAGGGAATGACGGGGATAGATAAGGCTTTGACTGAACAATGACTAACCATTGGGTTTCTTGATTTACATCAGAAGTAGAATGTGTAGTTGGAATGGAATGATCTGAAGCTGGTCTGACAGGCCAATTTAACTCTGATTGCCAATTGACTGATTTCCATAGACACCATACATTGGTCAGATTTTTCACCAACAGCCTGTGGTTTGTATTAACCACAGGTTAGTGGGATGATACATTCATTTGTTTGTCTCTGTATAGCCCTTATGCAGTTATTGTTGGGTAATAATTCAATAAGAACAAAGAGATCCTCAAGCTGTTTTTTTCCTGTATATAATGTTCCTATATTTATAAGGGGGAGCTTTCAAAGAGCAATGCATGTGTATCCCTCCCACCTCCACCCTCTGGTGCTGGTTGTGTAATGATTGTTTTTCACTGGCCATGAGAGTTTTATGTAAATTAGCCACAAACTGAGTTACATTTGGATTTTCACCATTTGGTGCGATGTCCCCGGTTCCATTTCGGGCCAGGTATCTTTGTCATGTCTTGTCCATAGCTCTCTCCCTGCTGTCTTTTCTGTGGCTTACTACTGTGGGTTGTCCAGTAAAGGCAAAAATCAGACATGACAAAACTTGAAATGTACATCTACAGTAAGGATCATCTGTGATTGGCTGGTATCTTGTCATATGCAGGTATCAGCTGTGCAGTCCTTGGAAGGCCCCCTGCTGCAGGTGGAGGGGCTTGGTGATCTGCGCCTGGAGCTCCATGGCAAGAAGCTCAACATCCACCTTGTACTCATTGATGAGCTGCACCGACACCTCTACATCAAATCCACAAGTCGTCTGGGACACAAGAACAAGGACAAAAATGCTGTACGCCTTCCAGGGTAACGGACAGTTTCTTATATTTCTTAAATGGTTACCACTGCGGGGGGTCCAGATGTCTTCACAATAATAGAAATGTGAAAATAGTACTTCAGTGTCATCAGGGGGTGCTTGGCCTTTGAGTTGATTGTGTACATTCAAGTGTTTTATTATTGCTTTTGTTCTTGTGCAAGATTGTACTGTATTTTAAAACCTAACCTTCTAACTTTAAGATACAGTAAGTAGAGATTAGAGATTTAATTTCATCACATTTCATTTTGTTTCCTTTATTATCATCCCTATAGGATTCTGCAAAGCTGTAGTTATTCGTTTATGGGTCCACACAACAAACATGAATGTATTTTCTTTGTGTTTTATTACTAATATATTTTATACGAGAGGGAGTGAGGTCTAAAAAAGTCATATGGACTGTTATAAAATAAAATCTGTTTGTTTGGTCTGTTACCAAAAGACTTTCTTGTTTGCCAATGTTGTAGTCAAAACAAAAATGTAGCCTTCAAAGGGCATTCTTCTTTGAAAAGTTTTGACTGTATAGATGTGTATTCATTATGAGTTATTCCTTCGCTGGGACAACTTGCCAATTATTTACTGTATGGAAACCAAGCCAATTACTGAAAAAAAACAATTAGACCATGTATAACTTGTTGCTCAACTTCTTTTTAATGGTTCTTTGTGCTGTGATGTTTAAAAGAAACACATACTTTATTGTAAAAAGGCAAACATCACAAATTCACTCATAGGGAATTGAGAGGTGAGAGGTGATAGGAGCTACTGAACATCTGATATTGTGTGTGTGTGTGTGTTGTGTGTTGTGTGTGTGTGTAGTTTCCAGGCAACAAACCTTTTTTTTTAAACCTAGGAGAAAATGTTACTAGCAGTAATGAGTCAGAATTCAACATATAGAGTTTCTGTGTGACCACCAATGATGCTTCAAATGATGAAGTAGGTTTTGCAGCCACTGGGAGAATAACTTAAGCTATGCCTCCGTGACCCAGGGGCCAGTTTCTTATTTTCATGATGCAGCCATATAACCTATTAGGGATAATGCGGCACAATGGCTTCGAACACACTGTTGAAGCTGTTGCGTTCCATGAATAGCATTCAGCTTAAGTGTTGTTTGCACTTTGTGTATGTGTATGTGTGTGTGGGGTGCGGTAATTATGGTGGCTGGGTTGGTGAGGTACAGTGATGTATTACTGAGGGTCAGCCAGTGACAGGTCCTGGCCTTCCTGTATTGGGTCCCCTCTAACAACAAGCCAGCCTCCATACACCCCACTCACTTAGCAGACACAGTGTGTTTATACTGCACAATTTAAAGGACCTGGATTGCTTCCACCTCTGGCTTAAGGCTTGATAAATGGCTCATTGGAAATCAGCAGAAATCCCACCCAGAGATGCAAGCTTTTTTGTGTTATAACAGTAGATTGTTTTTGTTAGAAAAAGCCAGGTTAGTGGGCACATTTCTGTTTGCGCATACTAAACTTTGATATCTTATGCAAAGCTATTACTTTAGATTTTTGGAGTTAATTTGAGCCTATACCTCTCAGATAGTTGCAAAATCATGTTTTATACGAGACAGAAAGCATAGCATTCAATAACGTTACTTTCTTACTATCTTGATAATGTCCCTGTCCCTGGATTTTATTTCTCTTCACAGCTCCACTCCCAAAGACACATCTCCAATGCCTGTATTGGATGTCAGCAGCCTGTCCACCCCACGCAAGCTTTTGGATTCATCACAGTTCAGCACACCTGGATCCAGCAGTGGTACGGTCCTTAGATCATATTAGATCGGGGAGTAAGAGGGACTTATGGCTTTTGCCTTAGCAAAAAGAAGGCGTGGAGATTATGTGAAGGAAAAGAGAAGCAAAAAGAACTGTGCATTTTAAGAGGGTGTTTCATGAAAATAAAAACATTTGTTATATGGTTTTCTCTCTATTAAAATGTCATACATTAGGAGAACTATAGAGAGAAAAACACATCAACAAAGCAGTATTGTTGATCTCTTTGTATAACAAAGTGTGGATTTTAGTTTGCAATTTTATTTTTACTGTGCTGATATCCTTAGTGATAAGGAAGTCATTAGCATCATTCTGGCTTAATCCATTTTGCATGTCACACACACACACACACACACACACACACACACACACACACACACACACACACACACACACACACACACACACACACACACACACACACACACACACACGCACACACGCACACACACACACACTTCTCTCCCTGCAGTATATGTCACAACATCTTCAACTATGATTGTAATATACATTTCCCTCGCTAACATTATAATCATCTTGTCCCCCCCTTTCTGTACCATTAGTCAGCCAGCATCTCTGTCATCACAGCAGGGGAACAGCATTCATTATGCTCAAACTGGTAACCAGTGCTTTACCAGGGACTGATAATGCAGACTTTAACTGTATTCAGCAATGTATGAATTCTCTCTTGGTTGTTGGGGCGTATAGTCAGCACTGCATTCCTTGCAGGCAGAGAACAGAGGAACGCAAACAAGAAGATAATGAAAAAAGTTAATCCTGCAATAACTTGGTGTTCCCTTGGTGTTTCTGAGTTTTCATATTGAGCTTGGCACTTTTTTCACCACCCACTCTTGGCGTTCGAAGTTAGCGACTCTCGGTTTTCTTTTTAGCTCTGTGGATGCTAAGCAACCATAGAGCGTCCTGTGCATACCACTCAGTATCTACAAACCTATGAGCTTATTGCTGCTTATCAATAATCCCTTAGGCTACATACAGTTCTATTTTAGCATATGATCCTCCTGAAAAGCAAGGTTTCCCTGAAAGCTACGATGCAACCCAACATTTTTATTCCATCCAGTGGTGGTTTAATTAACCTGAGTAGTTCTCTCTGTCGTTCCCTATCTCTGTCTGTTTTGCGTTTAGCTCCTACTTTACTGAGGGCTTATGTCGGCTACAACTGTCATTTCAGTTATGTATCTTTTACTCCACCTCTTTTTTATTCACTCAGCTCAGCCCATCATCCTGAGTGTGTGTGTCATGACCTCAAAACACACAAATGTACTAATTACCACTAATACATTATAAATATCTGTTCACTCACCCTGTGGTCTTACAAGTAAAAGCTAAACCACAGTTTCCCCTACATTATGCAAGAGAACACTGGCAATTAGCTACCGCCAGGCATTAAGTGCCTATGCACCATCATGCTAACAACTGTGGTCACGACACAGCAGCCAGCTTCCATCAATGGCCTAGCTTGCCATTTTGTCTAATAACATTAGAGCACCTCATTTGTAGCTAGTAATTGTCATAATTATTACACAAACTACAGTTGGAATGGGGGAAAAGAGGAAATACACCCAAAGTCCATTAACTTGCCATAAACATTAACTCTCTTAACATGCTTTGATGGGGAATTGGGAGGCCCCATCTAATGGAAATTAGAGCATCATTTGATGCTGCCACTCTCAATTTAGCCGCTAATGTGGCTAAGTCAGATGAAAAGAGCATGGACGGGGGGAGGATAACGGGATAGGTGCAGGTGTGTGTGTTTAAAAGAGAAATATGTAGTATATTAATGTATTTGAAGCCATGATTGTAATTTTAGTGTGCTATTAAAAAGGTGATAGTTGAATCGTGGTAATTAGATTTGTACATATGTAGCTGTGTTTGGGAAACTGCAAAGGAGGTAACAAATACCTCCAAAGTTGTATGTATCAAAGAAGCGCCCGTTTTATGTATGAAGTATAAATGGTTGCTCAATAGAGTATTGTAGATTTGAGATGTTTCCGTAGGTGACATGGCATGTCTCCAAGGATTTTGTCTTTTGTCTTTGAACAATGGCTCAGTACACCTGACATAAAGATGGACAACAATTGCTTTATGAATGTACAAGCAAAACATTTTTTACAACTGTCCATTACTAAAGGTGCAGTAAGCGATGCTGCGCGAAGATTGTTGATATTTGAACTCAACTGCCAGACAAATACACCCCCCCACCCTACCCCCCCTTCAAAATCTCCGTCCCCCAGATTCATGGACACGCATTCTCATAGCAACCACTTCTGTTAGTGTCTCTGATGACTAAAGGAAAACTGGCAAGTCAATAGTAGCTCAAGTTAGGTTGTGGACTGCCGCTACTTCTGTAAAGCCAAGCAGTTAGGAGCAGCCATTTCAAACAATAGCAAACGGATGAGTTTAAACTGACCTATTAAAAACAGCAATCAGTGAAACAGCAAAGCTAACGTTATTACTCACTTTTTTCCCCCTTTGAAATCACAGAGTTTTCTGCAGCGGTGAAACCATGGTATTGTTGTTAATAACTCCTCTCCGGCCGTGCCTCCCCCTCTCCCCCTGCCTCCATCAGTTTTTTGTCAGCGCACACAGAAAATAGAGAGCTAGGTGACCGTGAGGAGATATTCGCTGAATTTAACAAAAAGTGTATTAGATTAACATTGATTACTATACCTTTAAAACCTATGTGTATACTTTATTTAGTGCGTGAGCTGCAGCAGGATGTGCGGGAGTTAAACCAAGCAGAGCTCTCTGAGGTGGATCCAGAGGAGAACAGTGCTGAGTTCATGGGCATCCTGATCAAGGTAGACATGAACACTACACACACTGTTAATTGTAGATTTTCACACCTCCAATATGTTACATCCACCCTTGTGTTCGGTGCTGTTATTTCAGTGTCTCTGTGCTCTTGCTTCAAGTAAAGTGTTTGTATTGTTGTTTTTCTTCAGGCTCTGGCCAAGTTGAAGAAAATCCCTGAGACCATCAAAGCCATAATGGAGCGGCTGGAACCAGAGCTGAAACAGATCGTCAAGAGGTCCACCACTCAGATAGCAGACCATGCTTACCAGAGAGGAGAGAACTTGGCCCAGGAGAGCCAGCCAAGGTACAGTAATGAGACACGCTGAAGGAGGAAGGCACTCTGTTAGAATACCATGGCTTCTTGAGAGTGTAACCAATTCCCTGAAGGGCAAGGATTGCTACAGATCAGTGAAAAAATGGAGAAAACTGAAGGTGAATATTAGATTGTAAAATAAGAGAGAATAGGAGATACAGTTAGTAGATAGCCAATAATACGAAACTATGGGAAGTTCTGTGGAAAGATGAAGGCCATCTTTTTGAAATGATGTTGCCTGACAGAAAATAATAACTAGAATCAGCCATGTTTCCAAAACAATTGTGTAAACAGCAGTATGCAACTACAGTTTTACCACTAAAAAAATACCTTAATAAGACCGTCACTTGTAATCCCCTCAGTATTGTATCTATGCAAGAGTTTTATTAAAGCAGCCTGCTTGCTTATTCTTCTGTAGTTATAGTATTCCCATTTGACTCAATTCCCTAGTGTCATTAACTACAAGCTGCCCACTCTCTTCAGTGGTTGCTAAAGTTTATTCTTATTAATACAGTAGAGCTCTTTATAAATAATGATATAACCCGGATTAGTCACCAAGTCATGTTTTGTGTTAACATGCAGAACGTCTTTTAGGTATTTTTTTTTTTTTTTTTAGAGCTGACAGTGAAGGCAATAGACAACATGTTTTGAATGCAGTCCCACGGTGTTCATAGTCAGACAGTCAACCAGGTATGAAACACAGTAAAGGCTAGGACTGGAGGCACACCTGCATCCAGAAAACAGACCATGAAAACAGATACTCTGCTGCTTTAAACCTAGACAAGTCATGCCCCCCCCCCCCCCCCCCCCCCCCACACACACACACACACACACACAAACAACTTCACACCTGCAGTAGAGGACTGCTACATTTTAAAAGCAGTCACATCAGCTCCTGCAGACATACACATACAGCGAGCAGACTTGGGAAACACAGGTCTCAGGCCACTGATCCTGAACCATTTAAGAGGAACGTCTTGTTTTCTGTCAGGGATGTTCTCTTCGGCCTCGTCTGCCTTCCCTCTCCGGGTGCCTGCTGAATCTCATCTAACCTCAATGTAACAGGCCTCCTTGTAGCTCATTCCCAGCTCTACTCCTTACAGATTGTTTTAAGTTTGCCTGCGCGTGCGTATGTGTGTGTGAGCGCTTAACACTGTATTTGTGTCGGAGCATTCGCATAGGGGCAAACGCTGAAGAGGTTTGTTTGTGTGTGTTTCTACTTGGATGCCTACACACCTAGTTCTGCTTATGTTCACACTTTAATTTAAAGTCGAGGCTTGTTGCTATGGAAACTCTAACCAGTGTACCAGTTGAAGGGAACAATGGGTATTGCATATTGCACATTATATTTTATAGCACTGCAGACTAGCAGGCAACACTTAA
Organism: Gymnocephalus cernua; assembly: GCA_023631565.1. Taxonomy (NCBI): domain Eukaryota; kingdom Metazoa; phylum Chordata; class Actinopteri; order Perciformes; family Percidae; genus Gymnocephalus; species Gymnocephalus cernua. Next base: position 10,896,035 of record CM042447.1, on the reverse strand, counting down.
GCACTTTACAGCATATACGGCGGTGCATGGCTTACTCTCAGAGGTTTATGTTCTCATTCAGGTCCTCAGTGATCGGCCACATTGAAGTGCACTTTCACTAGATTTTAACTTTTAGTAAGATACTCCATCCAACGTTATTTGCATGCATCACTGATCTGTGAGTCTGTCAGTATAATTTACATAAAATCAGGCTTGTTGAACTCCCTTTTTTTCATTTTGCATTACAAAAACAGAGCCTTATTTCTCCTTGCTTTGTGTTTTTGGTTTAGGAAATTCTGAATCAAATCTCAATCCCAAAGAAAGAGCACAGCTTTCAAGTAGTAGTATTAGAAATGCTTGAATGATCAAAGAACATTAAGATAAAAGGCTAAGTATTTTAAATCCAATTTAAAAACAAGCAACGCACACTGATCACAAGATTGATTGCTTGTCTCGTTTGTACAGTTTTTTTCTTCTTCTGCCTGTTCAGTAGAGTGGTCATTGGGAAACGTCTAAAGGACACGTTTGTGTTAATGTGCTTCTGCTTTGTGGATTTGAGAATGATGGCAGGATGACCTGGCACATTTAATATTTCAAAAGTGGTTCTTTAAACACTCTGCAGGCCCCTATTTACTGTAATTTCATTATCTGTGGCTGACAACCAACCTTATAATAATCTAATATGGACACTATCATTGTCCTCCCAAAATGAAATAAACACACACACAGTTGTAGTGTCTGTCAGATAGTCAGGGACTGTACATCCACGTGTGTAGTGCTCCCTGCTGTCTCTCCCAACTGTTCATCAGCCGTGTGTGTGTGTCAGCTTCGATCCTGAGGGGAAATGAAAAGTGAGGCCTCTAAGAACAGACAATATGGATTAGGATGGCCTCCACTGGGAGATAATGAGGAGGACTCCGCTGTCTACACTTTATGTGTGTGTGTCTGTCTGTCTAAGTGTGTGCGTGTAAGGGGTAAGGTGGGGGTGCGGTTGGGAGTGCGCTTAGAAATTGAACAGAAAAAAAGTGGTGACAAGGTCAGAGCCATAACTACATGTATGAATACATGACCATAAATTCTTTGTCATTTTCTGAAAGTTGGTGTTCACTGTGTCAATCCTTTATGTTTATACATGAGAGAGGGGGGAGAGAGAATTCATTGACATTTCACAGCTCCTCTCTTCGTCTCACGAACATCTTCCATTCACTGGGTTATAGCTCATAGTGATTTGTGCCTGCTTTCCTCTCCATTAATAACATTTACTCGCTGCTACTGCCAGTGTAGTGACAGACAGCCAACCAAAATGCCCCCTAGTGAAACATCCATCTTGCCTTTACATTATCCTGATACCTTCCCAGGAAACCTTGGCCACTTCACACAACTTTTAGCGCGCTTTCTTTTCTTGCAGCATTTAAATTGCTGGTTATTTGTATTGACTTGGCATTAATGAGGTATGGGCTCCGGTGCTTTTGAGGAATGCTTGGTAGAAGATGGTTTGTTTTTGGCAGTCACAACTTCTCTAGTTTGAAATTTAAACTTTTATTCTGGTTAGCTGTACTTCTGGCAAATAATAATAATTGTTTTCTCTCAATTAAATCAGCAGAAAAGCTGATTAGTTAGGTGCAAGAAAGATCAGTTAGACTTGAGGGTAAGAGGGAAAGATACACTTGAACTTTGACACAGTCTCTGGGCAGCATAAGTTCAGCATTATCATTTTTACAAGGCGTGTTACATACATATTTGTAAAGTGTAAGATTAGAAATACAGCTATTTGTAAGAGTTACATAGCTTGTGTGTGTTTATAAAATTGTTCAGCTGCCCCGAAAAGAAAGAAGTATATAAATCTAGTAATATAATCTCAGTGTATCTGATATAGGGGGCCAGAGGCGAGCTAAACAGATGACAACAGTTTAATCTACCAGTTAGCTCCGCTGGTAGCTAAGCGAATGGGGCTCTGGATACGCCACCCTGTGCATTGTTGTGATTGGTTGTAGTGTTATCCAATTGCGTGCAGTGTGACTTTCAAATGCATGCTTGGTGCCGCCCCTCAAGTTGGGCCATTTTCATTACTCAATGCAAGAACCTTAATCTTTTGGATTTTGTGCGCAGAAACTCAAGTGAAGATATGTAATTACCTCTTCTGAAGAGTCCATCATGTTTTTTTAATCCTCCATGTCCTCTTTGGCTACTAGCAACTTCATGGGGGAGGGGTGGGGGCGGTGCGGTGCGCTATCACGGCAGGCTTATTTCATGTGGACGTGCCGGCAGTTTTGTTGTCGTTACTTAGAATTCCTCACGGGGGCGACAGAAACTACGCACTATAGCTTTAAGCTGTCATTGCCTTGAAAATTTAGCAATTAAATAAAACCCAATTAAAATACCAGAGGAGAGTACTAAAAGACCAGTGTTAGACAAACAGTGTGACTCTATTTATATTAACTGTAATAACTCCACTAAAATAAAGTGGGCACTCACTGGCATGGACTCATCTAGACTCAACTAATGTAACCTATGTTCCCTCTTTACTTTGAAAGCTGTGTCCTTGTGCAGAAAGCAGGTATAGCAAAGTCTGTATGAAAGCATTAGTTGATGAGGCAGCTGAGTTTCCAATCCAGAGCGTGGCACTCAGATCAAGTTGAAGGTCTTTTTGGTTTTGGCTTTGCTCTCTTCTTCAGCCAGAGCCATTTAGAACTAATGAGAGTAGCTGTTCATTTGAGTCCAGGTTGGGCAGCTCACTGCTTTTGCTATAGCCAGCTCAGGTGCCAGGTTATTACTGTAGGAAGAATAGCTGTGAGTATCTGCTGAATACAAAATGTGAATGAAAACACGGAAGTGAAACACCTAATTGATGATGCAAAATGCACTCAGTGATGGTTTTTGGGTAGATTATCTGTTGCTTTCTGTCATTTCCCTCATTTCCTTCAGGAGAACTAGAGTTTACCTTACTTCAAGTCGTAAGTCCTATACATAGCAGTTTTACAATTACACATTGTTTACCTTTATTGTGTAGGTACATATGGTGAAGTAGCAATCATTTACTAGAATGCACGGTTGCACAAATACATATACTTCTAGTGGCAGTGAAGAGGTAAAGCAAAATGTAATGCACAATCTCTTCACATTAGTATACTGTATGTTTGATACAACTGCAGGGACTGTGTTATTAGAAAATTATCTTAGAAAAAAGACCATTTTGGATGCTGTTTAACATGGCCGTCAGTATTTTTCAGCTGTTTTAATGGATACCACAATTTTGGAGGTAAGGCAAACATGCAGGAGCATAGAAAGCTGTCTCTAACTGTGGCAATACTCTGGGGTGTGGAGACTTTTTATGGTCTTTGATGGTAATAGGAAAAAAGAAACTGTCAACTGTAACACACTCGTAAGTCTCATTTTTCTCTCTAATATTGCAACAGAAGCTGAATCCCCTTGGTGGATTTCTGCTTTATTTGTATAGAAATCCAAGGCCAAGTGATTTACTGTGGGAGTTATGCATTTTCCTAACCAATAAAATGTGGAGTGAATGTCGTGCTGGCTTACAAAATAAATGTGTTCCAAAAGTGAAACAAATATGTATCACATTTGTTTTGTAGTACTTCTCATAAGTTCTCTTGATCTCCCACCTTTTCCCTCTCCTCTTCATGTCCTTATCCCCACTCTCCTGCTCTCCGTCCCTCTTGTTTCTCATCTTTGACCTCCCTTTCTACTCTCTTTGGCTCCCTCTACAGGCTGCTGCTGGAACTGCTGGAGCTTTTGTTTGATAAGTTCAAGGCCGTGGCCCAGGCTCACAGTGTGGTGTTGACCCACCTGCATCAGATCGCAGTGCAGTGCCCGGGCGGAGCCCACAATGAGGGCATCAAACTCTACGAGCAGGCCGACGTCTCTGCCAAGATCCAGACAGTGCTGCAGGTCAGATATGAACAACAGCAATAGAACAGTGCTCAGTATATTTTTAGTAGTAGATGTCAAATAAAGCTATACAGATTACTGTATATAGGAATCAAATATTACTTGTCTGTGTGGGCATGTTGGATAACAAAGTTTGCCATGTCTAGTAGATTATAATAGACGTATATTTCTGTGAGGAAATACATGTAGAATCTAGAAATCAAGCCTACTTTAATGTATGGCACTATTGTTCTCTTTTAGTGCATTTGGCATTACTACTGTTAGTATAGAGCCAAATTGTAGCACTGCACCTTGTTTGTTTGGCCCTCCCTTGCTGGCATACCCCCAGGATTTTGTTTTTCATCCACTGCCATGGAGATTTTTTCATCCTTGATTTATTTTCCACCCAGCACTTAAACACTGATTTAATTCACCTTCTCTAATAGTAAATTAATCAGTAGAAAACTGTCAGTCATGTGATGAATGGCATTCAATCTGCCAGTAAAAAGTAGCAAGAGGGAAAGACAGGGGAAGCTTGATTGCTTGGATTCATTATTTCTTTAATTGGCGTGTATTTATGCTGGGTTCTTGCTCCCTGCTCCTGTTTGATTGGCTGAGGGGATGAGCAGCTGTTGAGCTGACCTATGGTAAATCTCGGAGGAAAATCTGTGGCAGTAGTTGCTCTCAAAGAGGTGTGTGTGTGTGTGTGTGTGTGTTCATTCTCAGGAAAACAGCATTTTCTGAAGCATTTATCATGTGTATAACCACTTTTTAACAAGCTTGGATTTATTAAAGAGGATGAGGTGCTTCTTCCTGAATTTGAACAGCAATTTCTCACCCATCAATAACTTAGATGTACTGTATATAAATATACAAGGGCCCTCTGGCAAAGTGAAGCAGAATTTGCTTCCTGCTGTACTTTCTCAGAAGGCTGAACTGAAACTGACCGGTGTTTTAACTGATCATAAAACTGTAAATGAATAAATAAAATGACAGGATGCTGTTGCCTAGTGAAATTGAAAGGCCATCTATTTCTAACTCGTGCACTACATCTCGTCTGCTTCCAACAACTTGAGTTTTTTTCAAGCTGGCATGCATGCATGCATTCATAAATACAGTGTTTAGGTGTATGCATGTGTGTTTCCGAGGGTGTGATTGTGCAAAGGCATGTACTGTAATAGCTCTGCTGTACCAGCGCAGTTATAAAAGGCATTAAGCCATTCCCAAGCATGCGATCACTGCCAACACCCAGTTGCCAGGGGCTTCACTATCCCCTGTCTCTGCGATGTGAGATAATGAAATCTCTTGATTAGAATACTCATTACGTGAAATTAGGTTTTCTTATTCACTCACTCGTGTTATTATTTCCTGACCGATTCTATCAATATGAAAGCCCCTCGTCCATCCCTCCCTCCCTCTTGCCATTTCTCTCATCTCTTGCTTGTTCTTTCGCCTTTCTCTCCCACTCTCCATTTCCCTTGCTCCTTCTTTCTTCAGCATCATTCCTGCTGCCTCTGTATTACGGTCTTACAATTTCCCAGTACCTTGTGCATACCCCTCTTGCTCTTTGTAATTTCCTTCTTCATCTCATTATCTTGCTTTCTTTTTCTCTCACAACTCCCACACTCCCTCTCACCCCCTTCGTTTAGCCCACTCTGAGAGTCACATATCAGCAATGAGAGAAATTAAATTCCTTCAGCTCCCACGGTGGCTCTGTTAAATCTTATAGTATACAGAGTAAGTTATTATCTCCTGTCGTAAGACCCTAAAAAGGGCAGGAACCTACACAACATTGGTTATAATGTGCTTACAATCTTTATTAGTCCCTAATAATAGCTTCAGTTCAACAATAACTAGTGTAACATAACTTCACTATTACATGCAAAATATGCAATTTAAAAGTGATACTTTTAAAATTGGTATGAAAGCTTGAACAGAAGCAGACGTGATCTTTTTCCCTTTACAGTTAAATTGTTTCAGTCCCTGCCTGTCTCACACTTCTAACATATTGCAGTTCACATCTGTGACATGTACAGAAACCTCTTGGTAGGTGTTTTTTCTTCACTTTGAGAGGTGGAGATACCAGGTTGACATTTTCACATGATATACCAGCAGACAGATGCAAAAGCCGACAGAAACACAGGGTGCACCCAGTAATAAGGCCTTGGCAAAGAAACACCATTACCCGCTGTGTGACTGAGGCCCGGTAGGCTTAGAATGGGGAGTAGGTAAACAAGCTTTTGAAAGTCAAGATTCATGTAATGGTTCTTATCCCTGTTCAAAAACCCGGAGAGCTTCTGCTGTTAATTCCAATGTGGAAGTATTGATTCATAGCATAGAAGACTGGATGATAATCAGTGGTATTGATGCTGGAAGGAGTGTTTTAAGGCCACTTCACAACTTTTCATTGGCTTTCTGTAGAATGTGTGTGAGTATATCTATTGATTATTCACACTACTATTGAATTTACATTTCTAAGTGTACACCACTGCCTGCCTTTGCTGCTCTTTACCTCTATCCATGATTGCCTTTTCCATGAGAAACTATCTTGTTTTTCAAAGCAGTCTTGTATCAAAGAAATCAAAGTGACTGGAATTTGTGTGTATGCATACATGATTAATATGCTTCTCTTTTCTCTTACAAAAATACAGTATAGAAGCATCTGGCAGTCTGTCAGCCTGGCAAGTATAATATGATGTAAATGTTTGTCAAAACAACATTAGGTGCCAAGCAAGAAAATCCACAAGTTTCCTTTCAATCATTAACAAGATGGAAGTCACAATACATTATCAGGTAATTGGGTAACATAGTTCATAAAAGATCACAGTTTATAAACCTCTCCATGAATTCTTCATTAAGACCACCCAGTGGGAGTGTTATTTAATGTATATTATATTTGCCACAGAGTGTCTCTGGCTACTGACATTGATCACCCTTTGACCTTGTCGGCCGCTTGGTTTGAGGCGTGCAAGTTTGTTAATTAGCTCGGCATTTGCGCATTCTGCAAGGATTTGTGCCTGGCTGACTGCTTGCCATGTCCGTTGTCTGCTGTGAGTGTGTGACCGGAGTGCAAATAACACTTTTAATGAGTGGCTTCCTCTCTCTGCAAACAAGGAACTTTGAGCCTGCATTCGAAAATATGTATAGATGCTGACTATCTGCCTTGTGAAAGAACTGATTTCTAGATCATAGAAACTTCACAAGAGAACTCAGAACATGAGCATATTAACATTTTCTACTGTAGCCAGAGATACGAAAGGGTGCAACAGGGGCTGAACCTTTTTGATGTGGGCTCCAAATGAGAGTTACATTTTAAAAAGCAAACTTTGATCAAATTGACGTCCAGGTACCTGCTTTAGAATATGCTTGTTGGCACGAACCAGTAAAGTCCTCTCTCTCTCTAAACGTACTTCTTGAATGAATCATTTCATTGCCATAGCTTAACTAAGACAAAGGAGGGGTGTTATGTTTGTGCAAATATATATATAAACATACAAGTGGCTTAAATATGCGGTGCCTTCTCTCAGCTCATCAGCAGAGTGAAAACGAGGCGAATTGAACTGCCAGAGAGCAGCAAGAAGACAATGATCTCTTTTAATTAGATATGAAGCACAGACATGGCTACGTTGTTCTCGCCCAACATTTTAATAATGTGTCACATTTATTCTGCCCTCCAAAGTGCTGTCATATTTACATATCGCTGAAGCGCAGTGAAGTCTACCATCGGCACGGTAAAGTCTCTACTCTCTCAGATCTACGCACACCAACCCCCTTCCCACCCATATTCACTACATCAATATCACTCAGACTTAATCAACTGCTCATGGATAGTTTTTGCAATCATTTTCATGACTTGTTGATTGTTATGACTCAGTGGTGCAAAAGAGTACATAATATTATGTCCTGTACAGTAAACACTGTTGTGGCTTAAATTTTAAATAGTGGGCTCACCAGGTGTTTTATGTACGGTTTTGTGAGAGAATTCAGTGCTCTGTTACCATCAGTATTCTCACATACAAGGTGCTGTTTTGATGGCAAATAAGTAAAATAAAGTGTTAAATATGCCACTTAAAACCATGCTTTGCTTTATTTACAGTATAGTTACAATTTAAACAATAAAGGACACCATAGTCCATTCATAATTAAAACCAATTATCATGGTGAACAGTTACTGTCAGTTGTATATATGTTTAATTGGTGTTGTCTTTTCTTTTGCTATTCAGTTAAGATATACAGTGGTCCTTTCATCATATTCACTGCTATTTTAAGTATCACAGAAACACAAATTAAAAGCACACATACTCTGAATGGACAGTATCTATAGAAACACCTTTCAACACTACAAACTATTCTATTGATCATTTTTCTTGAACAAAAAAATACACATAAAGTATAAGTTTGTTTTTTTACATCAAAAAACACTTTGGGGACACAGCAAGGACACGGAGAAATGAAATGGTTTTCAGTGAACACGCAGGCACATCTTCTTTCCCTCTGTCAACAAGATAGCCTTCAAAAGATTGACTAGATGCGGTACACTCCAGGTGGAAAACCCCCACTGGTTAGCTGTAGTTCAGTACTGTGGGAGCAGTTGTGGCTGCAGCTTTGTCAGAACCTGTAAAGGTTATTGAAGTTTCTGGAACACAATCAATACAGGGTGTATAAAGAACATTTTCTTTGACGTCCAAGGACACTTTGGGCTTTAACTTCAAGCTAGCAGCAAGGGATATCAGTCAATACAGTAGGTTTGTGACAAGACACCAACCAAGGGATTTAATGGGAAAACAACTGATTTCAATAAATCCTTGAGAAAGGAACAGAGTGTTACGATTATTCTCTTGGCTGCTTTAAAGATGACCGATTAAGAAGGAGAGGGTGGAAACAAGGAAAGAGAAAATTAAGTGATATGTATTTATTCAATTTTAAGCAATTGACAGCTCATCCAGTGACAAGCTCACCTGCATAGCTTTATGTGATGCTCTCTTATTTGTTGGGAGTTAGAGCCCTAATGGCTAGAATGGAGGATGAGTATACACTGTCTCCAAGCACAAAGGGGACATTTGGGTTTGGAAGAAATAAATGGGAGTGATGGTAATTGATTACAAAGGCAGACTTCGAAAAAGCTTTTCTCCTTTTTTATTTTATAGAACGTAGTACTTAGCCAGTGGACTAATTTAAGTTTGGGATGAGACCCAAGCCACTCAAGTGCCGAAACGAGGTTGGTTGGTTGATAGAATTACTTTGAATAGTTGTGGTAGAAATGTCTTTGCCCAGGGAGCCCTTGAAAGAGGTGTGAGTTTTGCATATACGCCCACTCGCATAGCACCCAAACACACACTTACGTTGATGTGAACTCTTGAGCTTCGTCTAAGTATCTGGTGTGAAGAGCCATTTGCCTGGTGTCTCACATCTGTACATAACCACTACTTTTTTCATCAACTGTTTCACAGATTCACCTATGAGTTTTTTTTCACGGAATCCATTTCCTCCTCGCCTGTTTCTCCATCAACTCTGTTAACTTTGAATGGAAGTTACAGTGGATGTTCACTGAACTGAGCATGGATATACTGTTTTGACTAACTTATCAAGATTCATCTACACATTTTGACCTGGACTGTTTAAACAAAGAATGAAATGTCAAGAGACACTTTAGTTTGTTTCTATCTGGGACTACTATTTGTCTTCCTCCGATAGCAGAGCAAGTTACATCAGACGTTATCAATGCTTCAGGCTTTTACTAAATTAGATATGGGTCCCATTTGGAACCGAGCTCTGGGGGCCATCACTTATTAATATTGTAGACCATTTCATTTGTTTATTTTGGTTACTTGTGGATTTGTGCTATTTTGCATTGATGTGATGCTCTAGGTGTAGTCACTGTTTTGCCTTTGCCTTATGTTTCCTCAGTCTCTCCTAATTACAGTTTTGCTTGTGTCTTTCACTCTTATATCTCATATCTCATCTTTCATATATTTGCAACACAATTATCTCTGTCGTTTTTGCCTTGTTTGTAATACAATTCCTATATATTTTTTTTTATTGTTTTGTGGTCTTTATTTCAGCCACGTCTTTGCCACTTTGTGCCTCACTGATAAGCTGTGCAGTCAAACACAGGTGACAGTAATGGAATCTAGGTCTCTTTGTTGCATGAGTAATAGCAATTTTAATGAGATTTCATATGCTTGACCTGATGGGTTAGACGGAGGAGGAAGGAAGAAAGAGGAGATTGTCTTATTCACTGTATGGAGACAAGTACAGTACATGCAGGTTATATGAATAGTTGTGGAAAGAATGGGCTGCTCCTTTGTTTTATTAGTCAATAGCAGACTAGCACAATCTTCCAGGAGGGATCATGTTTGTACACCCAGGCAAATAGGTCGTGGTGGTATAATTTTCTGAATTTCTGATCCTCTGAATAAAAACAGAAAATTGGAAAAACAGGTTAAAGATCCAATTTTTTAATTTGTCAAAGCGGAAAAAAATGAAAAATTGGATATTTGAACCCATTTTTTTGTTTTTCCAAATGTCCGTTTGTGCTTAGAAAATTGAACTGGTAAGCGTTACACGGACCAAATTAATTTTTTATCAGAATTTGTAGACCTATTATCATCTTTTATAAACCTGGACAATGTACTAATGGTTGGGGACTTTAATCTTCATATCGAAGCAACGTGTATTTGGCCGCACACGTGCTGGTGGGCACACTTTGGACCTTGTTTTTACACATGGTATAGATATTGGATCTGTTAGCCCTAAAGATTTATATATCAGTGACCACAAATGTATTTTATTTGACATTTGCTTTAAATTGGAGTCTCAGCCTTCTTGCCATATGAGACGCTACCGTTTTATTAACAAGGCTGCAGCTGTTAATTTCTCTATGGTGTTAGACAACAGTGTTGTTTTAGATGATAAAAACGTGGATACTGTAGTCCAATCATTTAACATCTATTGCTCTTCAGTGCTGGATAAAGTAGCTCCACTTAAGCTTCGTAAAACATCTTCCAAAAACCTGTCTCTTTGGATAAAAGAAACTGTCCAGAGTTTTAGGCGAAAATGTTGTATGACTGAACAATTGTGGAAAGCCACAAAGCTAGAAGTATACAGATTGCATCTCAGAGACCTCATTGGTACTCTTAGGGCCAGATGTACCTTCATTTGCAAATGTAGCATTATCAGCGCCATGGCCAACCCGCAGAAAGCGCACGCTGTGATACTTCAGCTTATGTCGTATTTACCAAACCTGCAGTTCATCGGGTAGTCAGCACCTTTGAAATAGAAATGTGAACGCTGAGTCGGAGATTCAATGTCGTCTTTGATTTCTTCCAGTAACTGTAATATTGCATGGCTGCTTAATCTGTAACGCTTAATGATTTTGTGTTCACTCAACTGAAAAAGTGTGATCCTTGTGGCAAAAATCTTTTCAGCTCGTCTCCTTGGCCTATGCCTCCGTCTTGCTCGGACTACTGCTGCCATTTCACCAGGAGGTGAACCTGCTTTTAAGAGGTGGACAATTTTCACTGCAAAATAGAGGCGCGCTTCCACGGGCGGATTTTGTACATACCGCGGAATACTTTATTAGGTGCACTTTACGCTTCCCCTGCCATCTCTTTATGGGAAACTCCCAGTGATTGCAATACTTTTTAAAATTATATTGTTGATAAGGTTGAAAACATCTGGGCTAACTTCTCACCCAACCACTCACTAGTGGCCCTTCAAATTAGTCAATTTTGAGCTCCTTAACTGATGTTGAAGCATTGCTTAAGCAAATGAAACCATCATCAAGCCCACTTGACATTCTACCAACCTCATTAGTTTCACAAGTCCTAAATTTCATCGGCCCATGTACAATCAACATTATAAACCACTCTCTTTTATCAGGGTGTGTCCCCAGTTATTTTAAGCAGGCAGTTGTTCTTCCTTTGTTAAAGAAACCAAACCTGGACTCTTCCTTGCCAGAAAACTACAGGCCTATTTACAAATTCCCTTTCTTTTAAAAGAAATTAGAAGAAGTTGCAAAAAGCAACTTGTTCAAATACTTGAACTACACAGGGTGTTTGATTAATTTCAATCAGGTTTCTGTAAGCTGTATTTCACGGAAACAGCTCTCCTAAGGTCTCAAATGATGTGTTTATGACTGCAGATGCCGGAGATTGTTCAGTCTTGGTTCTATTGGATCTTACCGCCGCATTTGATACTGTTTATATATCAGTGACCACAAATGTATTTTATTTGACATTTGCTTTAAATTGGAGTCTCAGCCTTCTTGCCATATGAGATGCTACCGTTTTATTAACAAGGCTGCAGCTGTTAATTTCTCTATGGTGTTAGACAACAGTGTTGTTTTAGATGATAAAAACGTGGATACTGTAGTCCAATCATTTAACATCTATTGCTCTTCAGTGCTGGATAAAGTAGCTCCACTTAAGCTTCGTAAAACATCTTCCAAAAACCTGTCTCTTTGGATAAAAGAAACTGTCCAGAGTTTTAGGCGAAAATGTTGTATGACTGAACAATTGTGGAAAGCCACAAAGCTAGAAGTATACAGATTGCATCTCAGAGACCTCATTGGTACTCTTAGGGCCAGATGTACCTTCATTTGCAAATGTAGCATTATCAGCGCCATGGCCAACCCGCAGAAAGCGCACGCTGTGATACTTCAGCTTATGTCGTATTTACCAAACCTGCAGTTCATCGGGTAGTCAGCACCTTTGAAATAGAAATGTGAACGCTGAGTCGGAGATTCAATGTCGTCTTTGATTTCTTCCAGTAACTGTAATATTGCATGGCTGCTTAATCTGTAACGCTTAATGATTTTGTGTTCACTCAACTGAAAAAGTGTGATCCTTGTGGCAAAAATCTTTTCAGCTCGTCTCCTTGGCCTATGCCTCCGTCTTGCTCGGACTACTGCTGCCATTTCACCAGGAGGTGAACCTGCTTTTAAGAGGTGGACAATTTTCACTGCAAAATAGAGGCGCGCTTCCACGGGCGGATTTTGTACATACCGCGGAATACTTTATTAGGTGCACTTTACGCTTCCCCTGCCATCTCTTTATGGGAAACTCCCAGTGATTGCAATACTTTTTAAAATTATATTGTTGATAAGGTTGAAAACATCTGGGCTAACTTCTCACCCAACCACTCACTAGTGGCCCTTCAAATTAGTCAATTTTGAGCTCCTTAACTGATGTTGAAGCATTGCTTAAGCAAATGAAACCATCATCAAGCCCACTTGACATTCTACCAACCTCATTAGTTTCACAAGTCCTAAATTTCATCGGCCCATGTACAATCAACATTATAAACCACTCTCTTTTATCAGGGTGTGTCCCCAGTTATTTTAAGCAGGCAGTTGTTCTTCCTTTGTTAAAGAAACCAAACCTGGACTCTTCCTTGCCAGAAAACTACAGGCCTATTTACAAATTCCCTTTCTTTTAAAAGAAATTAGAAGAAGTTGCAAAAAGCAACTTGTTCAAATACTTGAACTACACAGGGTGTTTGATTAATTTCAATCAGGTTTCTGTAAGCTGTATTTCACGGAAACAGCTCTCCTAAGGTCTCAAATGATGTGTTTATGACTGCAGATGCCGGAGATTGTTCAGTCTTGGTTCTATTGGATCTTACCGCCGCATTTGATACTGTTGACCACCATATTTTTATCTAGAGGCTAAATCACCTAGGCATTTCAGGGACTGCACTTTTCAACAACAACTAAGGATGAATTCTTAAGTTTCTGAAAAAACACAAATTTGTAGTAGTTTGGCTTTGAAGCAAAGTAATCTTTTGGGGCCAATGTGGGGTTTGTTATCGAGGCAGCTTTGTAGATTTGAGGTGACGTTAACAAAAACTTTACTTTTGCAACTTACTAGCTCTGAAACATGGTTTGCTGCTGATTGGAGATAGATTGGTGAGACACAACTGTCGCCAGAATTAGTTGGAGATCCTTAAGTAGAGGTGGGGAAACCAACCCTCTTTTTTTTTACCTCCACTTAGAAGTGTTAAATCAGCAACAGCTGGTTATTTAATTTAGTCTCTAGTGTTCTCACTTTGTCTACCTTCATTTTCTCTTCCATTTTTTCTTTAGCATTCTATTCAGTGTTCATTCTCCACCTATAATCCTTTGCACTTTCTATTCTCCACAACTCCACCTTTATCTCTCCTTCCGTGTTACTTTCTGCCTCCCATCCCTCGCTTCCTCTATCTTTCTCTCTGTCCTAGCAGTCCAGTTAATTGCCTCCAAAGTTCACTCTGTCTCTGGGCTAATGCAATTTAAGTAGGGTCGGAGCCCCTTCATCAGCCCAGTGCTGGCATTTCATTAAGTCTACTTGGGCGTTAGCTTGCAAAGAGTGGGGGTTTCGCTCCATCAGCTCATCATTAGTAATTAATACACTGATAGGATTAGCTGCAGCACGAGGCTAGTGGCAAGTGGAGCCCCTGGTGTTGCCAGTTGGAGAGGGCGCTTGTGTGATATGGCCTCCAGCGCTGCCTGTGATGTGGGGAAGTATGTTAGAGAGTAATTACATGTTTGATGGAAGATTGTGTATGTGTGTTGAAGTTGTGTATTTACATGAACACTGTGACCAGATGTTGTGACATCAGACTCATTTAACTTTACATCACAACTATTTAAAGTTAGAAAAGTTCAATTTTTAAGCTATTTTTTAACAGAGTTGACCTGTTGTTTGTACTAATCCATCAAAATCTTTGAATGTACTTATCAATATGATTAATATTTTTAAACAAAAAAAGATTCCGCAATAGACCTGCTTATCTGCATTCTTTTTTTTATGGCTGTGCACTTGCATGTACGTTGATGTGCATGCACTTAAATTAACATTGTTGCTGGCATCTGAAGGCTTTCCCGTGCATGACGGGGGGAGCTCTCTGCAGTGTTAATTACATCATTATAGTCGGGATGGATCTCCATCTGCTTGGCCATTACTCCTGTCCCATTCTGGGCTGACCCACACTGTGCCTCAGAATTAGACACACACAGACTAAATGGCCCTGCTAAATTATGAAGCCATTAGATATGGAAGTCTATTTTAGAACATATGTATTCACACAGAGAGAGGAATGAAGAAGGGCGAGAGAGAGAAAGAAGACTGTGAACTGAGGTAGACGGATCAACCGAGAGAAAATAGAAATGTGAGAGATGAAGGACGAAGACATTTTGAAAAATGAGAGCCAATGAAAGCAACAGAGGGAATGTGCAGATAGAATGATAGAGTAGAGGAAGTTAACTTTCTCTGTCTGGCCACAGTTTCATTGTGCTTGTCCTCAGCTATTGTTAGAAGTTGATAAGATTTTTATGAAGCATGATAAGACGTTGATGAATTTTTACCATGCATCATGCAGACAGATCAGGGAAATGGTCGACAAAATGTTTTACGCCGGTCATCAAAAGGCCCCATGCATGTCACAGACGTTTTTTTCTATCTCAAAGTTGGGATAGTCTTATATATGTATGTATCTCTGCTGAAAAAAAGCAGTTTTTTTAAATTGGAATTTTTACATTTAATGTCATATGAAAATAGAAGATTTATTCAGCGAAATATTCAAAATGTCAAAATTCAATGGCAACTGAATGCTTGAATCACCAATGTGGCACAAGAACTGTGAAGAAATTGAAAGCAGTGCAAAAGGGTTATACAAAAATAAAATGAAAGAGTTAGGTCAAAACATTTGAATCAACCACAGCATTGGAACTGTACTGAGTTTTTTTACAATTCCACACTGCAATGATCTTTTAACATGACCGAGAGCGACTCTTGGTTTCTGCTGTGTTTTGTAGTGAGCTCCAAAACGATAGTGCTAAATCTGATGGTAAATGTATGTAAATGTGGGTATTTTTCTTTTTACCTTCACTCTAGAAGTACACCTTTTGTACAAAGGCCTTTTTGATTAAAAAAAAAGGTACTCATGATGAATAAGTTGATAAGTGAATAGAGCAGGCAGGAAATGATTGTGAGTGGGAGCTTTAAAGTTATTAATAAGGTACTCAATGTTACATTATCTAACAGGAAGATTATGAATGTGATAAATTGAGGACTAACATTAAAGTAGCTACAGTGAATGACTTTACACTATGTTTGACAGTTGATATTGATGCTTTGTAGTTTGTTTTGATTAGTGCTTTTAAAATATATCAAATCATGTGTCAGCCTTTACCAACTGGGAAGCAAAGTGTCACTAGCATAGAGATGCTATATATTAATTTCTAACAAAAAATTGTAATTATAAATACTTTTTATCTGTCATCTAAAATATTGCTTTCTTGTTCCCTTCAAATTGTTGGCAGAAAACAACAGCCATATAAAATGTATGTCTTACACAAACGCACTTAGGATGCACTTAGTGTGTGCATTAAATGCTTGAACCCATGGGACCTGGCTGAAGGACAATCTCCTATAAAAAGCTGCTTCTTATTTTTCTGCTTTTTAGCTTTTGACCTAGTGCTCTGTTGTCGTTTAGGTTCTGCTCATGGAGTATCTGGACGTGAAGAACAGCCGCAGTGCCACAGAGCCATCGGCTCAACTCTCTTATGCCAGCACTGGCAGTGAGTTTGCTGCCTTTTTTGCGAAGAAAAAACCACAGCGTGCCAAGCAGTCGCTCTTCAAGTAAGCATCACACTCTTTGCTCTCTGACTTGTGCTCGACCAAATACAAGATAAAAAGAAAAGAAAAGAATGAATATGTATATAAGATATGTCCAAAATTGAAATATCTCAAAAGACCAAGGATTTGAGGTTCCTTAAATTAAAGTGCCTTGACTTTGATCTGTTTAACATCGCAGTCCCATGGCCATTGCTTATTGTAATTATTTCTTTGTGTCCTGTTACTTTGTGTGCTGTACTGTTGTGTCGTGTTCCCACTTGTTGAACCTTTTTGTGTGTTTTGTAGGTTTGAATCATCTTCCCATGCCATCAGCATGAGTGCCTACTTGAGAGAGCAGAGGCGAGAACTCTACAGCAAGAGTGGAGAATTACAAGGTGAGGAGGGGGACAGGAGGACAAAGTGAGAAATGGAGGGTAGACAAAGAGAGACTCCCCAACAGATGGATTGGAGCAGTGAAGTGAAGATGGGTGGAAAGATGGTGAGATGAAGGAAGGGAAAGAGAGATGACAAGGTGTGAAAAGTATTGACAGAAGAGTGAAAAAACTGGGAGTCTGACAGAGAAAGAAGAATAAATTGGATAGGGTTTGCGATGTGTGTTGGATAAAGCAGAAGAGAAAAGAGCAGCTGGAACACAGAGCCTTAAAGCTTACTGAACAGACAGTAATAATGGGTAAGTGCAGATAGATACACGAGTAGAGGAATGGGTAGAGAGATTTTGAAGAGATTGTAAACAGGTGTGTGTCTAGCCTTGAGTGGCAACAGGATAGAAAAGGGAGGTTAGGGTGATTTGGTCACGTTTGGCTAAGATGGAGACTGGCAAGGGGTGTGGAAGGACCCAGCCAGAGAGTGATAGGGGGATTTGGGCAGATGGAGAGGTGGAATGAGAGCATGAGGGAGCAGAAAAACAAAAGGTGGAGATAGGGAAGGGCATGTTGCAGTTTGAGAAGTTACACTCAGGAAGAGAAAGGCAGACAACAGGATTGTGGTGAGGAAAACGGTGATAGAGATTGACGAGAGACAGAGAGCAGGGTGACTTTGCAGAATCCGCCTGCAGGGAGAGGCCTTGAAAACACACACACACACACACACATACACACACACACACACACACACACACACACACACACACACACACACACACACACACACACACACACACACACACACACACACACACACACACACACACACACACACACACACAGACAGACCCTGGAGAGTCTAAGCTGTTCTACCACTTTCTGCTTCTCTCTCTCTGCTCTGTTTTTCTGCCTATGACCTTAAGGTTTTAATCAGCAGTGCCTGACTGTGCTGTTTGTCTGCTACCATTCTTTTGTTTACACCAAGCTCCTCATTGACATTGTTTGGATGAAATAGAAAAGGTAGGAGATGGAGCGACACAATACAGTAAAGTGATTTGAATCAGTAGAGACTACTCCATATCAAAAGCAGAAATGATCATTCTGACAATATCTGTATCACTAATTATGACTATTTATGGTTTAGTTTATTTGCACACAACTATGAAGTGCATACAGTAGATTTAAAAAATAAACCAGCAATTACAAGGTAGGGTGTAGGGTAAACTAAAGTGTACTATTAATTAGGCTTCTCTTGGTTTTTAACTGAAAACAATAAGCAAAGCACTGACTTGACTAACAACTCTAGAAGACATTTCAACACAGAATGCAGTTCTTTTTTTTGACAAAAGAAATGTCACTTATACAGTAGCTAGTCTGTAAATGTATGCAAAATGTACTGCCTCAGCTCCCCCCAGCACAATCAGAACAGCATTGATTAACTGTGGATAAAGGAAAACCCCAAATGGTCTTCAAATAACAGCTCACTTTTTTTTTTCCTTCCATCTGTCAGCGCCTCAGAAAGAAAGGGGAAGAAATATTTTTTTTAACTGGCTGAATGCCTTGGAGCGTTTATAAGAAGATGAGATTTCTCTGGGCTTTCATTTCACCTGTCACAATGCGTAGCACCGGCCACAAGCCGAGGCTGGGGCCTGAATGGCTGCAAAGAGATTGAAGGAGTAAGAAATAATTTAGAAAGTGAAATAAGTCGACTGTGATGGAGGGAGGGGGAAGATGGATGGAGGGAAGGAGGGAGGTAGAGGAAGGTTAAAAGTCATTGTTTTCATCAGGGTCCAGCGGAGAAGCCATTAAGAGATTTCCGAAGGAAGAAATTAGAAAAAAATATGTATTGAGACGGTGTGGAAAGGGACTTTTTCCTCTCTCTTCAAATTAAACTTACTGTAGGGAAGGAGGGAGGGAAAAAAGAGTTAGAAACGAGAGATTGAGTTGATGAGTTCTTCTGGCAGTGGGATTACTCAACACTTAAAGCTTAGTCATGTGTGTCTCTTAGTCTCTCCACTTGGAGTTTCCTAAACTCTTTTTTCTCTCCCAACGGTCTGCTTCAAGTCAATATAGTTATTAACTCAGAGGCTCACCAACACAGCTTTGGAAATAAGTGTGTTTGATTACTTTTTTTAAATCCAGCTATGCACTGTTGACAAAGGAAGAAAATGGTCATACATAGAACTACAGATGCTACTGGGGTTTTTGCAGATGCATTTGCTATATTTACTTCATTTTGCACTTTTGTGAATGATCCTACATACTGATATAGAATATATGTTCATGTCTGAGAGGTTACAGCTTGCCAGGTGTCTTTGTTCACTGTCCAAGATCTTTAAGTAAGAATCAGAGCAGCAGTGGTTGTATAGAGCGTGTAACGATTTTGTAACCTATCCAGAGTCACATATCTCTAATGGGTTTGAAATTCATCTGTTATATCTGTAATTTATTTCTCCTCAGTGTTGTAAGGACTTGCCATATATCATTACACACATGCACACAGCTACACGGGCGCATATTTAGATGCCTCACATACACATGCAAACACACCGGGGGAGTTAATTGCTCGTACGCTTCAATTAATCCAATGCTTCATCTAAAGACTTAATTACAGCTCCATATGTAGCCAGACCTGGAATGTGTGTTGTGAATATAATGTTCATCTATACAGCAGATTCTCAGCTGTCTGTCTAAATGTGTATGTAGTGTTTTTGGGTGTGTATGTATCCTTGGCAAACCACGTCTTCAGAATCACAGAACCCCATCCATATTCAATCCCATTCCCTATGAATAAATTAGGAAAATAACAATTTTCCAGTTATAGATGGGTTGCCATGCCCCCATATTCCTTCGCATGTCTCCCAACCACAAGACTTTTACATCCCCGCCCCATGCTTTTTTTTTTTTTAATGCCTCTTTATTGTTTATGAAGGCAGCGGATGACTCAGAGTAGTCCAGTGGTCATCTGGGAGGTGAAGTGTGAATGTAGCCTAATAACAACTGCAGTCTTGCACCATGCCGAGTTAGTAATGCATTTACAGCCTTTTTTTGATTTTATTTCCCTTTGTGTCACTGCCGTTCATTGTGTTTCATGTGATATTGCCTTGCCCCGGGGCACGTTTTGATGTGACAACCCCCCCCCCATGTTACAGCCGTACAAAAGCCTGCCTATCACCTCACGCTTAGCCTGGATATCCACGTAAACAAACATACACACTTCAGACTTTCCCCCTTTCCCTGCAATCATGTGCATATACTCCATTCCCAACTCTCTCCTACCTATGACCTCCCTCCGCTCCTAAGATGTATTCATGACCAACTCGGCTCCAAATCTAATTCACACATTCCCTGTTTTCCTTTTGATATTCAATATTCATTGTTTACGTGGTGTCCAGCAAACAAAAAGAGAAGTCTGGCTGAGTCCCCTATGCAGACAATATAGTTACAAACAGCTCTCTCTCTCTTTCTCTCTCTCTCTCTCTCTCTGCCCACACCTTTTATACCTAATGCTCGGATGGAGGTAGAGAAAAAAAGCTGTATTAGGGGCTTCTTGTTTATGTATAATAACATCATGTTCCCATGAGAGGAGGAGGAACAGGGAGAGCAGGAGGAGGAAGAGAGTGGCAGCTGGGAGCGACCAGAAGTGGTGTTCCTTGTCAAGCTGATTTGTAAACCTCGATGGGGAGGGGAGGGAGAAGAGGTGCAAATGGAAAACTGTCTAGTGGGAGACGAGGGTGGAGGTGATGGTGGGATATCATGGGTGTGGCTAGCAGATGCTGATAGCCAGGTGTTCACAGAAGTGTATATGTGTGTGTGTGTGTGTGTGTGTGTGTGTGTGGGTGTGTGTGACGTAGCAAAAAGTGCATGTTCCTGCAAATTGATGTTACATACTTTGGCCAAACTGTGATTGCTGGGGGTAGAATGTATGGAGTATGAGATGAATGGAATGGAAAGTCAGTTTTTGGCTTGAACATTTCAGAGCAATAATAGGGTCATTAGAGGAGGTTTTGAAGAGACACATCACCATCACTGACTGCCCCCCATAAAACAGCATACACCCACCTTTTTCATTTAGATAGCTCTTTGACAAAACTAGCTATCATGTTTTCCAGGTCTAACCTCGTTCTACACCAAAGCACCACTTTCAGATGGGTTCCTCGCTCAAAATTACAGACTTGCCTTTTTAAATCCTCTTTTTCCAATTGTTTATTCTCTTCATTTGTTTTAAAAATTTAAGGATAATAGTTATTCACTCATCTTGTGTAGTGATCAATACTTGACTTCCGCCGACCTTGCAGTTGATGATTTATCATATTTGTAAACGGAGCCTTAGATGGAACTGAACTCTGTTGGTGAAAAGAAATCAATAATTATTATAGGATTATGAACGTCAAGGACAACCTTAGCCTAGCATTTTTATTTCTTTTCTCCTCTTCTTGCTTTCTTGCTCTGTCAAGATTTGATGTTTCACGCACATCTTTCTTTTCTGGTGTTAACTTTCTCTTGATCTTTGCTAATTGGAGTTTTGATATTTTAAGACTTGTGTGTGTAGGTGGCTCAACATGGAAGAGTCAACAGCAAATCGAAAACCAGATCATAAGCAATGAGCAATGTGTTGTATGTTCATATTGACCCACCATAAGTACAGTAAATGCCAAATTATTTAATGTCACGGTTCTCAAAGAAAGACTACATAAATTGTGTACTAGTGTCACTTTTTTCTCTCCAGAATGCTTATTTCTTGTGTATGAGCAAAAATGAATGGATTTATTTTTTAACTGATTCATAAACTGTCTCAAATTGAATTCAATCGGCATGCATTATATAAGGGAGGTAATATTATTAGGGCTGTCAATCGATCAAAGTGTTTAATTGGGATTAATCCCATTGTCCATAGTTAACTCGCGATTAATCGCTAATTAATCACACATTTTTTTATCTCTTCTAAATGTACTTTAAAAGGGATATTAGTATGTTTTTAATGCTAATATCAACATGGTAGCAATTGTAATTTTGCTTGCTTCATGCAAATTTTATTTTAAGTTTATAAGTTGAATTAAAAATAGTTATTTAGTTAAGTTTATTATTATTGCAAACATCCAAAACAATGACACATACTGTTTAGAATATTCTCTAGAATAACCTCAAAGGTACTGTATGCTCAAAACATATGCTGAGAGCATAATATGGAAAACTCAAGCCCATAAGAATTGTCAAGGCGTCTCTGTTGCAAACCATCCGGCGTGGCCTGCCTTTGGCGAGGGGGAAGAGGGTTCGCTGCATCAGTCGTATGCTTGGCCAACAAGTGGTATTTGAGACTCGACATAGTAGCTCGACAGTACATGCACATACAGTACATGCACACAGTCTTGTGGAGAGAATCGTCTGGAAGAGCTTTGAAATTGAACTTGCCATTCGAAAGACCCTTTTCTTTATCCACTTCTGCTCCAGGATATTTGTTTCTGCTAGCCATCCACACATAATACACCCTTGTATCCACAACGTTACTGCTGCATCGTTTCCTGATTTCCCAAACTTCAGAGCGGCCCGAAATCACAGAACGCCAACCTAGTGGCGTTAAAAGGAATTGTTGTTGTTGCATCACCTTGTTATTATTGTGT
Source organism: Gymnocephalus cernua (assembly GCA_023631565.1). Taxonomy (NCBI): domain Eukaryota; kingdom Metazoa; phylum Chordata; class Actinopteri; order Perciformes; family Percidae; genus Gymnocephalus; species Gymnocephalus cernua. The sequence goes on along the minus strand of CM042447.1, from coordinate 10,873,568 downwards.
TAATTTTTGATAGCCCTAAATATTTTATTTGTTAATATTTCACAACCAGAAACTTCTGAAACTTTATCCTAGTTATCCACTTTATCCAGACTTAGAGGGATTTAGGCAAACGGGACGTTTTTACACACAGTAGAGGAAGCTTTTCTTAAACTTTAAGACAATACTGTTTTTCATTAAATTGTCTTACAACAAAAGGAAGACTAAAAATAAATGGATTAACTAGTTAATAGCCCTCTCTATATCAGATTTTCCATTTCTGTTTTAAAAAGTGTCCTTTAATTGGCCATTATTACTACTATAACATTACCCTTGAAGCTGAGTGATGTAGAAAAAGGTAAATTGTCACATCAATGACTGATGAGGGCTTTCATAGTGGCCGTGTGTGTGTGTGTGTGTGTGCGTGCGTGCACATATGCATGCCAAGTTATGACATATATGACATGTCTGACATGCTGTAATTGAATGACATGTTGTAACTGAGTCTACACTTGAGTTCTGTACCCGCCAGGAACACCACTAGAAAATGACATTTTTCCCCTCTTGCTCCAGTGCCAGACCTTTATGAATCGCTTTGTTCCAGCAGCGACATAACTGGGTTTGTAGATAAAAATGCGAGGTACCTCTGTTACCTGACAGGCTATTACTGTGAAAAAGCCTTTATTTGTGTTCAGCATGAAAGCAAATATGGAGCAGCTCTGCATATTGTGGAAAACAGGCACACATACACACACTGCTGCACATGTCCTAGCTTTCCGTAGTTATTTTGTATGTGTTAGCTTGGGCTCCTCGTGTTCAATTTGCTTGTACATAGATTTCAGCAAGGTTGATTGGTTAAAACATTAGAGATATGACTCCACTCCTATTTCAAGACAAACACACACATACACACACAAATGCAGTGTTGAATTATAATCTGCTGTGGGACCATTGATTGAATTAGAGTAGCCCTGGTGCTGAAATTAGAGTGGAGCTTGGAGACAGTGTGGAAAATGCACTGTGGCTTGTAATGGTGATATCAGGTTTTTACTGTATTGTTCTTCACCAAAGCTCTGGTTTGAAAGCTGAAAGATAGAAGCGTGATAATAGAAAATACATTGCAGGTGGTTATTTAAAGACAGATATTAGAGTTGCCAGCATTTGACTCACTGTTGTTATGTAATACGATTGTGGATCTACTAAAACTAAGCATTTTACAGAATCTTTACATATTTGATACTAGTACATTGCACTTTGCGTGTAGTTGTGTTAATATCATTTAGCAATTATGGCTCTACACTTTTGTACAAAATGTGGATCACATATGATTATCCAAACACAAGCCAGCAACACCTGTTGGAATAACTTGGTATGAAACCTGGAGTAAAACTGGATGAAAATGAGTCCTGCGTTAACCATAGCTCTTTCACTGCATTAGACGCTGCATGCATATCTTTTTCAGTTATTTCATCCATGCAATGATGGCACAGCTGAGAAAGCTGGTTCTCATTGCCAAACATCAGATAGGGCCAGTCTGCAAGATATAGGGAAGCAGATTGTCACATAATCAAAATGTAAACTTCTTTAGGAAGAAACTCTTTATCTCACTAAGACCTTCTGAGATAAAATATTAACATGGCCAAAGTTAGAGTTATGACATTTTCACATGACATCAAGATTTAAACCCTGGCTAGGTGACATACAGATAAGTCAGACAGTAAATGCAGTAAGAAAGTGGAAGTGGGAAGAATAGAGACGACAGGGGGGATGCAGAGGACAACAAGAAGGAGAATAGAACAAGGTTGTAATAGTTTGCACAGTGCTGGCATTTAATCAGAGAGGAAGAGCTTGGTGTATTTTCCCAACCAAAGGGCTAATTTTAATCAGCATTGGTCTTGTCGTTATTGGCGGCTTTGACTGTCACCTCTGTTTACTTTTAATTTTAGACCGGCTGATTGAAGAAGATGGAGGGATGAACAAATGAAAAAGGGAGGGAGTGAGGGAAGGAAGGGTGGAAGAAGGGCATGTGGGACATGAGGCTGTAGAGACCTTGGCACCTGCACCGTAGCAGATTTACTGGTAGCCAGACAGATAAACACTCACCTCTTGCTTTCCCAGCGTGCAACAGGTTCCTCACACAAACACACACGCACACACACACACACACACACACACACACACACACACACACACACACACACACACTCGCACACACACACACTCGCACACACTCGCACACACTCGCACACACTCGCACACACGCACACACTCGCACACACTCGCACACACTCGCACACACTCGCACACACTCGCACACACTCGCACACACTCTCACACACACACACACACACACACACACACACACACACACACACACACACACACACTCACACACTCTCTCTCACACACACACACACACACACACACACACACACAAACAAAAATATACTAGGTGGAACTGTTTCTGTAATAGGTGCAGTTACAGGTAACCTTGTGTTTGTTGAGAATATGTTCTCTATGACTTACTCTTAAGGATCATACTGGTGCTTTATAAATGTTGTATCCTCAGTGCCAGCTGTTTGTTTTCTTCGATCGGTTGGTTGATCCACTTCTTCATTCCATACTGAAACAATTCAAAATTGAGATGGACTGTCATGAAATGTTCTACATACAGACTGACATTTCCTCTAGCGCCACCAGCAAGTCAACATTTTTACTACTTCAGCATGTTACATTTGAATTCACTGTAGCTCAAAGCTCTACTGTGCCAAAGTACAGCTTCACAGAGCCACTAGCATGGCTATCGAATACGCTTATTTTCCAACATTGCCACCAATTGCCAACAGATTGAAACTGAACTGTCATTGCTGAAGTTTGAAAGACAAACAATGTACATTTCCAGCTGTTCAAAGGGTTTTTTCCTCAACAAAAGTCCCTTGCAAAAAATGACTCTTCCTTATGTCTCAAAAGAGACATTCTGCACAATTAATATTCATTCTGCTTCTGGAGTGCATTGTTGTTGTCATACCAGCACTGACAAATGTGCATTCATTAAACTCAAGACCACAGAGACACACTGCCACAGTGAGGCTTTTAATAATTAATCCAACTCAATTTACACCTGAATTTATTTATACTATTATTTATTTATACCGTTTATTCTCGGCTAAGGGGTGGATCTGGTCTCCTGGTTGGTGGAGCAGCAGATACCATCCCATCAAATTAATTTTAATAATAGAAGGCTCTCGTTAAGACTCAATCAGACATGAAGACAGTCTGAGTGGAATGGGATGCCCGGAATTGACCAGAGAGTCATATATTATTGACACGGAAATCGTTGTTATTAAATCAGCAGGTTTCGACTCTGTGAATATGCAGCCGACTGCAATGTCTGATTCTTTCACACACACACACACACACACACACACACACACACACACACACACACACACACACACACACACACACACACACACACACACACACACACACACACACACACACACACACACACACACACGTTTAAATGTATCTTGAGTTGTACATGGAGAATATTACCTGAATTGATCATTCCCAAACTAATTTCCATAGCATAACAGCTACAGACAAATGAGGCTATTGAGGTTGAAAATTGGATTATTTTATATGTTGCTGGCTAGTGGTACAGATGAGGTGCCTCAATCAAAGGAAGACCACTGCCTCACTCTTTGCAGAATCCTACCTGTCAAAAATTAAACTTGATATTTTGATGTAAAATCCTGCTTGTCCTGTCTTGACCAGCACAGCCAATTGTTTTTACGTTTATAAGCCTACATTGTGTGTGTGGGGGCATGATTGTGAGTCAGTTACAATCAGAGATACTAGCAAGCTAACTTAAGTTACATCCCTTCTGTAATAGTAAAGTTCTTTACAGATGACAATATAAAACAAGGAAAAGCCAAGTGAGTGTTCAGGATACCTTTTCAAATATTTGCAGATTGAATCCACATATTTATTGAATTATTATATATTGCTATATATGTGGCACATGTACACATGACATGTACACACATACACTCTCAAACAAGGAATTATGAGTATGTGGACTAACTTCTGTCCTTTTTTCCATACAGGCACCCAAATTTAGATTGCGGACACAAAGCAGAATCAAACCACTTGTAAATTAGGGATTATGACTGTTCCTTTGCCCACCTGTCCTGATTTCCTCATCTCGCCCTCTCTGACACACTCGCAGATGCATACAGAAACACTCTGTTCCCCGGAGATGTTGGAGTGTGTTAAAGAAGGCATCACATGTTCGTTCTTTTCCTGCCTAAATCTAGGCAGGGCCGGAATTCATCACAGGATCAAACCCGTTTCTCATCAAGCCCAGAAAAGTGTAGCTAATGCAATTTCACTAAGTCACTGCCTGACTTGATTACATGTGGGCTGGGGAGCGCGTGCTAAGGCCCCACAGGGGGTGGGATGGGTGTCACTACGTGAGTGTGTGTCAGCATATGGTATCTGTGTAGTTAAGGTTGATCCCGTCATTTTAGAATCTGTGTGTGTGTGTGCGTGTGTGTGTTTTAAAGCCATTGTATCATATGTGTATACATATCAGTACCTTTCTGTTTATACCCCTTAAATCCATGGATGTTGTTATGGTTAGAAGTTGTGTGTCATATCTGCTTCAGTGTGTGTGTTGCAGATGGAGCAGTGGTCCTCGAGGGGGATTTCAGGCAGATTTGGCCACATTAGAATGTGTCGCTTCTTCCTTTCCAGCTTTCTGTTGCCGTCCCACTGAGCACCACACCTCCACTCACCCCTCCCACTAATCCTGGATCAGACCACACACCAAGGGACTGAAATGCGGAGACACTCATCCAGACAACACTAACGAATACTCAAGCACAGAAAAACAAAATGGCACTTTTACACATATTTCGAGAGACGGTTGGCAGCAGTTTGGTGGCATCCTGACCTGAAACCGAAGCCACCCTGTCACGTCTAGACAACTCTGAACAATCCCATGCATATTAACGCTGGCCTGTTTAATATTCATCAGTGCTATGCCCTGTTGGCAGCTGGTCCCAGACCCCATGGATCAATGAGGTCTCTTCCTCGCTTCTTTGTCTGACAAGGATGCACATGTTTAGAGCATGAAATTAAATTGGTCACTGTCATTTGGAATACATAAATGGTAGTCAGTTTGGTGTGTGTTTGTGTGTGTGTGTTTAGTTGCCGGTTAGATGTGGTTCCTGGAGCAGACAGGTAGCGCTAACTTCCCCAGAGTCTGTGACATGTTGATGTTATTCATAGGAACTTGAATGTTTGCAAGTTCATGACGAGAAAACAAAAGTTTAGCCAGCTCTTTCCACGTTGATGATCATTGAGCGAGAGAGAGATGGAGAACGTGAACCCTGGGAGAGAGGGAGGTTGAGCAGGAGAGTGCGTTGGCGGCAGCTTTGTTTAGGAGCCTGTAATTGAGTCTTAATTGAATTGGCACCAAAGGAGGGATGAATGGATGGAGAGATGGAGAAAGAGAGTTTGAGTGAATTGGACCTCATCTCCGTCTCCACTTAGCAACGCAAATGTGGGCTTACTGTGCAGGCAAATATCATGGCTACAGATCAGAGTCAGAAACCCTTGATTTGAAAGTTTTGGAAGTATTGAAAGCTTCTCTTGTAATTTTAATGAAAATACGGAGAGTGTTGTCTCCCTTACTCTTCAATCGAAACTTGTTCCATTAGAAATGTATTATGGAGCCCGGCACGGGGAACAATGGGTTGATATGCATTTGAATGCAAGGCTAGGCAGGCAGTGCATGAAAATTCGGAACAGGCTTTCGCACTATGGCGAAGTGTCTTTGTGTTATATATCACACAGGCTTTGCAAGGTCGTATTGAACATACTAATGAAACAGAAGAAAACAGCAGAGCCAGGCTTTGTGTCAAACTGAAATTTCCCCATTTGAGAACACACATGCACACACTCCCTTACCCTTTTCGAAACCCTATCAAAGTAGCTTGGATCGCTCTCTTATTTGATTTCTGTCCAGTTTCTCCTCTTAACTTACTCTGTACACTTGACACCAACTCACAACCCATTTCAACATGAAAGTTCAGTGTGCATGTTGATCTTACAGAGCCTTAAAATTTTGGAAGCAAACGTTTTTTCTAAAGGTTTCCCCGCACACAGAGCTCAATTGTTAATGTATCACACTCCCTTGGTTTTGAGTCTAGAAGGTTATATTTATTGCATTGTCTTGTTTTTCCAGTCTCATGGATGTATTGTTACTGAGTGCCGTGGGACTTAACACACCTAAATCAAGCAATTCTAATGAATAACATTTTCTCCACTGCATAAGGCAGGATTGCCACACACTGCTCTCCCTTCCCTATTCTTATTCATCAACTTCACCTGCAAACACTGTATAAACATATACATAAGCATGTGCACGTGCATTCGTGCATAGTATTCTTTCAAAACCTGTGTACACGCACGCACGCACACACACACACACAAAGACAGACAGACAATCTTTGCAGTTAGCTGTATCGACAACGAGCCGCAATTTCTTCTCCATCAATTATATTGATTACTTCAAGATGAGTGGAGGTAATGAGCTTCGGTGTTCTTTCTCTCCCCTATGATCTCCCCTCTTCCCCCGTCTACAGCCCCCTCCCCTCAGTGTCTAACTCCCCAATTCCTTTCTGAGCATGTAGCATGGCAATGATTTTCTGATTAACCCTGTTAGCTGTGATGGGTTCACCCATGCAGTGAGGCAGGGGCATGGAGGAGTGCGGGCATATGGGATGCATTTAGATTTGTGATGGAGAGCTGCACTGATTGAGTGATGTGTTCATTAGGCTGAAGTTGTGGTCCTGTACCGACTGAATATTTATATATTTAAAGGTGCAGTAAATAAGACTTATAAAACTAACTTTCTGTCATATTTGCTGAAACTGACCCTATGTTCCAGTAGAACCGCTCCCTGTTCAGATGCACCAATCATGGCCAGGGAGGGTGTCTAACTGCGTGTCAATCACTGCTCATGCACACGCATTCATTCTCTCTTGTGGGGGGAGGGGCTTAGGAGACCGTTTTGGGCTTTAGCGAAAAGGGGGGAGCGACTGAGAAGTTGTCGATGTTCACATTTTTTGGCTAAGTCCTGGATCTTCACAATCCTACCTACGGCACCTTGAAGAATGTTGCAAAAATATTGATTAATGGAGGGAACATTATTGTTAGATTTCAGGGAGAACAAAATTCAAGGTCATTCATAACAGCGCTCTTGGGGTTGGTTGGACCCAGCATGGTGATGATTGTTAAGTTTTGAGTCTGGGTGGCCTGTTTGAAAGCACATCTTCAGAACCACTTGAATCCTCTGTCAATGTCATCCTATATATGATTCCCACATTTACATTTTACACACTGTGCAGTTTAAGCACCCCATGCTACAACACTACTATGTATAAATGTTGATTTTGAAATGTTTGGTTGAGTCAAGTCCTGTCGCCTATGTTCTAGGTGGTGCTGATGACAACCTGATCGAAGGGGGAGAAATGAAGTTTGTGTGTAAACCAGGAGCGAGGAACATCACCGCCATCTTCCAGCCTCTTCTCAGGTACTTTAGTGATACACTGAACATCCAGCCAAAAATGGATTTGGATGTGGTTTCAAGATGTGTTTCTAGTTTATCGGGAATATCATCAGCAACACAAAACGACAAGAAGACTATAGTTACTCATCTGCAATGAGACACCCCCTATTGTATGAGTAAGTGCTGAAGTAGGGTACTGGTGCGACGACTGTGGACTGAGCAGAGTCACAAGCAAAGATAAATAAAGTGATCATAATTTCAGACCAGCCGTTACTGTTAATTTTACAGTAGATGAATGAGGCAAGTCAATAAAACAGCTACAGCAATCTGACCACCCAAGATGTAGTAATATCATCACTAAAGTGTTATCCTGGTATATTTTGTGCACAGAAACATTACACTGCTGCTTTTAATATATGGACATGCTTAACATTAGGACATTCTGATGTACGACACTTCTGATGTCCAGCAACAGGCAACTTAATTGGATCAGATTAAAATAAAGTTAATGACCGACTGAGCCTGCTGTCTTTACTGGAACAGTTTGGGCAGGATTCGATTAACTTTACAAGATGTGTGAAAGGGCCGCTAGCGTCATACTGGTCTGTCAGAGAGGGATGGCCAAGACACTCAAGACATATGACGGCTGGGGCATGACTCAATACCAGTAAAATGTAAACTAATTGTATTACATGGCCTCTTACTGACTGTCTATCGATTTCAACCTTTTTAATGTTTAGTGGGATATCGTAAATCAACCGTGATGTCATATACTTAACCTTAAGTTCCAAATGTTCTGTTGATACTATCCAGGAATTGGGATCGACAACCACCCTCGCTTTAATTTCCCATTAAATTTGAGTATTGTGAAGGGTTGTCTTTGTGGAAATGTTCTGTATGTCTGGTAGTTTTCTATACAGCGCTGTGGTCCCAGGCGAGCCGTGTAAATCTAATTGTGAAGTGATTTAATTGAATTGGCCTCCATGCAGTGATACATTACCTTCTAGGATCCATTAAACAGAGATGTTTCCTACTTCCAATTTTAACATCACGGTGCATAGTTTTAATGTATAGAGGAAGTATAAGTGTTCCTTTTTGGCAAACACTTTTTTCATCCCTTAAATTTGTATAAAGTTGGCGGTTGACGGGTGTATTGGCTGTAAAAGTATCTTAAACATTCAGCCAGTGGAGTGCTATAGCTTCACACAGGCCATCTGGGTAGTAACTGTACTACTGTATGAGGTAGCTAACTTTCTGGTTGGCTCCACAAAGTTTAATCTTAAAGTCAGTAAATACAGGCAAACTTGAAAAAAGCCAATACAGTCAGTTTGTTTAGAATTTGTTCAAGTGTACTCACAATTAAATTATACGTACCATATACCCTGACCACTGAACGTTGGGCTGACTACTAAACAGTATGGAATCGCATCGCAGAAAATCAGCCGGTCAATTTAGTTAAGATAGATTGCACTGCATCTATCAGATCCTTTTGCTCTTCATCACATCCCCACTAACCTAAGCTGCACTGTCAGTTGTCTTGTTAACTTTTGTTTTATTGAATGATGCTCTTTGAAAGCTGGTTTCAGAGATCTATGTTTGTATGTGTGCGTGTTGAAGTTGTGCATGCATTTGTCTATGCGTGCTTTAATGTCTTTCTTTGCAGGTGGTTGCCAGTGTGTTTATCTCCCTTTACCGATGCATTGGCCCTGAATCGTTCTCTCAGTCCGTCTCTCTCCCTCTGTTACACACTTTCATTCTCTCTTTGACACACATGCTGACGTTCAACCCCTGTTCACTGTAGGTCTGGCCAAGCTTTTGTCTGAACAAATGAGCAAAACTAAAACGGTGACTAGCTTTCTGCTCACCTATCCCATGTTGTCTGTAATGGTTCATATCAATCACACCAAACTGCCTTGTACACAGTACCCTCGCTCCCCCCCCCCCCCCTTCTAACTTGCCCTTTCCAGACTTGTAGTGCCAATGGAGCGCTGTTTCTTGCAGATGGTTTTCTAATGGCAAAGCGCTGGCACTCTGCTGATGGATCACTACACCTCCTGCAGTCAGCCATGCAACTCATGGCAGCTTTAATGGCAGAAGCAGTTGGGTTGCGGCACAGGAAATCAGTGGTGTGTGTGGCAATGTGTGGGCATTTGAGACATCAGCGTCTTAATGTTTGATTGCAAATGTTCTTTAGGTGTTGCGGTATATTTATCTTTCTCCTCCTAATTCAAGCGTACTATATTATTCTTATGTGTCTGTTTTTCAAATCTTTGTTTATATCTGGTTTCCAAAGATCCACAACATCTGCAAATGCCATCATCGGAATTTTATTTACGATGATGCTCTCTCTACCTTCCAGTGGTTACTTAGTCATGTATGTACAACACAACATTACAATGTAATGTTAAGCCTCAGAGTCATGAGGAGCATTGTGGATTCCATCCTGGGGCCTGAATCATGAAACAAGATTAGTCGGTTAGCCAGCTATGACTTTTCTAGTATCGCAACGCTTACTTACTTTTAATTACGATAGGTCACCATGATAACCCATGTTGCACAGCTAACCTGCTCCAGAGGGTTAACTTCAGAGAATCAAATCAAAATGTTTCAACAGCCTGCGTAATGACCTATCAGATCAATTAAAGGGATTGTGTCATAATTCCCACACTCATTTATAGCCATAGCCATACTTTTTATATTTGTAATTCATTCAAATACAAAAGTAAGGCTAAGCTTCTCATTTTATTCTACTTGTGTGATTACATTTTATCTTTCTCCTCACTGAATATCACTTTCTGCCTGCGCATTAACCTAATTTCCCTGTGGGCATTACCATTTCATTGCATGTCATATTAAGCACTCCATTCATGGTTCAGATGATGCCACATATGATTGGCTTGTAATTAAGAATGGCACCTCTTTTGCAAGAATGTGCTCAAAACCAGAGTTAACTGGACCTGCTGAAAAAGAGCTTCATGATACCAGGTATCCAGGTTTGCCAATGTAATGCTTAGTAAAGCCAAGTTACCCAAAGGTGGTTTGTTACCTACTCTGCTTCGGATAGAATGTCCCGAAGCAGCCAGAGAGTGAGCATAATTGCATATCTGCATCTGTGATCCGGAATATGTTGGATGGATTATTTATCCCACCTGGTCTTGGAAGGCTTCAGGCTCCCCCAGGAAGAGCCGGAGTAGGTGGCTGGGGAGGAGGACATCTGTCTTACCTTGGTTAGCCTACTGCCACCACAACCTAGCCCTGGCTAAACGCCAGAAATTGGAAGGATTATAATGAAGGGCAGTAGTGTAGAGTGGGCTATTATTATGTACTTATAGCTAACGTTTGCCTTTCTGCAATGCACAATATGTATATTGCTTTCCCTACTACAGTATATACTTCATATTGTGAGGTAGACACAATTACTGTTGTTTTTTCTATATATTGAACATCAGATCCATCGCAAAGTATCATCAACCTAATTGTTAAGTCTGTCTGTGTGTTTGAGATTTGTTCAGTTTGTCACCACCAGCAAATATGTTTGAATTTGTTTGGACAAGGCCAAAGACAGTTGAAATCTTGCATGTGAGTTGTATGTGCATTTTAGTTGGTTTGGTTATATCTCTTTCAGAGAGGACTGTATGACTTCAAGATTGACAAAACATTACCCCTCTTGGGATATCCGCCAAGGATAGCAATCCAACCCGATGCGTCAGAGTGTAGAATGTATGTCTTTAAAGATGCACACACAAATAAAGGGCAGACATGGGATCGTGTTTGTGCATGTAGCAGCCAATTTAGTTTGACTTGTGGGGTCTCCTGCTGACATTTGGGTGGTATTTACACCCCTTTTCTCTGGATGAGGTTGGCATTTTGAAAAGCTTCAGCAGGCCCCTAATCTCTCCCTGTTCACCATCCACATGATGACCAGACATGGCCATCCCTGTAGATGTCTGCTATGTTTTGGTCTGTGTGACAGTGTGTGTTTTTGCGTGTGCAGGTGAAGCCTAACGTTCAGCAGAGTTGCCGTGTGGCCATATCTGAGTTAATTAGTTGGTACAATTGTATCATAACTAATTCACTTCATTTTGCATTTAATTACTAGTTCTGACTACAGATAGATTCTTGGCCCTAACTTTAAAATGACCTGTGGGGATGATTTGAATAATTTCGATATTTTTTTTCAAAATGATTTACTGTCTCTAATTCAGAATTTGACTAAGAACCCCTTTGTGTGTGTATGTGATCGCATGTTATGCGATGTCTGTGCATTTGTAGAGCGAAACATAAAGGAAGCTTAGAATGATCCTGCTGGTCATTCAGATAATGTCTGAGACTGGTAGGTGTACTAGATTGAACACTTCACTGCTGATTGAGTACAGAGCTCTTCGTATGCCCTCATAGCATTACCTTATTAAAAAGTACTCATGTTGATGTGCAGATATTTGAATTCAAACAAGGTCTACTCAAAGTTGGTTCTGCTGTAAGTGTTCACAGTTAGAGAAGAGTCAGAGGGTTGGGGATTGACAGAGAGCGCTCGGGGGAAGCAGAGAGGGAAGGACAATGGAACAAGCAATGAAAGGAATGAGTAACGATAGAAAGCTATATGACCGGAAAGGGACAGAAGGGCTCTGCCTCCCACCGCTGTAGCCTGTGGTGAAAACGAAACACACCATGATTTGGCACTAATTTCACACTCTCATTAACTCCCCTCCTGAGTAGCACACACAGATCGAAAAAGCAAGAGTAAAAGATGAAATGGACTGTCTTTTAAAGAGGTTTTTAAAAAGTATTTTCCCCAAATTATTTAGCTGCCAGCACGGTTGAATTTTAAGGTATTTCTTGAAGAACAAGAGCTCTGCTGTGCCAAATTTCATTATTTTGAGAAATCCTAAAATTAGAAGTTAGAAATTCAGAATAGTACGTATACCTTGCTAATCAAATCCAGTCATGAATTAAGGAGAACACATCCAGCTTTAAAAGTTGGATCGTTTATGGTGTTATGATTTTGTGGTGTGATTTTTGTTCCTGTTCATATACAATGTGCATTTTGTTTTATTTATCAAGTGTGAGACCAATATCAGATATACAGCAGGTCCAGTGTACAATGTGTCTCCTTAAATAGTTATTGCAACACTAAAGATAAGCCAAATTAATTATGAAGGCTAGAAGGTGACCTAGTATGTCAAGCCATAGTAGCAGGCAGTTATGATAGCCTATTCATCTGCATGAATCTCCGTGTTTATTGTTTACTAATGATGAGCAGACAGAAAAACAAGTGTGTTTATGGCTATCTCTGTCAAAGTAGTGCTGCAGTAGTCACTGTCCATACGCTCCCTGCTGCTAAAATGAAAATGGCACCCATTACTCAGGTATTTATGATCCACATAAGTCCTGCAATTACACAGTCTTTTATGATGTTGATCCACTACGCACCTAATTAGGCAGCATAGAAAGACTCAACGAAATCAAGCACAGGATCATAATTATTTTGAAATACAGCCCAGCAACAATATTTGTATGATCACACAATTTTTGTGACAATACTGGTGTTTGTACTAGTTGCCCACTGAGTTAGCGTGTGTATGACCTATTGCAAATATGCAAATCCCTCACAGTGGCAGAACTGAAAATGGCAAAAATAATTTGTGGTTCAACCCTAACCTTCATTTAGTCAGGCAGCGTCGTTATAATTACTGGTGAAGACTACAGTTTTCCTTCAACAAAAATATCTGTAGTCACCTCAAAGAGATGTCTGCGCTTCTGCTATTAAAATGCAGCATGGACGTCTCTTCTTAAGTCTTACCCACACAGACATGCACACACTGCTTTGCTCTGCCAGGCCTTGCTCTCTCTTCTAATCTTTTCTCACTCGTTCAGGAGGATTTTCTTCAGTAAATAGCACCTTCCCTATCTCTCTCTTTCTAACCCACGTCCATTTAAAAACTGGGAGCATAGTTGGGAATCAGGTGGAAAGAGGATTTTACACTGGAAAGGTCACAGAGAGAGAGATAAAGATGGGAGAAGAAAGAAACAAACAACAGAGAGAAGAGAGCAGATGAAAGGGAATAAAAGAAAAACACAAACGGAAGGATGATTTAAAAAAAATACAAATGGAAAGGGGGGATGAGAATAGAAAGAGATAAGTCTGAGGGAGAAGAAGAAAGAAAACACAGAGTAATAGAAAGGCTCTCAGAGTGCATGTATGCTGGTGGCATGTTGGCTTGCTTTGTTTATGTGCACGTACACACTCATACATCTGCAATATGCTGCACAAAATGTACAAAATAAAGAGAGAATGGCAAGGAATTAGACTACTGAATAATAGGTTGTAACCAGTAGGTATCTGAAAATTGATCTGAGTCTGAGAAAGACATTTGGCTACATTCTTTGTGAGGTTTTTGAAAAGTCAATACAGCCGCATATTTCTGGCACATTTCTGGCAACTCTGTGCTCAGATCTAATGTGGTTGGTCTGTGTGTGTCCTACTAATTTTTCAGAAACATACAATACTGTTCAAAAGTTTGGAGTCACCTGTTATATTGATTTTTCCTTCTTTCCCTCAATAATGGCTATTTTACTATAGATACAAAACAGTATAATTGAGACACACAAAAGGAGAAGAATTAAATGATAAAAACTTCCTTTTAGTCGATTTTCCCACTGTGTTGCATGACGGGAGAATACTGTTAGAACCATTTTTATCTCAAATACCCTTCCATTTAGAATTTGTTTTCCAGTCTAGAAAAGCATAAGTGACCCTTGACCATTATTGAACCCCAACCGTGCAATTGGGCTCTAAATATTTTAGTAACCGGTTTTCTTTGGGTCCTCTACGCAGTGGTTAGATTGAATAGGTTTAAACTGTGATTTGTCAGTCCGTAGTATGTTCAGCAGATAGTTCCTGCTAACCCACGACTAACCTTCTATTACTATTGAAGTTTAAAGAATAGTTTTTTTTAAATGCAACATGCCTGTTAATTCCAGCTTGTTATGGCCATTAATGAACACTGACACTGAAATAAGAATCTGTTCCTATTTAAATCTTCACGCATTTTGATGCAAAGCTTCCAATTTATTTGGCCAATGAGTGCTGATTCCTTTATTCTTATTGGACTGCTCAGAGGTATCTTTCTGCCCTTTCAATAGTGGGGGTGTCACGATTCTCCAAATCCTCGATTCGATTACATTTTCGATTCTAAGGTCACAATTCCATTCAATTCTCGATTTTAACTTCTTGTTTTTAAAGCACAGGTTGCTATGCCATTTTTAGACTAGACTTGTATGTAATGTAATATCTGACCTTTGTTCGCAATGTACCACATTGCATTGTCAAATTTAAAACAATTATAAATAACATAATGTAACAATGACACATCTTCAGTCAATTGAAAACTTTACAGTTTGTCAATAAAGTAAAAAGAAAAAAAAAGTTTACCGACAATCCTGAGGGCAGACGCTTCGCACCACACGGAGTTTG
Organism: Gymnocephalus cernua; assembly: GCA_023631565.1. NCBI lineage: Eukaryota > Metazoa > Chordata > Actinopteri > Perciformes > Percidae > Gymnocephalus > Gymnocephalus cernua. The sequence continues at coordinate 10,858,536 of CM042447.1, read as the reverse complement.
GTATTAAAGCCCCCAACGTCGTCTTCCAGGCAGTGCTGCCTGGAAGGCACTAGGATTATGCAATGGTTATGGTTGAAGACGGCGGTCGCAGCACTGCCTTGAAGGCTAAGTTGGGGGCTTAAAACACCGTCGAGCCAGCACAGCAACTGAGGAGACCGATAGCAAATAAGGCAACTCGGGCAGTCTGCAAACTTGTTGCTCTCTCTAATATAATCAATATAAGCTGCTCTGTTTAGGCTACAAAACGTGCATGCAGGCAGAAATTCAACTGTGCGGTTTTGTTGGGATAAAGCTATAAGCAGAAGGAATATCCGCTAGCTGCTAGGCTAATGTGCAATGGTAAACACACAGAATATGGTACACGCACATGAGCTTGCAAACTTTGGCTTTTTTGACGACAACGCGAACGTTGTCAACGTAAAATCGAGAATACTTCCACACTTTCACACACTTCAGTGAAAGAGGAGGGGGCTGCTAACCCAGCATCTGAAGTTGCCATGCTATCTTTCGACTGGTTCTAGCTAAGTTAGAGGAGGTTGACTGACTCGCAGCACTTCAACACGTGTGTTTATCATGGAAGTATCGACCATTCCTTTTTTCTTATTTGATATTCAAGATTGTGACTTAATTTTGATAAATTTAGATATAAAATCGAAATCGTGACACCCTTATTCAATAGTCAGGATGTACCGTAAAGCGTATTGTTCTCCGTGTACAAAATAAGCCCTTCATACTAAATACCATCTATTTGTAAAGACGACTTTCTGCAATGTAAAAGCATGAAGACAATTCGAAAATATAAAGTAATCCTCTCAGCCATCCCACTGTACCCAATCAAGCTTTTGTGGCAAGCGATTCAAAACTTTTAAATAGTACCTCATTTGACCTAGGTTTTTAGTATTGTTTAGTATTGTTGGTATAGCAGTACATAGTTCTGGGGGCATTAGTTCTTGAGATAAATAGTACTTAAAATGAAAAAAAAAATGAATTAGTTACTGCTATTCTAAAGGAGACTTTGAATCTTGAAATTGAATCTCCTTAGAATGGAATCATATTGATCAGCTTTGAATCAGAATGTATTGTTAAAGATGTATCTGTTGTTTTTGCATTGTATCACGGTTCATGTTTAGCATGTCTAAATAGGTAGTTGCCTGGGAGGGATAGCTGCTCACTCCTACCAAATTGTAAATAATGCAGCAATTTGTGTTAAACTATCACTAAATCTGAGCAAAATAAAATGACGACCAAGAGCAAGAAACAAAAATACACATGGAAGGAGAGCAGCAGGAGATAGATGGAAAGTAAAAGAAAGTGTATGGAAAAGTAAAGCTGCTCGATGTCTGCAAAACACAATGCCAGTTTGCTATGAATCTGTCAGGTGCTCCTGCCTGTCACTAGCTGCCGCACTGCTGTATCTTTATTCCTTTTATCTCTCTGATGCCCTCCTCATAGGACAACACACACACACACACACACACACACACACACACACACACACACACACACACACACACACACACACACACACACACGTTGTAAATAATACTGCTGGTTTTATCGCTTTACAAAATTGCAACTTCAGCCACTTTCTAGAAAGGTGCAGAGTTTTCAATCTCCTCATGTCTTACAAGTACGAGCATACACAGAGAAAAACATACACACTTTGGGCATCGCACGCATGCACGCACGCACGCACGCACGCACGCACGCACACACACACACACACACACACACACACACAAACACACACACAATATATTGTACAGGAGATTAGATCCATTATTGCGGGGGTCTTTTCTCTGGCTATAGAAGGTGGATAAACTCTTTGGTTGTGTTTATCCATCCCATAATGGAATCAGACTAGGTTCCCAGGGCAACCTGTCCGACAGATTCATGTGAAGCAGACAGTTGTCAGTTGGAGCTTAAGGGGGTCTAGTTTGTTTGAATGCTCAGCAGTAGACTTCTTATGAAGTCGGCTTTGAAGGTCCCCGAGGTTTTAGGTCTGTGTGGGGGAAAATAGCGGATATTGGGAGTTGTTGCCTGGTCAGATTAGAGGCAGAAATTGTGCCGGGACACAAAGACAAATATTTATACGTGCCTTAGATGCACACAAAACACATACAAGCACACACATGCCTGTGTCTTTGCAGCTTGTCCAGATGACCAGGCCATAATCACGCAGATGTTCACACAGTCATGCCATCTCTGTCGATGTTGTCCCCTGCAGTGCCAGATTGGCTCTGATTGGCTGCTTTTCAAAGAGATTAGATTGTGGTCTCGAGAGATTTGTAGCTTTGTGTGTGTGTTAGTGTGTTAGTGTGTTAGTGTGTTGTGTAACCAACAATAATTTAATGAAATAAAAAGTCCCCATTTTTTGAGTGTACGGTAATTTAATTAAGCCTAATATGGTTCTTCAGACCTGTTGCTATGAAAGGACAGAAGTGGGAGAACAGAATGCCCTGAAATGCTTATTGAGTAAATGCCAGAGGGAGCTGCTGCCAAGAAGAGAATTACTGATCCACGATGAAGAGATGTTTTTACCATGTGTTGCTTTCTGCGACGTCCCTCTATCTTCTGTTTGTGTCCTTTTTTTCTGTCATTTTTTAGGGATGGAAAGCCAAACAAAAATAGCAAAACAGGAGTTGTACGACCTTCTAAAAAGTGATATCCTGAAAAAGAAATAACATACTGTATAATAAAGAACTGCATTCTTGTCTTCTCCTGTCCTTCTCAGAGTTATGTGAAGGTAAAGACAGAGTGCCAGAGATGGGCAACTTACAGATATTCTCTTGTTCCTGACACACACACACACACACACACACACACACACACACACACACACACACACACACACACACACACACACACACACACACACACACACACACACACACACACACACACACACACACACACACACACACACACACACACACACACACCCTTCTGTTTCTTCTTTGGGTCCAGCCTCAGTCTTTCCTCTTTCCATCCTTCTATCCCATGACAACAAGAGCTGTCATTCTGTGTTACTGTCACATGAGCGAGCGCTAGCCCCCACATCACAGCAGCCTTTGATTGGCCAAGCCTTTCCAGGTCGGTGAGCTGCTGCCTGATAATAACCTTGTTTGATTGCTGAAGCAGAGATGTAATTGATTGATCTGCTCACCCTGTCTGGGGCTAGGCTTCTGAAGTAGCCTGTACAGATGTTTGTGTGTGTGTAGGTGCAGTGGTGTATGTGTGGACCGGACTGGAGGGTTGGTTGATTGTGGAGGGCAGCTCTAGATAAGGACACATGTGCACACAAACCTTGCCTCAGTAGTACAACTACACAGATGCAAACACATGCACCCACACACTTCTGTTATTGTATAGCGTAATAGACAGTGGGTACCAGAGGTAGGCAGATGAGGGAGTGAGTGAAGCGAGTTTGTTTTTTAAACTCCTTCTAGCACATCTGCCTTGTGTATCTCTCTTAACAAATTCCACCAACAAGTCAGTACACCTCATTAAAATTCCCCAACTCCCTCTGAAAGGATTGCTTGTGATCTCCTAATTGATAACGTAAGTTAGTCCATCTTTCTGGATAGTTAATTCTTCTCAAAGATAAATGGTCTCAACTCAGTGCAGCATCTAATCCAATATTGGCTTAACAGACTCTAGGCATTTCTAAGAGACAGTGTTGTGGAGAATATTAGTCATTTTTGTTTGTATGTGTGGGTGAAATGAAGGTCTAAACTAAGGTTATGAATTGTTTTTTGTTTCGCATGTTGTCACTTTCCCTTTCGAATTAATTTGCTTGGTTTCATTTATTGTTAGGGTATCCACATAATGGTCATTTTTGACTCATGTTGTATTCTGAGTGTGAATAGAAGCAAAGTAAACCAGTTAGTTGGACAAAGAGTTTACTTGCTGCTCTTGTCTTCGATTTGTACATTTCAGGTAATTTGGCCTCCCACTTGGCTCATCTTCCTGTAGTTTTGATGAATACAGGTTTTTGTTTATTTTCTATTTTTTATTTTTTTTAACCAAAGAACAGTTTGAGTCTAGCTTAGTAGAGATTTCTTTCAGATAGGGTTCCTAACTATCTAACTCGAGATAATGGTAACCAGATATGTCTCCCCTGTGCCCAAAATAAAGCATGCCAAACTGAAAACTGTAAGATGAAGAGGAAAGCAAAACTCCGATAAGGACTCAACATACATTTTTAAAATGTATGTTGCCCCTTTCATCCTTCCTCCCCTATCAGTGATGGTTTGATTCCCGACCAGTCATTCTGGAGTCATGGTGTGCCCATTGAGTGTGCAACCAGTGGAAAAGCCGAACTGGCAGACTGATTGAGTATGTAGTCTCTCCTCTCCTCTCCTCCCTTTGCATGAGTTATTTAGAAGTTAAGGTTATTAATGTTAATGTACTGTATATTTGTGGAACAATTATCCTATTCCTCTCCAAGACTTTCAAGCTTTCCTCAGAAGAAGGAAAATCGATGTAGATGTCGATCACTTGACTTGACCTGACTTTAAAAACCATTCAAACCAGCACATGCTATTTTCTCATTGCCCCATCTGCTCTCCTGTTTTTAAGGGAAGTAAGTGAAGCATGGAAAGTCAAGGGAATAAAACACTTTTGCAATAAAGTGTAACAACACTGAACTGCCAAGCATTCCTCCAGGGTTGATGAGTGAAACACGTTCACCACACCCCCCTGTGTCTGTGAGTGGTCTCTTCTTTAAAACTGTTTGGCTAAATTCATTACATCCACCCAAAATAGAGCTCACACTCACAACAATGACGACTGGAAGGGAACTTCAACCAGAATGTGACAGAACGGACTCTATGAGGCGAATGAACAACAGAAGGGAGGTGGGGAGAGAAGGGGAAAGGCGAAAATCCATTATGTTTGATGTTAGTCTCACCCTGGCAGCAAATGCTGGTGGAAAAAACCTGTGAAATGACATTAGGGGCGTCTTGTAATATGATTTTGGCTGTGTGAATATGAGATTTCTAATGGATTTGAGCACATTAGAGCAGTCTTTATCTGTAGTATTTATTCCCCTCTGGTTTCAAATGCAATTTGCTAAGTACGACGTTTCACTCGGCTCTAGCGCACTACCTTTCTGGCTAGAAGGGATGTGGGGGAGGATTATGTTATTTCTCGTGTGTGTGTGTGTGTGTGTGTGTGTGTGTGTGTGTGTGTGTGTGTGTGTGTGTGTGTGTGTGTGTGTGTGTGTGTGTGCTTACTTGCGTGTGCGTGGATACATACACATATCATGATAAATATTCGAGGCACAGCATGTGTGACCAATTGGTATATTATAAGAAAGAGATTATTCGTATGATGTGTGCCGCAGAGAAGAATGGTTTGATTCAGGAGTGAGGTTCTGTGCTAGGCATTTACCACTCCACTCACTGTTTGTGTCTGCACATGATATTGCACTACTTCTCTCTGAGACGTGTAGACGTATTAATGTAGGAGTTAAAGTCTGACTGAATACCCCAAAATGACAAATGTGTCCAGTGACTTCATATTTCGCCTCTGTCAGTTAGTCAAACTTAATGTGGCCCCTGATCTCCTGTAACATGGTGAGGTATATACACTCAGAGGCACTGTGCCATGAATGGAGCTGTAATATATCACAGCTTGTCACCCGTGAACATGTTTAAAGAGTAATTTAACAGAAAAATTAAGTTTCTTTTGAGCTGTTAACACACGTGTATACATAGTATATACTATCAATCATTGTCATGCTGTCATCAATGCACATACAAGCCTCTAAATGTCATTTGTGAGATTCAAACCTTTAAGATAATCCATGGAGATGTATCAATCTGTTACACTTTAGGAGGAAAACAGGCTAGATTTGTTAAAAACCTCTCAAATTCAAATGAAACATCTCAAGTTGACCCAAGCAATTTAAACCTACAGAAAAGGATACCAAAAAAGTTAATAATGAGGCTCCTCTACGTCAATAAATGCAACAGATGCAGGATTTTCTTCAAACAGGTTTATTTAAAAAAAAAAAAAAAAGAAAGTAGAACAAAAAAGGCTACTTGCTAGTGGCTTCAAATAAATACAGGTCATTTTATTTCTCCCTAAATATATAGAACCTGAACGGGCTAACTTGCAGCTTGGGGGCCCCCTAATGGCTGTGGAGGCCCCATGCATCCGCCTATAGGAAGACACCGCTCTGTCCAGGGTGAAAGCTACACAATATTTTCATTAATTTGATAAAGCAATGCGTATAGCAAGCCTGTTAAAATGAATACAAACAGGTTGCTGAGTCAAGGCTGACTTGCTGTCAAGTTCAGTCAGTTAGTTTTATTTGCTGCAGCTCTCTCCGGATCAGGAGAGCACCGAGTTCTTGGTGCTCTATTCAACATTGTGGTGCACTGATAGATTTCTGCAAGGAACTTGTGATGACTAAACAGAGCAGTTTGGTGCAAGACTCCAGTGCTCTGACGGAGTACATAATAAGTAATAGCACTCCACCAGTATCTCACATTGCTTTCTTTATAAAAAAAAAAAAAAAAAAGACAGACTGATGTTCGCCTTTAATTTTCCTGATACCCTAATATCTGTCTCTGACTGATTAGGGTCACGGCATCCATGATTAGCATGCACATTTATGTGTTCCTGCCAGCATTTCCGCAAATTGTCCCAAATCAGCCAATGTGGTGCACTCCAAGCTCTCCGCGGGCTTAATGAGCTAGATTAAGACGGAAGTAATTTAACCCCTGCCTGCGACACACACTCACGCAAGCACACGTACGCACACATGCACTCACGCACATACACACATACACAGAGTCTAGATAGGCATATGTACTCATCACAACCAAGGAAACGTTAGCATCAGGTTAACACACACACACACACACACACACACACACACACACACACACACACACACACACACACACACACACACACACACACACACACACACGCACACACACACACACACAAATATATAACCACCCCACCTCCACCCTGTATTTCAGTAGATAGGAGATGGAGCGGGGCCATTATGCAAATGGCAGGTGTCAAGTGTAAATGAGATTGGAGGCATGGGAAACAGAAGTATTGAATATCACACCAGCTCCCTTGGCAACTGCACCAATGTAATGAGAGCATTCCAGGACGTCGGCTGGCAAAGCCTTCGTTACATTGAAAGATAGCAGAGACAGACTATCTCTTTTTTTAAAAGAGATAGTCTGTTGGGTCTAGTTGATCTAAGAAAGATGAGATAACACTAGCACCTGCCTAATTCAGAGTTGGAGTATGAATAAGCAAGGTGGGGGAATTCATTACTTTCTCAGATTGTTATTTTTCCAGTGATCTTTGGATGTTAATAGTGCTATAGATACATTGCTGTAGAATATACCAAAGCTGAAGTTGGAACTCTAACCAGCTCATTCCTTATGTTATCGAGGGCTGTCAATTGCAATTATTTCTATCATTGATTAATCTGTAGATTACTTTCTCATGGTTTGGTCTACAAAATGTAATAAATTTCACTAAAAAACAGTGAAAATCACCACTAAAATCTCCTAAACCCTGATGTAATTAAATTGCTTGATTTGTCCGACTAATATTTCAACCAAACCAAAGATAGTTAGTTCATTATCACATGAGACAAGGAAAGCTGGAACCATACTGTCTTTATTTTGCTTACAAAATGACCTCAACGATTAATATGATAATCAAAATAGTTGCCAATAGTTTTTTTGTTGACTAACTAATTTATTAATTGACTAATTGTTTCTGCTCTGTTACCCATTTGATTATTTAGTTTCTCTAATATACCAATGTATAGGTATATAAAGTATGCCTACAGTATTACAAGTTGTTTAACAAAAGTGCATTTTCAGTTTTACCAGAAAGTGTCACCGTCAGTTCATGAAACTAACCCTTTTCTTCAGATTGGTCTGCAAATGTTCATTGCAGGTCATCTCTTCATCTGTCACAAAACTTTGCCACAGCTGTTGTTAAGCACTGGTTGCAGAAATCTCTCTCTCTATCTCTCAATTTATTTCCCTGTTTTTATCTCTCGGTCGCTCTAGTCTGTCTGTCGCTGTAGGCTGTGTACTGATTATTATGACTCCTCATGCCTAATCCTCTTTTCTTGTCTTCATCTCTCCTTGTTCCTCTGACTCCCATCTTTATTCCGCTGTCCCTCTTTCTGCACTCGCTCATTTACTGCTAGCCTCGGTCTCCGTGTAAGAAAAACAGAAAGATATATTATTCCTGTAATTTTCTGAAACTTCAGATAACATCTATCAGTTTAATAATGGATGGAAATACAGCTGTCCACATTCACATTCTGGTGTACGTTTTTAAATCAACTGACCTACGGAGAAAGAGTCTCCTGGTTTAAAGCCTCAGCAAATTATAAAACTTTACTTGCTTTACGTGCTTTATTAAAAACAATACAAAAGATGCAGGTGGTTTAGTTCATACAAAAAACAATTTTTGTATGAACTAAACCACCTGCATCTTTTGATATATCAGTATTCAATGTGTAATCTAAAAATATTGACATCTATTCCAGCAACATGTTTTGACCAGATAAAAGGTTTCTTTCTCTCTCAATCTGTGCAGCCTAGATAAAGCAGCAGCAGAGAGAGAGAGAGAGAGAGAGAGAGAGAGAGAGAGAGAGAGAGAGAGAGAGAGAGAGAGAGAGAGAGAGAGAGAGAGAGAGAGAGAGAGAGAGAGACTCTGGATTGGATTGCTATGGTTACTTAGAGTCCAACATAGAACAGATAGGTAATGTATACTCTTAATAAAGCTGTAAACCTGTGCAACAAAGGCGGGAAATTCCACAAACTAATTTAATCACGTGAAGCATCACAATATAATAGTAATAATACATGCAGAGTGCAAGCACATGCACTGCAACTCCTATCAGATCTTGATCAGCGAGCTGCCACTTCCATGAAAGAATGTTGCAACATCCACACTAATGCTTTCAAAATGAAATGTAGTCCAAGCCAATTTCTGGGATATTCTGTTTGGACAGTTGCCTACAATCTATCCTTTTATTAGTCAATTGTGTAATTAATGGCTTTTTTAATAAATGATAAAGACCATTCTCTACTGACATTTCAATGCTCGTTTGTATCAATTTTAGTTCATTGTCTTGTTAATTAATTCAAACTCCCACTGTCATCTGATGTGAACCGCAAATCACAGTGTTTCTGAGAAATGTATCCATCCGGGAATTTGTTTGGATCGTGGGTCTCCTCTCTTCTTTACTCTTCCTTTCTCCTCCCCTCCTCCCCTGACCTCCCTCTAGTCATCCTGAGACCTAAAATATTTTATAGACGGATTCTCTATTTACCCATCCCATGTACATGAAAACCCATCGCCCACACACACCTGTCACTTTTTCAAGTGAAACACACAGTTAAAGGTCAGTGCCTGCTCAAGGTTGTCTCTCTCCCCTGAGAGCCTTTTCAAGTGGACACACACACACACACACACACACACACACACACACACACACACACACACACACACACACACACACACACACACACACACACACACACACACACACACACACACACACACACACACACACACACACACACACACACAGGGACCAAGACATCACACACAACAACAACAAGCAGGCTTGGACAGGCTATGAAAGGATCAATGAATAATTTAACCCCTAACATCATATTTCCCCTGGCAGTAATGTATACAGAAAGGCTTGCATGTGATATGTATGTCTGTCTGTATGTGTGCGCAGATAGTTGTGCATGCTGTGTGAATCCCCGTTCATTTTGTGTATGCCCTATATGCTGAGAGGTGGCTATTTCAGCAGTTGAATGTGATGTGTGGGAGTATTATCAGAGCTGTAGGTATGACAGACACACCACCCTAGAGCTGACTTCCTGGAATTGCATTTTGTTGGCCGTCTCCAATATGAGACCTGTCACCTCTCTCCCTCCAGGCCATGCAAACCGTGATTGAGGCATTTCTGTGAGCTGTCACTATCAAGGGTGTACACACATGTGAGGGTTTTTGTCTATCTGCTTGTGCGTGATGGGTAAAAGGCTGGTTTTCATGCCGATGAAGAGTTTTACACAATTTCAATCACCTCCTCTCTCTTTCTTACTTTCTTTCCTTCCTTCCTTCCTTCTTCAGTCATCTTCCTCTAACTTTTTTCTTCTTTCCTTCCTTCATTTTAACCATTTTTTTCTGTCACTGCTTCCTGCCACTCTGTGGCTTTGTCCTTACTCCTTCCATTGTTTTTCTTCTTTCTTCTTTCCACACATCTTCACCTTCCGTGCCCCCCCCCCGCCTACCTCTCCTCCTCTACCTGTCAACACTGTCATAGCTTGGGGAGCCCTTCAGTGTATTACAGACCCCTCACCACTAGTTCTCTTTATGGCACTTTCTCTTTTAAATTCAATCAGGTTTCAATGGAGCCCCCAGAACCATTTCAATTTACTACCTGGACGCCACAGGATGGAAAGTCCTACGCTAACATAAAGGTCTAAATGGAATGCGAGAGAAAGAGGGGGGGAGGGAGAGGGAGAGGGAGAAAGAAAGAGAGAGGTGGTGTATTGAAACGGTGCCACGGACAGATAACAGCAATGTAGAGGCAAAAATAGAGAGAAGCAGGGGAATTAGGGGAAAGAGGGTGAGAGAGAAAGATGAGGGAGAGGGAAGAGTCTGAAGCGTTACAGTGGATAAGAGACCAGAGATGACAGCGCGGGAGAGAAAAGGGGAAAAGAGGTGATAAATATAAAGTGTTTTTTTAATCAGAGGAGAATGTGATGCGAAACGGCTCACCTAGCAACCTGTTTGAAAGAATGCATCAACCTTTAGATGTCTACAATACTATGCAGTGCCAGCATACTGTGCTGGTATGTATTGGCTTGGAGGTATGAAGAAAATGCATTACACACACATACCTGAATGGGAATGTACGATAAGGCTAGTACGTTTTTTATATATATATATATATGTAACCAGCAGAATAGCAGTCGGGTTTCACCTGTGGCCATTGCATCTTTGAGAAAATATTGAAACCATTGCCATTTCCTCACAACAATCCTTTTGACCTTGACTTGCCTGCTTTCTTCAGGGTAACTTTCCATTCACTTTCCCCTTTGGGCCAAAATAGACTCCTCATGTCCATCTTTGCTGCCAGCCCTTTGTGTGCAGGTTAAGTGTTTTTCCCAGTAGTTTTCAGGCGAATTGAAAAGTGCCTTCGCACTTGGCTCTCCCAGGGATAGTTGCCATTTCAGTCTTGCTGAGTCATTCACTGAACCATGAGTGTCCTTCGATGGCTCAAAGAAACTATATCATCACCCTCAACTCTGATTAGAAAATAACATATTGTGTGTGGGCGTGTCACTGTGTACGAAGGTCAGAATAGCTGGACCTAACACTTCCTTTATCGGTTCTCATCCTACTTATACAACTAATTAACAAAAGTTAGACTTATGTGAAGACTATTCCTAAGGCAGAAAATCCGAACAATAAAAAAAAAAAAAAAACAATAGTATGAGATTTGTACTGGCAAATGTATTTTTTTTTGTTTCCTTTCTCTCTGGCTCTGTGTTAAGGCCGCTAAATCATAGTGTAGATACTACCTTTAATTAGGCCTAAAGCCTCCCTCTGGTTTTATCCTTTGTCCCAAGGCTTTCAGCTTTTGCTGAAACTGAGAAATAACTCGCAGAGAGAAATGCCACGTTAACACGTTCGGCATAAACTGTAAGTTTCTCACAGAGGGTCACCTTGATACACTTCTTGATGCCCAGACTTAAAGAGAAAATGTACGGTATGTTCAGGCAGTTTTCAGTGTTTTTTGTTATAGAGCCCAAACCAGAGTTTGATCTTTGCACCATCCTCATTCATGTGGACTTGACGATTGTTTCTTTGGTCAAACCCCTCTTTTGTACTAGACTAAACTGCCAAAGTAAAGGCACCCTAGAATAAGCTGTAGATACTGTTTAAACTCTATCAGCTTTGTTTTTCCTTTCTTACTTTAATAAAGCAGTCCCCTTTCCCCAGTTTCTGTAAATGTCACCTGTGGGAGGCCACTTAATGTTCAGCTTATTAATCAGACTTGTTTTCAAAGGAGGAGATAAACACTTAAATACTTAAGCATTGAGCAGAGTACAATCAGACCAGATACAGTATTTGTCTGCACCTGCTGACTAGAGAAGTGTGTGTGTGTGTGTGTGTGTGTGTGTGTGTGTGTGTGCGTGTGTGTGCGTGCGTGCGTGCGTGCGTGTGTGCGTGCAAAGCAATTGGTGCCTATCATTAAGAAAATAGGCATTTGAAGGGGCCATACGCCCACACACATACACACCGTGGGACCAGCCATAAATTGTGCCATCACCTGCCTCTCAGTCTGTATTGTTTGACATTGTACAGTGCGCACAAAAGCCGTAATTTAGATTTTCCCGGTAGCCTTCCATTGTAACATTGAGGCATCTCTGCCACTCTGTGGTCTTAATGGCTCAATGTAGCATGTGAGAGAGTTGAAACTCCCACAGCCCTTCTCCATTAACTGGATAGTAAAAGAAGAAAACGGAACAAATTGCAACAGTTGCTATTAAAATGGTAAATGCGCTCTATGTTCAACAGGGGAGGTTTATACAAAACTTTATTATAAATGGCAATAACAAGCCTTTACACAACCGCTTGATGCTTGAGGTTGCAATATTGCGACTTTTAGTAGTTGTGTGGCGCTATCTTTTTTGTACTAATTATGAAGACCAACAGATGATCTTAAATCTAAATTTAACAGCATATAACATTAAGACAAATTAGGACCTCATATTAAGCAGCATGTAATTGTTCACACTATTTGATGCTTCTATTGCTTTGTGTCATAATAACTGATCTTCACTGCCCATTACAGACTCATTAGTAAAGCTGTGAGTCCATCTTTATTCCAGAAATCTCAGTATTTACCATTCAGTTGACAGCGGAGACAGCCATTATATAAAATTCATACTACAGTGACAAACAGTGCTTGAAGTGGGAAAAAAAAGGTGCCGGTACTCTCTTGCATTGGCAGATCATCATGACATTTGAGATTTCTATAGTGAAAACCAAAACTTGGAGATATTGCTGGTACAACAACAATTTATTGTCATTTATTAACAATATAAATGTATGGATTCATTTAAACAAGTTTACATAACTTTAGTGCGTACGCTATTCAAAAAATCATGTTTTAAACCTACATGTGGCACAGTGAATCCTTATTAACTATCTATGGATGGCCTAAGTGACTAATTTACATATAGGCTAGTATCAATATTGTTTATTTTTTCCACAAATAAGCTGATTTATATTTGCTAATATGTTGGAGTCATGTTAAGAAAAAAAATTCATTCATTCATCAAAACTATTCATTTTAACAATAATTTGGTGCTCAAACAGATGCAAAACAGTCACTCTCAGTGTGTGTGTGTGTGTGTGTGTGTGTGTGTGTGTGTGCGTGTGTGACAGAGACAGGGGGAACAGCTTCAGTCCCCTCTCTGTCTGGGCAGCTAGTGACGGGATGCTGCTACATCATGTTTTGCAGCCCAGTTTGTTATCATTAAAAACAAGCCAGCTGTTCGTGGAGCAAAAATACATCATTTGGTCCTTTGACCAACAGTCAGGCCGTCCGTGTGTTTCGTTACTCACGTTACTGTTGACGTCGGTGTAACGTTAAGGTTGGTAGCGGCAGACTCCTCATTAACGCCAGCTGTTCCGCTCACATCAGCGCTAGCTTGAAGCTCATGAACCGTACTAGCTACCTCCAGATGTTTCTGGTTGGACTTGGACCTCTGTTGACGTGTCTGGCTCACGCATTCTTTTAGTACCTTTCTGAAGCCAGGCGGCTAACATAACGACTTATAAACTCGACACTTATTTTTAGTTTCTAGGTTTTCAGCAGTGAAACATCTGTTACGGTCAGGCTGACGCTGACAGCTTTTTCAAACTAGCGTCCGTGGAAAAGCTAACTTCTGATAGGGTGGGCGGACTGCTTGCCTTTACGTGATTCGTCAAGATCTAAAATGTAAACACGTAGTGTCCTCTGGGTAGTGTAGTTTATGTAACGTTAGGGTCGTCTCTCTGACACTGACGCTTTCTCTGTCAGTGGTAGCGTACCGGCTGCATGCGAGAAGTAGCGGTACGCAAGAAAAGGTGCAGGTACGCTTAAGAGTAAAATGTAGAAGTGCCGGTACTGCGTACCGGTGCGTACCGGCCCACTTCGAGCACTGGTGACAAACCTTTAGAAGTAAAAAAAAGATCTGGTCCACTGAAAATGTGAAAGCTGTTGTGAATGAGAATGAACCAGCAGCAGACAGGTTTGCACCCCTGCTGCTATGATTTCCTTGCCTTAGGCAATGCGCCACTGAAGGTGTGTGTCTTTGAAACCAAGTTTAAGTGGACTGGAGGATTTTTGCAGTGCTGGATAGACCTTCATTAGACACAACCGTGAATCTAATAATTAAAACATGGGCAGACAATGATTTAGCAGCAGACCATAATGCACCAGCATGCTGTTATCATTGAGCAAGGCAAGTAAACTGGAATTTATTCTAATAATAATGCATTGCTTCAGCATTACAGAGCTGACCACATGATTAATCTCATTAGTTTACTGTACATTACTTCTGGGCTTAAGTTGACTCAAATATGCTAAATGCTCCCAAATTGTCAGAGACAAATCTATAATAAACACCAAACAAGTTATGGCTAAAGGCTTTATGTGGCAGTTTAGGATCAAATAATAGAGGTAGCATCTGCACTTCATATGCTGTATTCACTGAATATACCTTGACTACATTACTCTTAAAGGGAAGACTAATAATGGAGATAGTCTTGGATAGAATTAGAGAGAGATAAAGAGATGGAGGGTGGAGAGCACACTGTGGGAAGATGGAGGAGTAGGCCACTAGCAGCGGTGCGGTGGTGATTTGTCTTTGAGGCTCTGTGGTGTTGGCGTTGGCAGCGTCAGCTAAACAAGGCCATCTAATTTCCTGTTGTCTGCAGGAAGCAGCTGTCTGCTACTGCTACTGCTGCTGCTGCTACTCCGAGCCCCTGGTCATCAATCTCCCCCGTTTTAATTGGTCTGCACCACACTGCGACAGGCCAACACACACACACACACACACACACACACACACACACACACACACACACACACCACACACACACACACACACACACACACACACGCACACACACACACACACACACACACACACACACACACACACACACGCACACACACGCACACACACACACACACACACACACACACAGGGTGCACAGACATACTGTAAATGTGTATGCAAGCAATACATGATCATGCAAGCATCATGGACATCTGTTGCAAATATACAAATGAAGTGATGTTGCTAGGTAAGCAACCGGCGTCTCTGACACATTAAAAGATGTGTTCTGAAAGAACATCGAAGCATCCAACAACCAAGGCTACAAACTTGCTATTGGTAAATAAACTCACGTGGCCACAGATCAATACAGTTCTGGATGCCCAGACTTAAAGAGAAAATGCACATTAATGCAGTTTTTACAGTGTTTTTCAGGTGTCCCTAAAGAGGATCCACATAATCTTCTAACAATTTTAGGAATAGCTTGCTGATAGTTCAAGACAGAAGATAGAGATAAAACGTTTGGTTGTCTAGATCACAAGTTTGATTCTGTTCATGCTTGTATACCTGTCTTCGGGAAAAACCTAGAACACTATTATAAGGGTTATCTCACACAAAGTTTTTGCAAATGGAACTCTGTAGGCATGTTACATCTAATTGGGGACCTTTAGGTTAAAAGCTTTTCAAGAATGATCTAAACATATGTTTTTCATTCAATTGTGAACAGCTGATATTTGTTTTTCTTAATGCATGGCGGTCAAGTTTAAGTCTGTATGTGGTCAATGTGGTCTCTACAGAGTCTATGCTGGGTTACAGGAGGATGGACCTCTGTTTTAGATTATATTAGCCTCACTCTCCCAAGGAAAGGTCCTGATTATGAAGCCCATTTATCCCTGCTGCTGTAAGCATGTGGACACGCACACCATTTACATAATGCATCTTTGCACCTTTCTCTCTTTTGTTCTCCTAAACAGACCCACGCTCATTCATGCTTCCCCCCCCCCCCCCCCCCCCCCCCCCACCAACACACACACACACACTCTCTCTCTCTCTCTCTCTCTCTCTTTCTCTCTCTCTCTCTCACACACACACTCACACACTCACACATGTGCAAATACACCGAAAGCCTTCAGCGTATGTGATACAGCATCAGGGGCAAGAGCGGGAGACAAACAGCAGGGAGTCTGGCAGAGGCGTGGGCGGTGTGTGGGAAGACCATATGTATTTCACCAGGCGCAGACACTGGTACACTTAATCAAACACAGTATTGTCACATGAAAACAAATTACACACACACACACACACACACACACACACACACACACACACACACACACACACACACACACACACACACACACACACCCCAGTACAACAATCCTGTCATCTGCAGGCTTCAGATGGTGCACACCAAATGGAATCTAAATTCTTCCTCAACACCATTTGTGATAAAAACAAAATAGACTTCAGTCAATTAGTCATGCAGCCTGAGCTGGTGGAGAGAGCTGACACAGTGCCATCCAGTGGTGGTGGTGGTAATTGCTGGGGGTCTTGGAACATTTAACTAGGTAGGTACATATATTTTTTCTTTGAGCAATACATCTTGTGGATAAAAAGCAATTCAGGATCATGCCAGCAGCCATATAGAATGTGATTTTTTCCCCTCATCCGTCTGTTCAGTTTACTTATTCTTTAATGCAGTGCTACAGCTGTGTGCTTTGAAACCTCTAGAGTAGGTCGTTATATTCCTGCTGTGTGACTTAATTAATTTAAGACCACTGTAGAAATATGTGAGTAGTTTGTATTGGAGTGTGTCATATTCTCAGAGAATTAATATTGAATAAGCAGTTGGATGACAATTTAAAACTGGCATTCTAGCATTTATTGTCTGATCTGTTGGAATGAAAGCTAATGTTGGTTGTGCCATAAAACTCATAAAGTGTCTCCGTCCATTAAAATCCTTTTATGACTTTGAAATCTTCCTGAAGTGACTGGGTAGTACTGTGAGTAAGAACAATTGCATATAGAGTGCTTTCAAGTGTCAATGGATGTGATGTATTGACGTGTGCGTGTGAGACAAAGACAGACTGATTATGTGCCGCAGAAACAGGTAGGCACACACATGCCTGCGCTCACTCTCTCCGTCCTCCTCTCTCAGTTGCCAGTGTGTCCTGTCCTTGATGTGTGACAGGTCTTTACAGAACAAGCCTTCCTGTCTCGGCAGCGAAATCAGAATTCACCATAGCCGATAGGTCCGTGCCTGGGGGGAATTCTGGGGGATTTAAAAATGCTGAGTCTCTAATCGATCTTAGCACACTCTTATTCTGCTGTCTTTCTTAAATCTTTGTCTTTATCCCATTTCTCTTTCGGCATCATTACGCCGCTGCTGCAGATAGAGATGGATGGTTTGATCCCAACCCTTTCCATTTAAAGAAGCATTTGTTACCTTAGGTTTAGTTTCCAGCGGGAAATGAATTTGGAACTGCTGCTATAGAACATATTTGTCCCTGTTTATTCTAATTTGTTTTAGCTATCTTAAAAATTCAAACCGTTGCTTTCTCTGAATAATCAGAGAGCCACCAGGATGCAGTGGGTTCACTCATTAGCCAAATCCCTATAAATGCATTATGCCATTCAGGAATGTTATTTCTCGACGTACATACTGAGACAAAGGGCATGGCATCTAGAATTATTCAGCTCCAGACCCTAGGCTCTGACATCTGTTTCCTAATGACAGATAATTACATGCTGTCAAGTGCAATCATCAGCAGTTGCTGCTAAGAAACTGGATTTGGAGTGCTATGGCGAACTCTCTCTGAATTAAAAAAAAAAAAAAAAAATCATTCTAAGTATGTATGTATTTTTGTGCTTGTGTCTGTGTATATGCATGTCTTTGAGAGTGTGTGTGATGAGTTCTTGACACCTGTGAGAACAGTAGCGAGTGGATGGACAAGTGAAGGTAAAGCCAGTCTGTAGTCTTCTAGACAGAAGGAGTGGCACCCAGAAAATACATAATGCCTAACCACCAATATGAGGAGTCTGTCATTTTGTGACCATGTTTTCATAAATGTGATTGTACCAGTACAAGAAAGAAGAAACCCTTTTAAACGATAAATCTGTTATCAAAATATTTTCCAAATTATTGTTCTGTCAATCAACTTATCAGGTAATCAACTAATTGTTTTAGCTCTAATTACACATCCCAGTTGCTGCATCTAAACTTAAATATGTGATAAGTTCTAAAAACATGGTTCAGTTAGGGCAGATTTGTCCCTTTGCTAGCAGGCCTAGACAAAAGCTCCATATTGTCAAGAATCCGCTCTGCTTTAGTGCCATTGAGCAAATAGTTTGATCAGAAGCACATTATTTATGATTTTATTTTTTACTATGATCAGCAGCACTCATTATTGTAATCAGTAAATCAATTAGCACTTGGTCTTGGTAATGATCTAATTCTAATAACCTCCTTGTAATTGGCGCCTACTATCACAACCTTTGCTGCATGCCAGTCTGTGTGCAAATGTCTGCAACAGTATTTTGTTGGCCAGTTGGAAATTGTGTGAATGTGTGAGAGGGTAGTAGATAAGCAGATGATTTAAGGTTATTTAGATTTCACACACAGGGGCTAGACCACACTGTATAGTGCTGCTGTGTCTCTGCAGCGCTTCCACTGCGCCTCCTTTGCGACTTGGCCGACGCCTCTGCTGCGTACAGCTGCCATATGGTTGACTGGTGTGTTTTGTTATCACCTGGCAATGACACTGACATTGTCAATTGGGTCCAATTATAACAGCCTCATAAGCTGAAGCGAACACCATTACTGAATTTGTTTGAGTTTTTGAAAGGATTGAAAGCATTCTTTGAATAAGTATTACTTTTTAAAGTAACTGAAGGCCTGCCATTTGTGGAATTGTCTACTATTAAATTGGCCTTTATGTAGTATTGACTATTTAATGTAGAGAGACTTCGGCAAACTTTTTCCCACCGCTAATATAGAGGGAACTGCTGCCAGACAAGTAGGAGTGCAGTAGTTCATGATAACTGGTGAATATGTCATTTTAGACCAATCTAAAATTGAGCTCAGTTGTAGCCTTGAGAGATCAAATGAGGCTGGCTGTCATTCTTGGTGAGAGGTCAGACTGCCTCACCATGTTTTTGTGCAAGAGGTTCATCTCAGAGTACGAGTTTCTGCAAATGGCCTTGTACAGCCTTTGGTGGTTTGTGATTCATTTGGAGTTAAGACAAGTCGATGGCTTGTGTGTGTGTGTGTGTGTGTGTGTGTGTGTGTGTGTGTCTGTCTTAACATTTGTTATCACCATCATCTTCACCAGAAGCTGTTATTCTCGATGCAGTATGTCACGCCATCAGCGATGTAGACATTTGGAAGCTGTGGTTGTAATGATAATGAGCTGGGAGAGATGTTCTTTCAGGATCCATTTGGAAGTCTTTAAAGGGACACGCCACCGTTTGTTGAAATAGGGCTCATCACGGTCTCCCCTAGCTGTGGGCCAACGCATTTTTTGTTCATGCATTGTTTTAGTCCGGTGCAACACCAGCAGCGCCGCCGCTAGTTAGCTTAGCGTAGTGAATGATGTTGCCAGTTAGCATGTTGTGAGTAAAACTGAGCCAGCAAAAGACAAAAAAACAACCTTCAGTGCCGCCGCTAGTTAGCTTAGCGTAGTGAATGGAATCCTATGTTGCCAGTTAGCATGTTGTGAGTAAAAGTGAGCCAGCAAAAGACAAAAAAACAACCTTCTTACATGCACTGAGACAAAAAATGCGTTGGCCCACCTATCTACAGCTAGGGGAGACCGTGCTAAGCCCTATTTTAACAAACAGTGGCGTATCCCTTCAAGCTCCGCTGTGCTTTGCCCCGTGTTATTTACCCATGTGCATTTTAACCAGACTTACAACTACATAACACATTATTTTTCCTGTCACAAAAAATAAATCTGTTTGTGTGTCATCTTTCTCACCAAACCAATACTCCTAAAATGTCAATTTGCTGACATGTGTTCTTGGGTTATGCTGACAATTGCCGGCCCCAACAGTGCTTTTAGCCCAGTTACCTTGGCTAAACACCCAGGGGCTCAGTATCCTCGTGAAGGGGCCTGCTCCGTCTGGATAGACGAAGCTGTTTTACTGCCTCGTCTCTGCTACATTACTCAAACGTTATCACCCCTGCCTACAAAAATCCATCTGTGCTCACACGCTAACTTGAAGATCCATCATCTTGACGCTTGTATTGAAACAATGACAATAATGACAGCACGAGATGGATCTCAGAACAACACAAAGCATATTTAAACTGGCAACATTTGTCCTTAAGATCAATTTTTGTAAATGAAGTTGTCAGCAGAAATTGTATTTTTTTGTAAAGGAGGAGCGTTTTAAGTTGTGCTCTCTACATATTTATACATGGAGGCTGTATATCTGGCCCCCATTGTTTCGCAAGGTTGACTGTTTTAATGAGGCCACAGAAGAGTTTATCCTACTTAACTTTCTGTTGTGGTGGGGTTTCAATGGGAATCAATGAAGGATTTAGAATATGTTTAGGTTCCTCGCTCACTCTGTCTGTCTTGCTCACTCTGACGCACAACGATGCATACCAACACACACACACACACACACACACACACACACACACACACACACACACGCACACACACACACACACACACACACACACACACACACACACACACACACACACACACACACACACACACACACACACACACACACTTGCCTCAGCTCTTGCTGAGTAGTGTTTTGTGTTTTGTCTGCATGTGTTTTTGCGTGTGCCCCTGTGCATGCATGTGTTTGTATGTGCACATACATGCAAGCTTAACTTTCACTAATCAATCATCCACCTCCACTGATCTATACTTCCTGCATATACTGTGTGTGTCCTTGGTTGTCTGCAATGCTGCAGCCTCCTGGTTCGGACTCCCACTGCACAATAGCACACACACTGTTTCCAAGCAATGGAGTCTTCCTCCTGCTTGTTATAAATGGCTTTGTCCGACTAAATCACAATCTGGACTCATCTTTGTAGTTTCACTCCTGTATTATTTTCAGTTTCTGTCCTCAGTTTTTCATTATTTTCTCTGATAAAATTTGTTCCTTTTCTTTGTACTCTCTCTCTCCATCTTTCTCTCTTCTATAAGTTTAGGTCATATATATTATAGGTCTTGTAGGTCAAAGAATTGGTTGTGAGGAATTTGATTTATTTGTGCATTTATATGTGCTGAGCGCTTGAGAAGGCACTCGGTCTTGCATGGTTTGCCCTGTGGTGTGTGTGAGATGAGGCCAGTGACCAATGATTCTCTGACAAACGAGGTGTGCATGTGCCTCTACCAACCCATACATTACTGTCTGACCCTATCTGACCAACCAGACACCAGCTCTCTGAGGGAATTCAGAGAGCAACCATACTGATGCTCTGATCGTTTTGTATCATTTACATTGCAAATAGCTCTGATTTTAACAGTTATTCTACCTTATAGTTCACGTTTTACTTTACAGATAAGGTGGACACTTTCATGACTGTTGCACACACTCCCATCTGAGAGTTGGTTTAACTAAAGTCTTGCACTATTGGTAATGAGCAGCTCCACTGGAGCACTTTTACTTTAACTACCTTGTTTAAAAGCACCTTGAGAGTCATACTAAGCTTTCCAAAGTGAGTTCCCACGACAGATCTTACCCTTCACTGCGCTGTTGGACCCACTGATGCAAGGTTACTGTGTTGCTGGTCACAAGCCTGTGTCTCATTGCTCCTGTGATAACATGTCAAACATTTTGATGTTTGAATTAGCCTCCGCTCACAGGTGGTGTTATGGTATTCTAGCTGTTCTAAATGTTTCTTTGTCTTGATTGTTCAGGTTCATTCAGGAGATAGAGATGAACATGGGGCCAGGTCAAGCCAAGCAGTGCCAGCTCCGAGCCTTCCTCACTTACTACATCAATGACCTCTTCCTCAACCAGGTTAGTGACATGACATATTGATGCATGATGATTGTATACTGTCTGACAGAGCATGTCGGCACTTAAAGCAATGCTTAAGTTGAACAGCGGAAATAACATTTTTCATAATACAATCACTGGTAACACTAAATAACAGACTGGTACTCACTGTACGTTAAAAACATATTTGTATAGTCTGTTATTGAAAGTCACAGTCTGCTGGCATCTTTCGTAATATATACGATATAAAAAGAAATCCTCTGATGCAATTGTGGGGCTCTTGAAAGGCCTTCTCAAAATTGATGAAACTAGATAACACAATGGCTTAGTGCTGGGGGACATTGTACTACTTAATCCTTATAATACTTAAACCCAACTACACTTTAATTCCCAAGCTGGTGGTTTGCTTCCTGTGCTCTGGTTCATAGAGACATAAAAAGAGATTCCTGCATAACATAAAACACCTCTGCATCTTTTCATGCGTTGTTGGTTTGGTTTTAAAGCTGCTTTAGTCAAATAAATGTAAATGCACCCTCAGACTTTGGCCCTAAGGGTTTATCAAGATATTTCAACCATCAAAGGTGATGTAGGTAGGGTTGTGAAGATCCAGGACTTTGCCAAAAAATTTGAACATCAACAACTTCTCAGTTACCTTTCAGGTAAAGGCCAAAATGGTCTCCTAAGCCCCTCCCCCCACAAGGGAGAATGAATGTGTGTGCCTGAGCAGTGATTGCCATGCAGTTAGACACCTACCTGGCCCTGATTGGTGCATCTAAACAGGGAGCGGTGGATTTTTGCAAATTGTACTACAGGTTGTAGGTGGTTCCAGAGGAGCCAGATTTTCATTTTTTTAATTACATGCTTCATGTAGTTCTACTGGAACATAGGGTCAGTTTCAGCAAATATGACAGAAAGTTAGTTTTATAAGTCTTACCTACTGCATCTTTAAGTGGCTACCCAGAAGGCCATCTGGAGCCGAGCATTGTTTTTCTATGAAATATTAAAAACTGCTTTGAATTACAGTGATATTTGTTTATACTGATGGGAATGTCATCTTCACCTTCTGTCAAATCAAAAAACACAAAGAAAAATAACAAAATACAAGCTGATTTTTTTAAACACAAAAGTTAAGGTTCTTCATTAGTCTCTAGCTTTATTCCATTTAAATTGACCCATATAATGTAAACCTTTGTCACTGAACAATTAGGTGCGAACGGAGATTAACAAGGAAATTGAGGCAGTGAGCAAGGCAGCTGACCCCTTGAAGATCCTTGCCAGCGCTGATACCATGAAGGTGCTGGGCGTCCAGAGACCCCTGCTGCAGGTGAGGAACATCCAGCATATACAAACTCAAGACACAAGACAAAACTCAAGATACTTACATGGGGGAAATTAATTATAATGAACATCTGTACAATATACAGTAAGGCAGTTCAAATGAACGCCACATATTTACCATTTACACCAGTTTAATCAAGAGGCCACTCAATAAGAACTGGACCCCAGAAGCTTCATATATTCCTTTTGGATTGTACATTGATTGTACAGATGTAATTGACAGTTCAAACTGTGAACAACCTTTGACTTTTGGTGACACAAGTTCTGCACATGATAACATGCTGTAAGTGTGTAGCATACCCACATGTGAGCAGTTAGAGGCTTAAAAAAAGTGTGTGATCTCAATTGGTTCAGGGGCAGGCAGACACAAAAACACACTTTCGCCCTCTCTGTTTTTGATCTATGACCATTATGCCCACCCTGCCACCAATCTCAAATAATCATAATTGTGGCTAAAATAGTGCTTGATCTTTGAGTTTGTAGCCAAAGCTAAATGGTGGTTATATAACTTCACATACGCACACACACACACACACTTGTATCTAACATCCTCTGTGTCCCAGGGCCATTTTCTACAGAAAGCTAATATGTGATTATGATAGCTGACCTACCCTGAGATGTATAGAGTTTTTTGGCTCACTCATGACACACAGACCATCACTTGTGAATATAGCTTTGCTTTGCTGTGCTGTGCTTTTAGAGATGTCTTTCTATACGCTGCAAGAATATATTTGTCTGTGTGTGTGTCTATGTGAGTGTCTATGTGAGAATCATTATTTCCCTTGAAAACGGTCAGTTGACATACAACTGCATACAGAACATATTTCCTCCCTTCTACTGGTATATCACAAAGCAGATTTTGTTTTTTGTTTGCTGATGTTTTCAGATATCCACCTCTCATTTATTTCACCCCAGTACAACAGAGGTGAATGAAATTGAATGTGCTGCACATAATTACATTTCAAAAAAGCTGTCTTAAGAAACAGTCCAAGTAAAAACTGTTAAACTTAGCTATAAACTCCACCAACTTTCTATAAACTGAACCCAAAAATGAACTGAATTGAATGCCTCATTGACTCCACCACATTTAACCACAGGCTCATCTTGCTTATTTTGGCAGCCTTTCTCATTCAACTCAGGCTCACGGCAGGTTGAAGATGCCGTGCCAAAGTCAAGATCCAGACAGTTGGCATGACTTTCTACATGTCAGCTGTCAAATATTCCAAATTTTCGAAGGAGTATGACTCTCTTTGTCTAGAATATTGTAAAAATGTGCGTTTCTCATGCACACATATTTTTTTTGACTTGACTGTGTGTGATGTGTGTGTGTTTGTCCATGCAGTTGTCAAGAAAGACCCAGAAAGTTACCCAGAGAGGTAGTTTGTCTGTGCTGTGGGTGTTGGTGTAGCAGACCTCTGTCTGTGTTTGTGTGTGTGTGTGTGTGTGTGTGTGTGTGTGTGTGTGTGTGTGTGTGTGTGTGTGTGTGTGTGTGTGTGTGTGTGTGTGTGTGTGTGTGTGTGTGTGTGTGTTTGTTTCTGTCAGAGCCTTCCTGTCTGTGCGCCTGGTTCTCTCACAGGGAGGGAACAGCGGTGGCAGATCATTACAGAGAGAGAGACCGTGGGCGTTTGGAGTTCAGCAGGGTTTGTTTACGGCCCAGGCCCCTCCTTAACGAGCAGTGCAGCATCTTGCTAATTATGCTGCTGTGGCTAATGAGCCTTACTGCTGATATTGGGGAGTGCAATAAAACGCTCCTTTTGTTTGGGCTTTTTGCCTTTTTTAATTGGACTAAATAAAAGAGCCTTGCACTCTTCTTCTTCTGCCATTCACATTCTAGTGTCAGGATGGCATTTGTGTGTGTTTTCGGTACTTATTCATGTGTGTATTTGTATCTATGCGAATCTGTTTTGCTACCTGTGTGTGGTTGTGTTTTGGGTCTCCAATTTGAGAGCCTTCCCACTGTTTTCTTTGACTGCCATCATCCACAGTGTCACTGTTACGACAGACTGCTCTCTTCCTCAGTGTGTAGTTGTTATTCATTTAGTTATCATGAGAGCTTTTGATAACGGGGGTTGACACCTTTTTAACCTAAAAGTATAAACTAAAGTTTGAATTGGAATTTATTGGAAGGATTAGCCCCTTGATATGTAGCATCTCCTTTTTGAGGGGGGTCCTATAAACACAAATACATAATTATAAAACACATACAGACAGAACAGCATTGCATAACAAACATAAACTACAACTACACAGATACAGACAGCTTGCTCACCCTCTCTCACCCACACCCCCAGCTTATGTACAAGAAAAGTTACAGTAATATACAGTAATAACCCGGATAATAAATCAATTCCATCAAAATGAAGAACAATTGAAGCAGTTTGTCTTCAGCACAAATAAACTAACATAGTAACACAAGTGGTGATAGACCTCAGAGAAACAAGGAGATTATTCCAATTGGAAGGAGCTTCATATTTGAATGATCTGCGCCCAATTTCTTTGAGAATTCGGGGAACAAAGAAAAAGGGATATCGCATGTGTCGGAGTGGATATGGGACTCTACATGGAAGCAAAAACTGTTAAGTAGGAAGGACATTTGAAATAAATACATTTAAAGATGAACTTAACCCAGTGAAATTGCCTTCTAGATTTAGGCTGTAGCCAGTTGACAACAATGGTGAGTTCTGTATGGACACCTCAAAATAAATCTACATAGAGAATTAAAGTATACTAAAAGTAGGCTTTTAAAAGGGGAGTTAGGCACAACATAATTTATGTCAGGAGATTCTAACTGGCCAGGTGGTGAATCTTCCAACTATGTGACTGCAATGGATAATTACATTATAGTGACAGTACTATATA
Organism: Gymnocephalus cernua; assembly: GCA_023631565.1. Lineage (NCBI taxonomy): Eukaryota > Metazoa > Chordata > Actinopteri > Perciformes > Percidae > Gymnocephalus > Gymnocephalus cernua. Next base: position 10,832,230 of record CM042447.1, on the reverse strand, counting down.
ATGGTTACTAGAGTTTCCAATAATGGAGCAGATGTGGTTGTGCGTGTGTGCGTGTGTTTTTATGTCCACAAATCAATGCAGGGTTTTGAGTGTGAGCATGTTCGTATCGTGTGCACATTTTGACTGTATGTGCTCCCTTAAAGTGCCATGATACTTTCCCTGCCAGGTGTTATCAGACGGAGACACACACTGCTGGCATCAGAGCCACCGTGGTTGACGAGCGGGAGAGAGCTCAATATTGCCACACCACATTAAACACAGTCTCTCATACACCTTGGCTGGAGCCATATACAGAAAACCATAGGGGAACACATTTGATAGGCACATCTGCTCTCTGCAACCACTGAAGCACACACTACTGATGTGTGCAATAGTTCGGCGAATTGGAGGAAGACTTTAGCGTTCAGCATGTGTGGTTTGTATGTTCTGGAATAGAGCTGAGGAGTTTAGAGCCAAGCAGAAATGTAATGGCGCACATGCATATATGCCAGTGCACATAGAAGGAAGACTCATAGATAGAAAGACTCATGGATACACAGCTTTTACATGTACGTATAGCTACATAAAGTTTATATTATTTTCTGACCCTATGCTGTATGATATGCAATAGTTTTAAACCTGGTCTATTTTTGCTACCCTCTTGCACCATGAAGAGAATATTTATAAATGCATTTCCATAGCATTAACTTTTGGAGTGGACCCATATTATTAAATACATTTATGCTATATGAATTCTTTGACCCTTTGTGGAAATACTGCACAGGGGTCAAGGTGAATATCATGCCTTAGGTTTGCTTAAACAGCCCATAATAAGCAATACCCATGCAGTCTGGGCTTAGGTTAATAAATAATATCGATATGGGCAATTATTTGCCTATCACTATGCCACAGCGGTGTCGAATCTGGCATTTTGATATAATTATATGATTATGAGCCTGACATTGGCTATATATCGTCCACTAGGAGCATGAGATAAGGGCTGACTGGGACGGTATATAGTTCAGTGGGAAATGTTAACGTCCATGCATGTGTCTGTGTGATAGCATAGCCTGGGCTGACAAGTCTCTGGAGGAGCAGTGGTGTTTAAGAAAGTAGAAAGGCAACCAAGCCAGGAATCTACGTCTTCTTTATGTTTCTTTCTGTTTTTTTTTTCAATCTATTTTGACCATAGTTATGCCCATTTTGTTCTTGTTTTTCTTAATGGGCTAGGTTCCAGCAGTATACAGTAGTAGCACACCAATGTATACGCTGGCAGCTCTAGCAGTGCAATGCTATCTGTCCAGCTTTGGTGTTGCCACTGATTGATTCATTTAATTAGAGTTAGATCGGAGGGAAAACGGCATAGGGGGAGAGAGAGAGAGAGAGAGAGCGGGAATAGAATAGAAGACGAAAGTAGGATAGGGAGGGTATGGTCACTCTGCTGGATAGCTCTGGAGATTGTCTCCATTTATCTTGGTGGAACCCCCTGATGTCCCCTTTACACGCTCACTTTGTGACACATTAACACACAAGCATACACAGAATGTGCACATGCAGCTTCACACAAGCACAACCTCACCAAAACAACTAACAAGCAACCTAATTTCTCTGTCCAGAAGATAGCGGTATCGAGCTACCTACATGCCCACCGGTACGGTGCGCTTGTGTTTATAAAGGGGGGTCCATGACCGCGGATGGGTTGTTTGTGTCCTGCTTGTTTATTTAATTACATTACATACACATTAGTCCTCTCTTTCCAGTATCATTCAGCTTTGTCCCCCCAGTTTCTCCAAACAATAGCCGCTAACTAGACTACTTTAAGTGTGTGTGCAGTAAGTGTCTCTGCATTCATTATTTCATACGTGCATGTATTTGCCTGTTTTGGGGTGTTTGTATGCACACAAAACTGGAGCCTCATAAAGACTGATATCATTCACTCTCCGTCAGCTGCCAGAACGCTGACTGTATTGCAGAGACGTTCAGCTGCCAATGGCCTGCTAATGATGTTGACCTTTTAAATTTCATATTCATGTGTAGCTTTGTGAGAGAGGAGGCTGGAAACAGGCGTACACACATATACACGTGTTCCTTGTGCATGCACACACACTCGCACATCCACTTCCAGAAACTGTAATGACACTGACCTTTTTATTTGTGATGATGTGTGTAGGCAATGTTTATTTGCGGGGGGCTGATCACTTCCTGTTGATTGGCTCCCTGCTGCCCCCACAAACACCCCATGCGCGTGCGCGCGCACACACACACACACACACACACACACACACACACACACACACACACACACAGCGCAGATTAGAGCATGGGGGGGGGGGGGGGGGGTCCCTTTATTAAGGAGACTCTCAGCACTCTGCTCCCATCAACAGACACAGCAATCACAACACAATACACCTGTTAGCTGCATCAGCCGTGCCCTGTGATTGGGACAAAAATGGGAGTAGAAGAAGGGAGGAGAGAGGGTATTAGGGTGGTTTGTATACACACATGCACACACATTCACTACCCACACACATATATACACACAGCACAAACACTAGCAGGTACAAAAGCTATTCCCATGTTTATTTGTAAGAAATCAGAATCTCAGCGAAACTGCGCAACACCCATTTTAATTCTGCCAAAATAGGCCTGTTAACGGTAAAATAAATAATCTAAATGCTTTTCCATTTAGTCCAAATGTTTTCTGGAGCTCTCTACTACATATCTGTCATGAAATGGATTGTTTCTAAGCATCCAATCGACAATTTTATAGCCGTTAGGAATTATCAAGGAATGAGGCACCTCAATAAAGAACACCGCTTTTACTCGCAGCAATTTTGGCTGCACTTGAAATGAGTCCCTCCAATCTCTGTTTCCTTCACTACCAAGAGAGACAAAGTTGTAATCACTAAAGCAATATGGTGGTTTCCAGGTGGTTTTGATTATATGTTCTCATCTTGGCCTTACTTAAACCGTGATGATGAAGAGGTTGTTGTGGGATGAAAGGAGACGTTTCCTTACTTTTCATTGCTTTCTTGTTTTTTTTTGTTTGAATTATTGTTATTATTATAATTGTAATCTTTAATCTGAAGAGCATCCATGCTCTTTAAATGGAAAGTCTTATAGTTACACTGGCCCATCATGTGCACCAAAACAATTAACTTTTTGCTACAAATGGTAAATGCTATTTTTGACTTTAAATTGTAGTCAGTGTTGTTTCTGAAAGGTACTAAAGGTCGGAGGCTGTTTAAGTCATACCTTTACCATATTATGTCCCATCACATGAGAAATGTTGATTCATTTAATTAGATCAAACTCTTTCAGTACATGTACATCATCTTGTGCTAGCTTCTCTGTCTGACTGTCCATTTTTAGTCAATTAACTGGAGAGTTATATATTTGAGTAAGTTATTAACTTGTTATTTAGCAGTAGATTGGTCCAGTTTAAAATGTCTTTTTAGATTTATCTTTACATCTGTAGGAAGTTTACAAGAGCAAATCTTTAAATAATACATACAACACCACATGTCACGCACTACCATATGGAATGGTCTTTTTTGACAAGCTATTTGCTCTGGTACAATATTGTAGAAGAAGTCCCTTTTTGTTCTACTAAATGGACTAAAATCCTGATATATTCCGAGACTGTTGTTGAGTCCAGCTCACCTCAAAGCCTTTTTTCTCTTCTGCCTTTTTCCTCCCCGCTCAAGGTGTAACAATCCCCACACCACCCACATTCGTCTGGTTATCTCACACCAAACACATACACTCCTGAGGCTCGTGCCCAGCTGCCCTGGGCCTCCAACATGCCTCTGCCATGGTTATGTTCCATGTTTCATAGCTTTGCCTTTTATGCTGTTTATATATTTATATCAATACATATATGTGTGTGTGTGTGTGTGTGTGTGTGTGTGTGTGTGTGTGTGTGTGTGTGTGTGTGTGTGTGTGTGTGTGTGTGCGCGTGTGTGCGTGATTGTCTTGTGTGTGGTGAAAGAGGAAGCATTTACAGTAAACAAGTGTAGGAAACAGCCTCACCAACTGCAGCCTAAGGTAGTACAGGTTCACACCATGCAGTGCTACCCCTGACAGCCTCTGTGTGTAACGAGACATAATCTTTGCCTTTGGATTGAGTGAGTTAGAGAGAGAGAGAGAGAGAGAAGTTGAAATGTCAGCTCTACCACAAACATGCCCTTTGGTTTGGAAGAATGTAGGAAGGAAGGTTTTGGCTGCGGGCACCCGATAAAAGTTGCAGCTTGAATTTTAAGAAGCAAGTTAATTCCCTGAATTTGCAAATGACAAGCTTTGTGTTGCTGTGAGCACACACCTGGTGTGTTTCTGTCTGTGCACATGTGTCTGTCTGTGCACATGTATCTGTGCTCATGTTTCTGTGTATGTGCACCAATACAGTGGCTCTTTATGGGCTCTAATGGGACACAGAGAGGAACATACCCCCCTCACACGACGCATTAAACTGCATTATAATTTCTCTTTCACTCTCTTATACAGACGTTTTATTCACTCACACAAACCAGTGATGGCCTAACTCAGTTTGTGATTAATAATTCAGAATAATTGATAATATAAAGTGATAAATAAATATATGAAATGGCAAATACATTCCTCTTACATCTACCAGAAGCACAGAGGACCATGGAGTGATTAATAAGATTGACTTTTAGGTTCCTGTATTGAATCAAATCTGAACTCTTGGGTGATTCCTAGGATTAGTACATGGAGGAGCTCCATATTCCACCCTGCATTTGTGTTTTTTTGTGTGGGTGTGAATAGGGTGTGTATAATATGGAAGCCCATCTGTAATCAGCCAAGTGTGATATTGCTCCTCATCTCTCAATTAGAACACTTTACAAACACTGCATTAAGCTTTGCGTGAGAAGTGATGGGGGATGTAAAAGAAAAGATGTGTTCCTATAATAACTCAATTTTGTCCCTCCATAAGCTATGCATATGTCTCTTCACTTCATAGTAATTTGTTTCAATGCCATACTGGGAACGTTGAAGCCAAATCAACGTGTACATCATTATTTCTTGTCCAAAATGGATCATTTAGTGATAGCCAGCTACAGTGACATCAATTCAATTTGCATACCTCAGATTTGACCCCAAAACTGATTAAAATGATGTCTATGTGTTAGAATGCAAACCTGCGTACAAATAAACAATGGATGTTGAGCAGTTCTTTGAGTGTTGTCATGAAATCATTCATTTAAATGTCCAGAGGAAGGCAGTCCAAATTTTAAAAGCTGTAAAATCAGTCATTTAAAAGTCAAATAAGAAAGTTCAGTGGATTCATTTCGATTTTAGACAACAGTCTCTAGCTTTTTGTTTTGGTGACATTATACACACACAAAAAAGCACACTGCCTACACATACAAAGAAACATGTGTTGTGGTTGAACAGGCACAAGCATGGGGGCCGTCAGGTGTGTGTCAGGGGAGCCTTGGTAGTGTTTCTTGTCTCTGACATTGATGAATGATCTGTCAAGACAATGTCCCACTCATGCCCAGCTCCCCCTTTACCCAGGAGAGGGACAGCCTGTGTGTGTGTGTGTTAGAGAGAAAGGGGGGAGACAGAGGTTATCTTAGCATGTGTTCTTGTTTGTGTGGGTGTGTGCAGTTGTGTATACGCACTGCTGAGTATGTATTATTTTGGCAACCCTCGGTCAGACATGTGAATGGCATGGCATAGGCATTACACGAGTCAGTGGTCTGAGGTCAGGGTGTGAGTGAAATGGCAAAGAGCATGGGGTTAAACACTCTGACCTCCGGACAACCTTGAGAGGCACCCCTCTATTTTAATGGGGAAAACCCAATGATCCGTTTCCGGTTCAAACCTGAAGCCCTCAGGTCCCTACTCCACTTCAGCAGCTTAAAGAACGCATCACAGAGCCCCCACGAAACAAACTGCCATTCACACACAACATGCTCTTAGATAGTGCAAATGCGCTTGAGTAAATAAAATGCACTTCCTCTTTGTACCTTCCTTTATATCTCAGGATAACACTTCTCATTTTGCGAGCAGAATACAGCAACACAGGAGTTTAGCGATTACATCCCTGCACCCACACTGTATACATGCCATTCCCTGCATTTTGCTTTTTACTCATTCCATCAAAGGAAATAACTACTTTTAGCACCAGCTCAGTGTGGTTTCCGTAGTGATGACCGTGCATTAGCAACTTTTTACGCTGAGGCGCCACTCTGAGTGCTTGGACTGTCTTGTTGCTGTCATTAGAGCACTATGGCCATGGTCTTCATTTCACTCTAAATAACAGCAGTTTACCCAAGCAAATTTGAAGATCCATTTGCAAGGCACAAGTCTAATTTTCTCTGACGACCATGCTTTTACGTTGTAATATTGTAAAAGAGTGGAATCAAAGTGCAACCAAGCTCAGTTTCAGGATCGAATGCAATACTGTGAAGTAGAATTGCAAGATAAATATGGTTGTTTTCACATGGTAGTGCAGGGTGTTGGCCTTTTAGCTTGAAACATGAAAGAGATAGGGAGAGAGTAAGTTAGACATAGACAGAGAAGCCTCCACAGTGGATGCTGTCTCCTATGTAACGGTCAAGTAAGATAGAGGAGATGTAGCGGAACAGGCTCTCTCTCTCTCTACCACTCGCCCTCACTCTCTCTCAGCCCTCCTTTTCTCAATCTGTCCCTTGATTACTTTTTAATGATTTCTGCTGCCTAAGACAAATGGCTGTGTTAAATGAGCAGAATTAGACAAGGGACCTGAGCGCAAGAGCATTTGTTAGAGCAGGAGTAATGGATCGGGCATCCGTTGTTTACTCTTCTCCATTCACTGGCGGGGCCTGCTACAGCATGGAGCTCAATGTCGTCAAAGTCGAGGCAGCAAGAATGGAGGGCCACTGTTATAATTCTGACAACACATGCGCTTTTTGGCAATAGCATATTATTATTATTATTATTATTATTATTATTATTATTATTATTATTATTATTATTATTATTATTATTATTATCTCTAAATTTCCAAATCTTGATTTTCTTTTACTTTTCTTATGGATTTTCGCAAATTTTGTATACTGTAGTCTATATATTGACGACGATTCATTTAGGGGATTGCTCTGGTGCCACCGGAAGATCCGACGGATGCCCCTCACCTTCACTTTCCGCCTTCTTTGATGTATCCTTATCATTTTTGCTGTGTACGTTCTAAATTAATCCGGATTGATGATCTAAATAATCTACGTCTTGCAAAATCAAATGGTTCATAAAAACTGTCCAGCACTGTAATGGACTCCATGTTTGTTTTAATATGTATCATATATCATATTGATTTATAAAAATACATTTTACTAACTTACTTATTACTTACTTACATTTATTTTATATGCTGAAGTTTTCCTGAGCCACCCACTGAATCCCTTTCAGCCTTAGCGTTGCTGACCCGACAACCTGACCTCTCTGGAGTAGGCAAGTGAAAAAATAGAATTTTGGTTTTTGGGATAAAAAAATAAAAAAATTAGTAGCATATTATTATCACTGTATTATTACCCTTGTCATTGTGAGTCCTTTTTTTTAACCATGTTATTTAAAGCGTAACTCTCGCCAAAATGCAACTTAGGGTCTTTTTGTGAATGTACCCGAGTCAAACTTTAGTTTAAAAGCATAATTAGGACAGAAGCGCCACTTTTAAGAATTACCGTATTCTCGTTTTTCGGTCAAATGGCCTTTTGAATGGGAGTGCTAGGGGCACTTTTATGCTAGCCCTAAAATAGCTATTTTTGAAACACTAAGAAGGCTCGGCACAACATGAAACTTTGCTCCAAGTATCACCAGGGGCTCTACACATTAACACAAGCATTGAGAACATTGTTTGTGTACACAGAGTTTACAAAAAAGAAAGGTTTTGAACAACTCACCGTAGCTGTTGTTTCCGGCCACAGCCATTTTATCAGTCAAAAAGAGTCGATTTCTGAATGCAAGGAAACAGGGAGGAGAGTAAAGATGGAAAGCTTCTAAAGCTTAGTTCCATATAAGTGCACGGATGATTTTTTGTTTTGTCGTTAGTGAAAAACAATATTGACCTTGTAGTTGAAAAAGGAGCCTCATATACGAATGACATTTCCTCCTACGGAGTCCATTCATTCGCATTCGGAGATCGACTATTTTTGACTGGCAAAAATGGCTGCAAGCGAAAACAACAACAGCTACGGTGAGTTGTTCAAAACCTCTCTTTTTAGTAAATCTGTGTACACAAACAATGTTCTCAATGCTTGCGGTAATGTGTTGAGCCACCAGCGAAGTTTCATGTTGTGCCGAGCCTTCTTAGTGTTTCAAAAATAGCTATGTTGATGCTATCATAGAAGTGCCCCTAGCACTCCCATTCAAAAGGCCATTTGACCGAAAAACAAGAATACGGTAAATCTTAAAAGCGCTTCCGTCCTAATTATGCTTTTAAACTAAAGTTTGACTCGGGTAAAATTCACAAAAACGCCCTAGGTTGCATTTTGGCGAGAGTTACGCTTTAAGTGGTTTGCAGTACCCCCAGCCTACACTAAGATGTGGTTGTAGCTGCTGCTAGAGCTACACTAGCTGCTAGCCCTCCTGCAGGGCCTATGTATTTCTTCCTGACAGGGAGTCAGGCATGGACAGTAAAGGGTGCTCCCTTGGCAGAGACAAGGTCTTGGTTAGCACTCCATGGGCAGGGGCACTGCTATGGATCATTACTTCCCTCAGTGGGGAGAGAGAGAGAGAGAGAGACAGAGAGAGAGACAGTGTGTGTGTGTGTGTGTGTGTGTGTGTGTGTGTGTGTGTGTGTGTGTGTGTGTGTGTGTGTGTGTGTGTGTGTGTGTGTGTGTGTGTGTGTGTGTGTGTTTGTGACAGAATGAGCGAGGGGTGAAAACTGAAACACACTAAGAGCTATTAATATTAATATCATTCTATCACATCAGGGGTCTCCATATTTTTTGATGATCAATTGCAGTCACCACTGCCCCCTACAGTATTTTCAGACACTTTGGCAACTACTACTACTGGCCTTGAATATTATGGAACTCATAAAAAAAAGATGATCTGGTTGTCGCTGTTTTCTGCTTGGTTCTGGCAGGCAGCACTAACGTACTAGCCTCTAGTTGCCAATACCTTCTACTCCTGCAGTTGTTTGCACCTACTACAGATCATTTCCATTTTATTCGCCTTTGACAAAGCTATTAATTTTTCCATTTCACATCTAAACAATGGAACTCTATATTAAGTTTACATAGGAAGAATAGTGAGATGAATATTAAGAATACAGTATATGAATGATGAATATAAATCACATGTTTTATATCCACTGTCTGTGTATCTTTGTGCGGGATTGCTCTGCTTCACACACAGTACTGCTTTTTGTAGTCATAGCTGGTTTCAGAGTGAGTGGCAAGGCTATCACCAGACTATAATAGAAAGTTAGCACTATTAATGGAGATGTACTGTAGGATAGATTGGTTAAGTGCTAGGAGCAGGCACACTACCTACTGAGTTGTAATCTCATTGAACAGCTCTTAAATTGCTCAAAGGTGTATGTTTTGAAAAGTTTGCTGTGTGTGTGAGTGTGAGTGAGTGAGTGTGTCTGGGGATATGAAGCTGCTCTGCTGTTCCCGGGCCAGCTATTAGTCACGCAGGAGTGGCTAATCTGTAATGGCTGCTGTCACAGCCCTGCCGGTGCTCCTGGTGATGGGTGCACTGTGACAAATGCACACACACACACACACAACACAGAAGTTTAAAACACACACAAATATGTGCACTCACACTGATTCACTTACACACAACGAATCATCCATTCAAGCAATACAGTGTTACAACTTCTGACAAGCTCTCCAGCACCAGTAATCAGTACAGCCACAGGTGACAGATAGACAGGTGAAGTTGGAGCTATCCTGTTATATGGCACTGCAGCAGACTGGATCTGACTGAGAATTTGCATACAATCCTCTGTTGTTTTTTTACGTCTCTTACTCTGTTTTTCCTCCTTGAAAATTCGACATTTTAATATCTAAATAAAAAAACAACCAAATGCTCATTGCCCTCCTCTGGTTTCTGCCTCCAGAGCACGGTGGTAGTGGAGAAGTCCATCCAGGATCTAATGAGCCTAATGCAAGACCTGAGTGCCTACTCCAACCAGTTCCTTGAGATGGTCTGCGACAAGCTCAAAGAGTACAAGGACATCTGCAACACAGCCTACAGGTAAAATAATGAAAGAGGCTAGCTCAACTGCAATAGAAACTGAAATCCGTTTTTACTGGACAATGACAACCACTTTAAAATGTTCTTTGTAGTATTTGAATTATATACAGTTGTCTGTAACGGCATCAACAAATTCATTAAGGAGCATTCTTTGATTACATTTTAAAACGTTAGCTGTTGTGGTTTCAGTGTCTTTTTGGATTTTGATTGATAAACTGTTGCAGGAAAAAAATCTGTGTTTAGGTTCAGATACAGTCTTGATAACTGCAAAGCTTTTATGGAATATCATGGGGAAATGTTAGCGTGCATTTTTAGGAAGGGCTCACAGTATCGAATGTTTAATACTTTTTAGAATATGGAATTAGTTTTGAATTGGTTTGGATTGCTTTTTACACACATTTGTGCTGTGAAAGGCCATCCATCTGTGCTCCCCTGGGACCATATAACATCTGGCCATGTAAAGGGGAGGGGGGGAGAGAGAATATGGAGGGATGTGAGAGGGAGTGATCAACGGGCCAGGAGAAGCAGGAAAAGGACTGACAGACTGCTGGGAGTCCATATGGACTCTGTCACAGGTCAACCTCAGAGCGTGTGTGTGCGTGCGAGCGTGCGTATGTGTGTGTGCGTGTGTGTGTGTGTGTGTGAGAGAAACCCCAGAGTGCTTGTGTCTCTTGTACAAGGTGTTAGTATGCTATTAATTGCAGAACCAAGCAGTTTCTCCAACACAACCATATTATGCACACAAAGCAAATACATGTTGGCAGGCTGCCCCAATTTCTCTTTACGCCAAATCAGAACTGCTGTAATACTGTTGTACATGTTAGTACAGATGCTCATGTTCAACTGCCTGACTATTAATGATACTAGTCTGTCTGCATGACTATTATTATTTAGCATTTAACAAATTTTTAGCTACACTTAATACATGGCTCAGGAACAGCATTTTAATATCTTAACATTTTATTGAAATGCCCTGAAATGTATTCCAATTAACAATTGTTGTCGGTTATTGGCTGGAACACTGTTTGTTATGTTTAGTGGTGCAGGTTGGCACAGTTTGTTTTTGTTGGCGTTTGTGGAGCCTGGGCTGTCTACAGAGCCCGCGTTTTTCTACAGTGTGTTCAGAGGACAGGCAGCTTGCCGATAGTGAGGAGATGTGTGCTGTATGTGACAAAAAACGCGTCACATTGTTTAGAGCAACTTTAATGACCGGATACTTATAAAACTAAATAAGCGGTTATATATAAATAGTAATAGCATGTAGAATTTAAGTAATGCTACGATTCAGCCAGTAAAACTAGTTTCCTCTTCATATTTCTGTCATTATTTTTGTCTACTTGTACAACAGACAAATAAAATATATACACTATACACTATATATATATATATATATATATATATATATATATATATATATACAGTACATATGTTATGTTTTAGAACTTGCTTTAGTTTGTCCACATTTCATGATGTCTGTGTGTCCTCAGGGGTGTAGTCCAGTGTGAGGAGAAGCTCACCATCAGTGCTTCCTGGTCTAAAGACGAGGACATCAGTCGTCTGCTCCAGTCGCTCCCTAACTGGGCAAATATGGCCCAACCCAGACAGACGCGACAGAAGAGAGAGGATGAAGAGGACTTTACTCGGTACACACACAGAAAACATTATGTACTAGTTCATATAAATGTGCATATGTCCGACTGTGTGCACATTCACAATCTTGTCATAAAGAACCTATACTCAAATAAGTACAAGTACACACACTGGTGCACAATTTACGCACACAAACAAGGAAGAGTAGACATACACCACCACACTTGAGCAATCGCGCAAATAATCCCTCCCTCCCGTCTTTGCTCCTTTATTCACATATTATTGGACCTTCTGTTGTTGACTAAGATGCCACAATAAAAAAGTCATGATTGCTCTTTTAAACACCTTTTATCTGAAGGAAGTGAGGAAACGAGGGAGAAGCAAAATAGGAAAATATAAGGAGAGCAGACGGAGGCGAGGAATGGGGGGGGGGGGGGGGGGGGTCTTATCGAAATTGGCTTTGAATGTGCGCACTCTTCAGGGAACACTGGAGCTCATCAGAGCGGAATAGTAAAGTAAATAAATAAATTGGTTGTGTGTGGCCAAAGAAAGTCAATCTGTTATACGTGCCCTCCCTCTCTCACAAACCCCTTCACTTTCACACATACACACACACACACACACACACACACACACACACACACACACACACACACACACACACACACACACACACACACACACACACACACACACACATTATGAGAGCTCAGAGATATCAAGAGACCATAAGACTGTTTGATTTGAGAGCCAAGGATGTTTTCATCACTATAAAAGGGGGATTAGCTTCAGCACAAATGGCAACCCTGTGCATTGATAAAGCCTCATTAATAAGCTACACATGCCTATATGTGCGAGTATATGTAGTTGTGTGTCTTTTTTGTTTTAACCAATTTGTTGTTCAAAGGATGTTGATCTTGTTGGCATCCTGGTGACTCTGGAGTCCACATGCCATGTACAGTATTTGCAGCACTGTGGTGTTGAGATTTAGTTCTCCAGCTTCCCCGCGCTCTCCCCTTCTTTCTTGCCAGTCACCAAAGTCAATTATCCTTCCAAAACCACAAGCGCTTGTAAATATCGTGTCAAAGGGGGTTTTGATCTCCGAGTCTCTGTTTTCCATCCTTTTAAATCTTTGCCGTCTGTTTGTCTTCCACTTCTAAATGGTCTCCTTCACCTGTTTTTCTCTCTTACTGACTTTTTAGCAACTTAGCAAACTTTTTAAGTGACTATTTCTACAAAATTGTCTTAACACTGTGTCCAACTTTGTTGTGTTCCTATCTTCATGACATGCCGCTCTTTATCTGTCTTGTTTCTATTGATGTCACAGCCCTAGTCAGTCCCACAATATTGTGCATTTAAGCATTGGATTATTATAATATTTTAACCCTTTTCAAACACACCCAAACTGTATGAACACACTTTATAAATAGATAACACATACACTTGGACATCCATTCTGTTCAGCCATCCATTATGTTTTATTTCATGAAAATTGGCTTCTATTATAGCATTTATGTGTGCCACTCGCTGCCTCTGCAGAGCTGGCATTATGAGTCCAACCAGCAAACCAATAACTAGTAATTTTCTGCAAATAACTTATACTGTAGACTGATTATAGGGTTTTTCATAGTCATGCCTCGTAGACATCAGACATATATTTTCTCTAGTACTTTTTGATAGCAATTATTTTTTATAAAGAGTGTTTGCTGTTTGAGTGATGGTCAAATTATGTCTTTCTTTTCTTCTTTTATATATTGTGTCTATCCTTCTATCCACACAATCTCTTACACCCTTCATTCTCTGTATCTTTCAGGGCGGCTTTTGCTAAGGAGTCGGAGGTTCTGACTGGGAACCTAGGAGACAAGTTAATCCCTCAGAATGAGATCTTGCGGGACGTCAGTGACCTGAAGGCTCTGGCCAACCTTCATGAGAGCATGGAGTGGCTTGCTGGTCGCCTTAAGACCTTCTTCACTAACCTGCCTCATACCTCCAGTGAGTAAGGGAAGCATTATTTGGAATGTGGAAGTAGACACTTCTAGTTTTTTGTTGGTGTCATCAGTAGAGTTGTTCCGATACCGATATCAGAATCGGAAATGCCTCTGACACTGCCTAAAATGCTGGTATCAAGAAGTATGCACTGATCCTATACCATCAGTTTAGCCCAGAAAAAGAAAATCTAATTTTAAGTAGTTTATTTATGGGTTTTTTCCGTTGTGACTGGCTGTCAAATACATATATATATATATATATATATATATATATATATATATATATATACTGTGTGTGTGTGCGTGTGTATGTATGTGTATATATATATATATATATATATATATATTCAACACACTGGTATCGGGAGGGAAAATAATGGTATTTGAACATCTCCAGTCATCGGTGCGATTAAGTTGGGACCCACAGTCCATTTGCGTCATTGTAAACTCGTGTCTAAGGGCAAGGTTGTGCTAAAAATGACTCATCTGTACAACGTGTTGTCCCTCCTCGTCGGAGGGTAAAAACTGTTCCAGATGACCACACTCAAAGAAGGCGTCAAAATCCAGCCATCACAGAGAAGGGCAAGACACGATAATCATTTAAATATGAGAAAATCGTGCACGCTTTCGGACAATCTCTCCTGAAAGGCATTCATAGTGTGGCATTCAGTTGTAACACACAAACACAAAAGGTGACTTAATAGCTGTGTAACAGGTGAAAAAAGAGACCGTGAGAGAGAAGTTCAAACCCTGCATACTTTCTCACCTCGGAACAGCTGGAAAATCACTGTGTGATATGGGTGTTAATGTCAGACTGTCACTTTAAGACGCCCCAATTCTGACGTTAAAAAAAGTGTGGGGGGAGAGGGTTTCTGAAGCTGTTCGACCATCCAGCAAGCAGTTCTAATTAAGTATACTGGTGCCTTTGTCATATTGCCATTGTTACAGTGTTACCGAGTGGTAGCAAACGCTTAATTTTATTGAAGAACATCACCTCCTCACCTCATCTCCTTCTATCCTAGTTCTCTTGGCAAAAAAACAGACTCATATTAAACTCATACTTCTTTGCATAATTAAGGTCTCATTTACGCATATGGACAATAATCTGTAACATCACTAGATTGTATGTGCAAAGTGATTGAAAGACTGTATGCTGATATTTATCACCTAACCAATTTACCCAAACACCCTGTTCCTTCTAACTGGATATCTCTGAAGGTGTTACTCTGTTGATGAAATTAAATAAAGCAAAACTTTGAGATATTTTTTGACACAAACATTGACATATGCAGTAAATTTATGCTCCTGCACCCGGCACACTGACGCCAACGCAGACATCTGTTGCTTTTTATTCAGCATACTGAAAAACGGATCATTGTCTTGGACACATGAATGCTGCTGCTTGTTGAATGGTTGAATTGCACAAAAAAATACACTATCCTTCCTGTCATTTTATTTCCTTAGTTTATTGTTTTTGCCCTTTTGGCACAGACAGAGAGTCTTTCATGGCTGCCAAAAATGTTACTAGTTGGGAAAATACTAAGTATATGTTTGTGTTTTCACATCACATCCAACAGATTTCAGAAGTATGGTGGTTTAGTGAAGCTGGAAGCACCTGGGGACAAGCCTCTGAGACACCATACATCCTCTACTGACTGGTGTATTACAGTATAGAGCAATATTACATCATGGACATTTTTTCCAGGAGACAGTGCTACTAGTCTCTCAGGTCGTTAAGCAGTTATTGATCAGAATACACTGCAGATTAAAAAAACATTGTCTGGATGCTTTGTGGAGGGCCACAGTCAGGCGTGTATGGAGTTTTCTCATCTTTAGTTGCAGTACCTCTGTAGCAACACTTCTTTTAACCTGTGCCTCATTAAACTCTTGTTTGAGTGTATTATCACACACTCATTACCTTCTCTACTGGAGTTGTCAAAGAGCACTTTACACACACACACACACATACTCATTATCCTTGGCTCTGCCTCTGTGAATGTGTGCACATAAATGCCTACCCTAATCAGGACTCTCAAAAGCATTTCATACATTCTTGTGTGTGTGTGTGTGTGTATCTGTGTGTCTGTCAACACATTGTCCTTATGTAGGTCTTGTTAATCACTTATTATTAACAGTGGTGTTTTTATCCTCATTATCACTTCAAGAACACTTTTAATCTCTTAATAGAGATTCCAGCGTCTTGTAATATTCTCCTTTAGGTCCATATCTTTTTATTATGATGGCAATCAAGGAGTTATTACTCCCATTAATGACTGTTACAGTGTAGTTGTTTTTGTACTGTAACTTATAGTATTAATCTCTTATTTTGTATAAATGTGCAGTATAAAAGCTTTCCACCGAAATTCTTACAACATAAACACGTCAGACTTCATTTTTTCAGTCATGTTTTGTCACCTACATTCATACAGCTCTTCCATTCACCTCTGTAGTTATTGTGTTACAGTACTCTGGAGAAACTTTGTTCACTGCAGTATCGTGGTCTTTTGGCAGAGCTCTGGTAAATTATGCTCCTTTCCTAGAGGGATAGAGAGAGGGCTTCAAGCCTTATCAGTGATGGTCACAAGTCTCTAGCGTCAGACCTCTGATTGCTCATTGAACTTGCACTATTTTGCTGTTCCATATCGCAGCTTTTCTTTCAGACGTAAAATAATTAAATGAGAATTTTCAGATATTCTTATTTGAGCTTGACTTTGCCACTATCTCTTTTTATACTCTTCCCTTCCCTCTCACTCTGACGCTAGCTTTCTTCGTTTATTCATAGATAAGAATTCAATAAAACTACGTGAAGGGACGTGACATAATTATCATTACTTCTAGCGGGTGGCACTAATGGGAAGGATAGGGCAGTCACTTATCATGTGGGGACAGCCTCCGCACTGTTCATTATTTAGTGTTTGCTGAGTTGATGACGGACTGCGTGTGTGTGTGTGCGTGTGTGTGCGCGTGCACGCACGCACATTTGTGTGTGTACATAAGCATGCACTGTGTAAGATGGGACAAGGCTACAGCAGGAAAAAAGGACCCCACCTTATCTCGTCCTCCACCCCCCGCCTCACTTCTATGCCTCTCCAAATTGGATTTTATATTACAGATGCAGTCAGGTATGAACAACTCATTTTCCTCTCCCTCTTTTTGCTTTTTCTTTTCTTCATTCCTCTTTCTAACTTTCTTGCGTCATTCTTTCTTTTCTTTCTTCGCTCTACTGTATCCTTCCTTCTGCCTCACCCTGGTAGTGTGAACATTGGTCTCCTTTTTCTTTCAAGTGGTAAGGGTCTGGTAGGTTAAGTCCATGGCTGGGTTGGTAATCTCTTCAGTGTCTGTTTGGTTTGGTCACCTTCCAGTGTGTGATTAAATCCTTCTGGATATGTAGTTACTGTACACACCTTGTTATGCTGTAAAGTATGAAAACAAAATTTAAGTTTGGGTGCACATGCAGCTTTATGTGTAGATATCTGGGTCAGATTGTGAAGCATGTTTGAAGAGCGTGTGTGTGTGTGTGTGTGTGTGTGTGTGTGTGTGTGTGTGTGTGTGTGTGTGTGTGTTACACTGTTAATGAGGACTGTGTGTGTGTGTGTGTGTGTGTGTGTGTGTGCGCAGACAGACCACTGATGGTGATTTGCCGTGAAGGTGGCTGCAGAAAGGGTCTTATCACCCATATGGTCGCAGCACTGGACTTCTAATCCACTCTGACAATATTTGCCCGACAACACAAACACACACACGCCTGTGGGGCAATGTTAGCATGCCAGCATTTTGTTGTTGTTGACTAGTGTGTGTGTGTGTGTGTGTGTGTGTGTGTGTGTGTGTGTGTGTGAATTCAAGACATTTTTAATAACATTTGCCAGTGTGTCTGGCAGCCTTGTTGGATCTTTGTGTACTGAATATGGACTTGCAAACAGGAGATAATGAACAGTGTGAAGAGCTGTCTAGTGGACAGTGTTTTTTTGTGGACTTTTGCTGCCGACCAACACTTAAAATGTGCTTGTTTGCAAATGTATGTGTTCATGTTCAAGGCCTCTAATCTATGCTGCAGGGTTTCTGGACAATAACCGTGAGTCCTTGTGGGAATAACTTCCCTCTCTGTACAGTGTTTGCTCTGCTGCATGCGGAGGGCTTATGAAATACACTTTTTTAACCTTGACTATGGTGATTGTAGGTCCTTCCCTTCAGCAATGTTTTTTTTGGACTCCATTTAACAAAGCAAGTTGACTAAGAACTCATTGTTATTCACTGCAGAGGCCTGGGGGACATGTTGCAGTGGGAAATGATGGTGTAGTTTTTTTCAGTAGTGGAAATATTATTTTTTAGTTTCATGAATGTGGGTTTCTCCGTTTTTGTCCAAAATGTCTCTCATCATAAGGGACCATTAAGCAATTTGGGGTCTTCAGTTATCAAAATCTGTCAATCTCTTTCTCAATTTGTATCTCTCTCTTCCCCCCTCATTCTCTCTGGACAGAAGTTCAAATCCCCATGTAAAGATGTTCATCCTCTACCAGAGGCAGCAAAATAATTAATAACTCCCCTCCGCTCTTACTCAGTCATTTATGAATCATTCATCATTCCACCCCTGCAGGATACTGTCCTTTGCTTATCTTTCTCTATTTTCTCTTCATTTCTCTTTTCTATTGAAAGGTAGGGCGTGTTGTACTTTTTCAACAAACTAATCATGATTTATATCAAATGTATTAGTGTCTCCACTTGTCAATGCCACAAAATGTCAAGTCACATTGTTTTCTTGAACCCTAATGTGCTGTTACCCTTAATGGCACACAGGTCAAAGAGTGCAAGATTGGGTTTGTATTAATTTGAACTGTATTTATGCATCTGCATGCAGTATGTGTGTAAGAATGTGAATTATATTACTGATATTCTCCCTTAATGTCTGCCACCCTCATTTTCTGCAGATGGCAAACAACAGACGTTTCTCTTAGATGAGATTCGAAAATAATTGGATAAGCGCGCGCACACACACACACACACACACACACACACACACACACACACACACACACACACACACACACACACACACACACACACACACACACCCAAGCACACACACACACAAACACACACACACACACACATGAGCGCATAAATAGATACACGACACGCACATACATATCCTAACATTTAATCAGCAGAGAAAAAAGAGCAAGAAAGTTGTCAGTCAGGACCAATGAGTCGTCTCTTTTTGCCCGTCTGTCCCTGACTCTAATGGTGCCCCCCATGCTGCGATGCCACCGTCGCATCATCAGAGCAGCGTAGGCTGGGGTGACGGCAGGAATCCGTGCGTGTCTGTGTTTGTGTGTGTCTGGGCGCGCATGTTTTTGGGCATGTGCGTGTGTTTCACGAACACCCCTTGGAGAGACCTCCAGCAGTGTGTGGCACTATTTTTCTTCCTTTCTGCTGCCAAAGTGAGTGAGTGAGTGAGTGAGTGTAATGCACATGAGAGGAAACGGAAGCCTTCGAGTCACATTCACACGCTCGCTTATGTGCACATTCACACGCTCGCTTATGTGCACATACGCACACTTTTGGAGGAAAAACACTCCCACAGGCAGAACAAGTGAAATGCGCTCTCTCTCTCTCTCTCTCTCTCTCTCTCTCTCTCTCTCTCTCTCTCTCTCTCTCTCTCTCTCTCTCTCTCTCTCTCTCTCTCTCTCTCTCTCTCTGTCTTTCACAAACACGCACACAACACAACAACTAGGCTAAGAGCTAAGAGAAGGAAAGAGACATACTGAGAGCCAAATTATCTTTATTAGACAAACGTACATGTGCCTTTTGTCAGGTGCTTAAGTAAGACTTTATGGAATCTAAAAAATGACAGTTTGATATATGTATATACAGTCACGGCACTGCTAGCTGCACCAAACACTTGATGACGTTACTATTCATTTACTACCAATAGACATCGATAAAATCATAGATCTTTAAATGCAGCTTTCAGGTTCCTTAACTGGTAATATTCTTGTAATTGTGGCTCTTAGTTTGAGTGGCAGTATTGTGTTTCCGTGCTGCATTCTGTACATATTAATGATCTGATAAGATGACTAGGGAGAATAAAACAACATCCGCTAAATACAATCAAATGAAGTCTATTAATGTCATTATCTCCGCTCCCTCGAGAAATCATTGTGGATTTTTTCTGTTAAGACCAATCTTGTTTGTCATTACTGTGTTTCATTTAGCCAGATTCATATTGATATTGCCAACCTAAAGATCTAATCTTTGGCAATCGGTTTTCTGCCCGTGGAGGCGGCACTAGAGTAGATATCGTAATATGGATTTTATACAATATATTAAACTAGCCTTTTAAGTTACGCCAGTCTTAAACACTGGTTTATTGTGAAATAGTCAGATGAACAGAAATAAAGACTGATTATAAGCCTAACACATTAGCAACCCTACCCCTTAATTATCTCAGAACTTGCAGAGGTGGTTCCAGCTGTGTTAACAATGAAAAAGGCTTATATGTTGTGGTTTACTTACAACTTTGTGGAGCGAGAAATGAGAGAGGATAGAGCATTTTGGTACTAAAAGGTTTTTTTTAGCTTTTAGTTTTTTTTAGTTGTTACAAAAATCTGTTATTTTTCTAGGTCAAACATTTCTGACAGTTTTCTGTTGAAGGGAACAGTGCTCAGCAGTTTGACGTTTTCATTCGCAATCAGACATTTTATTGCAAACATAGGTATGTATCTGAAGTCTGACTGCTTATTTGTTAGGTTTAAGCCAGAGTCAAAGTCTTTTTGGGTTTTATAAACTGCCTGTAAATGGCTATGCATTGCAGTGTCCCATCTCACACAGCACACACACACACACACACACACACGCATTATTAAGAGGTTTACTCAAGAAGACCGTTAATTAGCAAGTAAGTTCATACATAGAGTACGTACATTAAGCACTTCTACATACACAGCCCCACACATCACATCTTTAAAAGAAATGCAATCTCCAGCCTTTATCTTTATATCTTAGACACACAGGCCATAAGAAAGAGCAGCTGTCAGAGTGATGTCCTGGGTGTGTTTGCTTCGTTGATTGAATGGCCATGGCACATACCTCACTGCTGTTTGCCTACGCCAATGGTCTTTTCTCGGGTTAATTTAAAGTAACTGTAATCGGGACAGAAGCACTATTCACCATGATGTACAAAATATGCAAATGTGAGCACACAAAAGCACTCACCATGTAAAGGCAGCAAAGCATTAATTAGATTTTTTGAGAGTTATGATTTCAGAGAGTGTAGAAATATGTGTAAAGTCCATTTTTGAACTTCACTTGGCCTTAGTAATGTTGGGGGATAAGCAAAGTTATTGTCCTTTGAAATAAATATTTAAAAATGAATATATATATATATATATATATATATATATATATATATATATATATATATATAATATATATATACACACACACACACACACACACACACACACACACACACACACACATATAGTCCAGTGTACTTTCATTAATGTTGTCTCCAAGTTTGTGCCAGGTGTGGAGTCCTATTAACCAGGTTTCATAGTATCAGTTAGATGTTTGAATTCATTACATGATATTAAATGTTCATTCACAGCACTGTTGGGTCAGATTGCTTGTTCACTTAATCTGGAAATTAATTTAGTTTTGTCGATGTAATCACCCAGCCAAGACAGTTGGAGTGATATACAATCAAACTTAAATAAATGTAGGATCTTTAGTGGATATGAAATATGAAGTATTCTTGTGGTGTCTTATGAACCTTTTTCCTTAGATTCTTCTGAAACTGTCTTTTTAGGATTCGTTCTACATTTTTTTTTCTCCAGTGAATGGTAGATCCATATTTAAAATGGTATTATCTAGGGCTGTGCAGTTAATCAACATTTTTATCACAATTACGATTTTGGCTCCTAATGATCACAAAAACAAAATAATCGAGAAAAACGATTATTTTGCACATTACGTTTTGCAAGTAAACTCTTATTTTGAATGGAAAATAAACATTTCAAATGGGAAAAGTATTAAGGGAAATTTCACAGTTCTTGGGGTTTTCACTGCTTTTAAAGTTCAATAAATGCAATATCTTTCCAAAAGTCTATATGAGTAATCGTGTTAAATAATGCTGATATCAATATTGACCAAAATAATCATGATTATGATTTTTCCCATTATCGAGCAGCCCTAGTATTATCCATATTTTAAGACAACCGACCATCTTGATGTTACTGGAAGGTTTTTCTGGAGACAGGTCTGCGTCACTGTTTTGTTCGTTTAGTGTAAGCTGATATGGTGTTTCCCAGTTAGCTGGAAAGCTAACGTGTCCTTTTTCAGTTTATAGGACTGCACATGTACTATTCTATCATACTTTAGGATCAGTCCACAGTTTTAGCGACATTTCCAAGTTAAACAATATTTCTAGAATGTGTTAAGGCGTGTGTCAGGTTAGGGCAAATCTTTTTTGTTGGGCTACTATGGAAACGCGTTATGAATTAACCCATGTATAAACAAGGTAACCAACAAATTTGGAGTCGTTTGTTTTGGGGAATATCAGTAAAAAGTATTATTCATAGAGAGGTAAAACAAATGAACCGGGTATGTTGGCCTTAGTTTAGACTTGCTGCCACTCTGTCCTTACTCTGTGCCTACGTGCATGCATGTGTGACCTTCGGGGAAGGGCAGGAAGAGTAACTGGGGAGCTGGCTTTGACTGCGGCACATTGATCGTGGACCCCTGCGCTCTCCTGCTCAACAGTCACTCTTTGTGTACACACACGCACGCACGCACACACTCTCGCCTCATTGACCAAATAGACTTACATATGACTGACGGGGCCAATTTCTCTCCGTTCCTCCCCTTGCTAATTTATGGCCATTGATCTACACGGGGCTGAATTTATATACACTCATCATGCTCTCCTGCTCTCTCTTTACTCACACACACACGCACGCACGCACACACGCACGCACACACACACGCGCACGCACACACGCACGCACACACACACACACACACACTCGCACGCACACACACAGTTCTTTTGTGTGGTTTACAATGCAGTGCACTGACTCATGCTCCTGCTGTCTCAGCACAAGTGGCGAGAAGAAGAAAGTACAAGAAAATACTGAAGGACTCCGAAAGTGTGTGAAGTTGAGCTAATAGGTTTGCTGGTGTCATTTTCAATACCCAATTATGTCAGTATGAAATGACATGTATGCACATTACCTTGGAATACAGTACGGTGTAAACTTCATCCTACGTCCCCTAGTTAAAGGACGCCCCTTCTACTCACTACTGCCACTGCCCCGTTTGGTACAACTGTGTTTGTTAATGGTGTCATGGTGTGTCTTCGTGTTTATTCTGTCCATCCAGGTGCATCTCCATGCTCAGCAGACAGCCAGGTGGTTGGTCAGAGTGAACGTAGCAGGGAGCAGATTCTCCAGACTCTTAGTGACCTGTCAAGGGGGTTCCAGGATATTGCGGACCGCTGTCTCCTGGTGTTGCACCTGGAGGTCAGGTATGTAGGAGAAACTCACCCATGCTTAACAGAAATCGCATAAATGAAAACGCACGTAGGGGTTTATATGGTATTATTACATGTATTGTGCTCTTGTTACGCTTTGAGGTAACAGATGGCCTCAGATTTTCAGAATCATTCTGAATGCTCAAAAATCTATAAATGATCAAGAATGCTTGCTTGTATATGTTATAACACTTACAATTTTGAAGTTTAACATATGAAGTCAGCCCAGTCAAAAGTATGTGAATAAGACAACTAAATCAATTTCTTTTACTTAATTTTAATGTATTTATAAAACGTGTTTATTAGATGTTCTCATTAGCTGTTCTGCAGGTGAACCATATCCATGTTTTAGTCCATGCATTCATTAGTCATAGAGTCATTAGGTTTCCATTAAAGTCAATGTGTGTATTTTCACTGACTGCGGAACATCTGCGTTCCGACTCCGTCCCAGCTCTGGTGATCGCAGCCCTCCGGAGCAGATACGCAGAGCTTCTATTTTTGCCCGACGCCGGAGAGCTCCGCAGCAATTCAGCACAGGGCAGATAGTGCGGGACAGGAATTGGAGCACAGAAACAAAATAAAACATCCGGTTAATTTTCAAAATAAAATACACAGTGCTCACGGTGGTTCATATTTCCCTGCACCACACCTTGAAAACGTTGTAATGGGCGGAGACAGGCCTGAAGTCAACTGATGTTGGTTTTGTAGTTCTGCTTATAGAAACTACATCCTGTTATATCGCGCGATCATACATGAATTCGCGAAATCTCGTGGGTCCGAGTGACTTCAGCTGTCAGTCATGGCCGCAGCCGTTCCGCAACAAATCCAGACCTGGTGGGTATTGACGGACAGTGGAGCACGAAACAGACACGCAGCGGAGCCGTTTCCGCAGTCGGTGGAAATGAGGGTTTACAGTCTACATCATTATGCATTACATTGGTTTGATTAAGTCAGGTTGATTTATTTTCCTCAAGGTAAACCGTTTTTGAAATAAATAACAAAATATGGTTGGTAAATTACATTTTTATGACCTTTTAAGGTCAGCACACACAACAGCGTCTGACATGCAACAAAACAACCGCACCCATTGTTTTCTATGTAAGCTGGCACACTGGCGGCATCTTTATGCATATCATCATGTGTGGATAAGCCTTAAGGTGTCAAGTTGTGCCACTTTCTTATTTTCCAGAGTCGATGCATGTTTAATCAACAGAAAAGCAGCATGTTTAATTTTATTTGCCCCCTAGATTGCAACATCCCGGCTAGGGCCCCTTGATTACTATTTCTGTCTGCATCATTATACGTCTTTGTGTACAATGTATGTGCGTCAAATGGCACGCGTCAAATGATGCGAGCAGCCAGTGTGTTGGCACTTTCTTCTTATCTTCTTCCCAAGAAATGTGGATTACTCATTTGTGTCACTTTCCTAGCTAAAGGAAACACAGATTGGTATAGTACGACTACATCATTTACCACCCAGTTGCCATGATCTTACCGCACAAGCTTAGAGGAGATCTCATTAAATCATGTGGACAAAAATGATCAGTGGCATGGCAATTGTACCATAAATGCGCATGGTCAGGATTTTATATATTGTCTTGAATACGTGTTTGTGTGAATGTCATATCCAAGTTAATTTACCACACCATATACTTTCTACCTCCACAACCACTTAGTCCTCCATCATCCCTCTCCCACTTTTTTCTCCATCCCTCCATGTAACACTATTTCCCTGTAGGCTATTGTAGAGCTTATGCAATATTGTTTATGATTTCAGTAGAAAACCCTCCCTGAGGCTGATGTCTAGCTAGAAGCCACACTCCATTGACTCTCCCCATCTAGCGAATTTCCCCTGATAGTGGTACCAGCTAAATGAAGCCATGAGGAAAAGAGCAAGATGGGAGGGAGGAGGAGATGGGAGAGAGATGAGTGTGGAGGTTAAAGTGATGGTGGGGGTTAAAGAAGGGAGATACAGTAGCTAAGTGGGAGAAATGATTGAATAGAGGGAGAAAGGGAAGTGAGATGGAGGCATCGAAAATGCGGTGTAGTTGTTGGCTTTGCCTTAAGGGGAAGAGACATTCACCCATATCATTTCATACCTTTCTGCTCAGGGCACTGTGATGATGGAATAATGGGAGTATTGACTCTTTAAGTCTAGACAGAAATGAGCCTTGTATGGACCTAAATGACCCCAGTCTAAAATGTAGTTGTTTTAATGGACAGAGAGATGTGGCATATTGTCAAAGGATGTGTTCAAATTCACCGTCTGTATCTATTACAGTCCTAAAAGTAATATAAAAGGTATATGTTACCATGGGTGTAAAATAATAACATGGACTAACTAGAGCATTTTCTTTTGCTTCACAAGATATATTTATTTTCATTTAGAGCCAAAAATGGTATTCTAGTTTACAGTAACAGTATCAAAAAGAAGAAATAAATAAAACATTAAAAATGATTTGAAATGTCTGACAGTTTCTGATATTAGGTTTCTTGTAGAGTTAAATCTGCTTTGTTTGTGGCAGTTGGATATGAACCTATTTACAAAAGATTGTGTACTTCTACCAGCCAAGGTGAAAAATGAATAGTAAAAGCCCTCCAGTAAGGTTTTAACGCACAATTACTCCACTGGAGCTGCTTACTGGCCAAGCTCACAGGTCTGTGTTTGAACCATATCTTCCTTCGACTTTCTTTAAAAAAAAAAATAAAGCGAGATAAATTATGAAATGTCAAAAATGAAGTATTTCACTCAGATATGTTCAGTCTGTTGTATTCCAATACAATACCTAAGGTGGAAGGCTGTAAATACTAGATTTCTAAGTTTTTTTTATACCTTGAAGAGCTGTACAACATACTGTATTCAGCACTGTGGTCTACAGATTGCCCCTAATCACATTTCTTGGCTAAACATAGTATCCAGCAGTGAAGTAGTGGTAGAACAAAAGTGAATATAGTATGATTACTCTAAACATAATTTATTTCTAAATTATAGGCGTTAGAGTAGGTAAGTGGGTCTTGAGAAGAGAGAGCACTCAGTGCCGACTAAAGTCTACCTTCTAACTATGTTAAACACCAAGGAGAGAGAATAATACACCTCACATACGTCTTCACCTCTTTACAGAACGGTTTCCCTCTCATTCCCTGTAATGCTTTTAAAACTCTCGGTCATAGTTGATTTCAACATGAACTGTAAGGGGGGGGGGGGGGGGGGGGGTCTTTCCATTTCAGATATTGTACAACAAGATCTGAAATGGAAAGAGAACAAAGTCAGACATCTAATTTTCCACTTTTCTCTTTTCTATTCCTCAACTCCCCTATCCTCCTATGTCTCAATGCAGGGTGCATTGTTTCCATTACCTCATCCCCCTGACTAAGCAAGGCAATTATGCTATCGTGGCTAATGTGGAGAGCATGGACTACGACCCACTGGTGGTCAAACTGAACAAGGACATCTCAGCTATAGAGGAGGCCATGGGAGCCGCCCTGCAGCAGCACAAGTTCCAGTACATATTTGAAGGTCAGCACAGCTGCCTGAGAAATACCCTCAACCTTGCTTTTTTAAAGCAGAAATGTATT
Organism: Gymnocephalus cernua; assembly: GCA_023631565.1. Taxonomy (NCBI): domain Eukaryota; kingdom Metazoa; phylum Chordata; class Actinopteri; order Perciformes; family Percidae; genus Gymnocephalus; species Gymnocephalus cernua. The sequence continues at coordinate 10,805,356 of CM042447.1, read as the reverse complement.
TGGATTCACAGAGATAGTTTAGTACCTGAGTCCAATACTAAAATGTTGACAGAAGACTCTTTACCCTTGCTATTCCCTTCTGCTTCTCCTGTTACGCCCTTCTCCATCCTTTGATTCTCCTCTGTGCTGCTCCTCTTCCCTCTCACTAGGTCTGGGTCATCTGATCTCATGTATTCTAATCAACGGCGCCCAGTACTTTAAGAGGATCAGCGAATCTGGTATCAAAAAGATGTGCAGGAACATCTTTGTCCTCCAACAGAACCTCACCAACATCACCATGTCCAGGGAGGCGGACCTCGACTTTGCCAGGTAAAAGTCCTTTCACATTTTTACAGACTTAACCACAGTGCAGTTCACCTGGAGCAGTTGTTGGGTCCACAGCAGGAATACACCTCAACCAGAAACCCTTTACTTGTATACTTAGTTCCCACCAGTATGGGTTTGTAAAGGCCCAGGAGGTAAAGCTGTCGTCCACTAATCGGAAGGTCGGTGGTTCGATTCGTGGTCCCTGAAGATTTGTCGAAGTGTCCTTGGGCAAGATACTGAACCCCAATTTGCTCTCTCCTGATGAGCAGGTGGCACCTTGCATGGTAGCCTCTGCCGTCAGTGTATGAATGTGTCTGTGTGTGAAAGGGTGAATGCTGACTTATGTATGTATGTATGTATTGTAAAGCATTTGAGTGGTCGCTGAGACTAGAAAAGCGCTATAAAAATAAAGCGCTATATAAATGCAGTCCATTTACCATAACCTTGGCCTGGAGTAGCTGGCTGAAGCTATTTTGTGCAGATAGTCAGTGTCTCTAAATTGTCATTCTCTTGCCAATACTTTATAAGTGCTTGCTGTTCTCCCTTTAGTTTTTCTGTTGTCATGGTGATAAAGCCTCTGATATCACAGGACTCCCTTGAAATGTATGAACTTATAAATAATAATATGAACACATAATAATGTGTTGGAATCTGTACTACAATCACTAGGGGATAATGATAAAATGTACATTTCTTTAACGTTACTGTCACTGTGACTATATTTTTCTATGTGCAAAACAATAAATATATTGTTAAAAGTTAGAAATAGACTGTACTTACTGGCTGATTTTCAGCTTGAGTCAGCTGATATACTGGTCCAACCCTACTACACACCTGCACAGACATGCACAACATCCTCAAGTTCAGACAGCAACTATGTCAATGTACGAGGCAGAGTGTGTGTGTGTGTGTGTGTGTGTGTGTGTGTGTGTGTGTGTGTGTGTGTGTGTGTGTGTGTGTGTGTGTGTGTGTGTGTGTGTGTGTGTGTGTGTGTGTGTGAGAGGAAGGGTGATGGAGAAGATGCAGAAAGATGCTTTCTTTCTGCGACTTGGAGGGAGAAAGAAATTGAAAATTAAGGGAAAGGAAGTTATAGAATAGACGTCTTCCACAGGAAAAGGCATAACATGGAGTTGGAGAAGACAGCATGTATACAGTAGAAAGTAGAATACAACAGAGTGAGAGATGAAAGGCAAAGATAGAGAGAAAGGGGAGTTAAGTAGAATTATGAAATATAGAAAAAGTATGAAAGGAGAATGACTTATGAAAACTGTATCAGCTTGATTTTCACATATCACTTTGTTTTCAGCTGTTGATGGGTATCAGTCTCTTCCGTTTTACTACTTTATTTTGGAAAAAGTTGCTCTGTTAGATAAATAAATAAACTTTAAATTCTTATTTTTTAAAGCGTTACTTAATTTATGTTCTTTCTACTTTAGTCATTTTTAAGGCAGCAACTCAACTATCTGCTTTTCGCACCTCTGTCTCCCTGCATCTAATATTTGTTATTGTAAAAGGTGTTTACCCACGCCTTCTATGTTGTTTTGTAGGGTTAATTATCTTCTTTTCACAGCTCTTGGAATATTTATGAGTGTGTCATATGTTTGAGTGGATAGGTGCTGTCTGTATTTGGACATTGCTATTGTTTGTTATATGCCGGTATTGCAAGCCAAGTTTCCCTCCAGGAAAAGAAAACAAAGAAGTAAACTGAAATGACCTGAACTCTACTGGATGTGGAGGACAATTGATTAGTATGTTATTTCTACCCTCTGTCAACTTTGATTATGGAGAAATGCCAGTGATGGCTTTTCTGTTTTTTTCTCTCTTTCTCCCACTCTCTGATTACGAGGCGTGGGCAGCGTGGAGGTGTTGATTGGGAATTGCAGAGCGCATTGTTTACACATTCTTGGCTTTTTGGATTGCCCGGCCTCCGGCTCCAAGACACTCCAACACAGTCCCATACACACGATGTGCACAGACACTCAGCCAAGCCAATCAGCATTTTAAAATCACCATATTTATGTTTAGGACGTGAATATTCATAAAGCATGCTCTGGAGCTCACACCTGTGAGTGGAAGTGACCATACGGCCTGTGTGAGAAAGTATGAGAAAGATTAAAAAAAAATATGCATTTGTGGCTTACTAAAATACGTACCCCCTTAACATATACAGTAATTTCTAATGTTTGGCATAAACATAGCATACATGCCAAACGGTATACAGTGTGTGCATTGCAAAATGTACATGCTTACAGATACACTTTGTACCCATACTACTTGGTGAGTTAGTTAAAGTCTAAGGCTCTAATGTATTATGTATATTTGACTGAGCGTAGTGAATAGAAATTTGTAAAAAAAAAGAAATTATCTAGAAGAAGTTTTGTGCAAGTGTTTCAGCCCACCCAAGAAATCATGTCTTTTTATTGAAGTGTTATAGAACCTACAGTTGAAAATAAATTGCATGTTTCAAAGAATATAAGCATCGAACACCCCTAAATGACAAGGTCAATAATTCCGCAACTGAATCCTCTATATGTCATAGATATTGAAAGATAGACTCCAGGTGTTGATTGTTTGTTTGAAGTTGTACATGCACGTCCTGTATACGTAGCATTTTGAAACCTATAACAAAGATGCTGAGAAAACGAACACTGGCCAACCAGACTCAGAATATTCATCTGTATTTCATTACCACCTCTAGAGAAACGAGTGAAATGAGGAAAGGAAGAGATCACAGCAGGAAGCTTGCTTTTGAGAGAGGCTGCAGATTCGTGTGTGTGTGTGTGTGTGTGTGTGTGTGTGTGTGTGTGTGTGTGTGTGTGTGTGTGTGTGTGTGTGTGTGTGTGTGTGTGTGTGTGTGTGTGTGTGTGTGTGTGTGTGTGTGTGTGTGTGTTTTAGATGAGAGCCCTGCACAAGGGCAGAGTAATACCCATTGATCTGAGTTAAAACTAAGGAGAGGCCCGGTAACCGGCACTGCAGAATTTGTTAAGAAACTCACTCACTCACTCCTCTCGCTCTTTTAGATTGTGAATGATGGGGAAACAGTTCCACCTTGTGGCTGAATACATGTGGATATGCAGTGATATGATATGATATTGTGGAAACCTATGGTTAAAGGGATACTTCACCACTGGAAAGCTGAATATATCTTTAAATTGGGTCACTTATGTAGCAGAAATGTGGAAAAAAAAATTTAATTGGTGCCTTCTAGGCCGAGAAAAGCCAGAAAATGTGTTTTTGGCTCATATGGATGAAAGACACCAAATCCCAGAATGCACTTCGCTTCGCTGCTTTGAGTCCACTCCCAAGCCACGCCTACCGCTTGACAGACAGACAGAGGCATTCAACTCAACTCAATGTGTTTTATTGTTATTTCAACCATATACACAAAACAACGTTTCATCGTGGCTCAAGTGGTGTTACACATTTAAAATATATAAAAATTACATTATATAATAACGACATACGAAACAGGCTACCTTTAGTGCACACACACATTATAGGCTCCGTAAAGTTCAGCTAAGCATACCAGCATTAGGCTTGGTGGGCTGTAAACACAGAGTATAAACACAGCCGTGAATTAGCGTAGAATGTCGAATGGTCGCCATGTAACAGTCACAAACTCCAGCGGTTAGCAGTTAGTTGGATACAAATCACCACATTTCTGCACCAGTCCGTGTTAACACAGCCCACCTTCATACAGAGCATCTCTAGCTCGGATCGTCGGAAGGCTAGCAGGCCTGGTAGCTGGACAGTCCGGTTCACTGTTGTTCAGCCATGTTTCCACGAAGGCAAAAAACACAGTCTCTGAATTCGTGTTGGGAGCATTGTTGAAGTTGGATGTAGTCCAGTTTGTTGTTTAATGAACGGACACTTGCAAGCAGGATTGATGGGACAGGTGGCCGGCTAGCGTTAGCTTCCCACCTAGCCGACGTGGATGTCCCCTACCCGGCTCGGGGTACGAGCGAGACCGCTGGTCTCCGTGGCAGGCGAAGCTCTCGTAGTGGGCCGATTATTTCGTCTGTAATAACGTTCCCTGCATATTCTCCGATCTGTACCGATGTATCCCGCTGGTACACGTGCGGTAGTTTGAATGCACATAATTGTTGTAAAAGTTTGCTGCTGAGAAGTTCTCTTAATACATCCATGAGAGAGAGCCCTGTTTAGCGAGGATTCAAGATGGCTGACATTTCGTTTTTTTCCGGCTGAGATCGGCTCCCTGAGATCGGTCTTTTGCTCTGGCCAAAAAAATCTTCCGATGACGTAAAATGACGATTTTGGGGATTTTTTGGGGATCCCCCAATGCAGATATCTCCTGTCTCAGGGGGATATGAGGGAGGGACGCACGGCCATTCAGAAATACTACCGGGTTTCTACTGATACAAAGCTGAATGCTAAATCGGTGAAGTATCCCTTTAAGATTATTGTTGTTGGGAGGGTGTTAAAACTTACCATGTGTGTTTGTATGGAAAGGTCCTATGGCGCTCTCTTGTCTCTTAGTCGGAAATTTGGCGACGATATCAGCTCGTGGGTCAAGGTCACACACACACACACACACACACACACACACACACACACACACACACACACACACACACACACACACACCTTAACACTGACACACAAGTGGGCACACACAGACCATCTGCTAAGAAACAGTTCAGGTGCTCAGTCCTATTCTGCAGAACTGTGTGTCACTGCTCTGCTCTGTGTGTGTGTGTATGTGTGTGTGTGTGTGTGTGTGTGTGTTGACTGCGCCCTCAACTTTGTCACTCCATTGATCTCTCATTCTATCCTATGTGTCCGCCTCTCTCTCTCTTTATGCTGATTTCTGGTTTCTTTTTTGTGATAAACAATTTATTTATTAACATACAAAACATACAACTGACAGCATGAACAGAGCAGAGATGATGAGATAAAGGTGATGTTTTGAGTCTGTTATAAAGAACACAAGCCACAATAGTTTAAAGAAAACACAACAACAAAACTTTCAAAAACTTAGCGTTGCCTGGCAACAGTCCACTCCAGCCTGTGGAGAAAGTTTTGACTTATTTTGCTTTGCAAAATATTTTCTAAACTTAAATAGAGATCTTAAATAATTAGCTGTCACTGAGATTTGGATTCAAAGCACATATTGTTTGCTTGGTTGTGGTTTGCTTGCACTGCTTGGTAAGCATTAGCCTAGAGATCTAGACGCACCCTAGCAGCAGCAAATGTAATTTGATGTGGGTCTGGCTTGTCAGGCTAGGTGAGCTTGTGACTTAAAGTCTACAAAAAGTATTTTTTGGTTTTCTTCCTTTTACCTGTCATCTGGTTCCATCCTACTCTGCACACGTCCTGATGCAAAATAGCTGTTGATTGGGTTTCTGTTGATTGATTAATCGTTTCAGCACTAGTTGTTTCAGAATAGGTAAGCTTCGGTACTGACTGGCTTAATGTTATGAGTCTACACTGGTTGCACAACGTGTGTGACTGCATTCAAATACACAGGTGGATTCAGCCTCAAAAGCTTTTAACTGTAGCACACCAGTAGACAAAGCTAATACAAGCACAACTACATGCCACATACACAACAATGTGTGTACACAAGAATGTCCAACAGCAAAGTTAAAAGTAAATAAATGTGCACCTGTTTGTCTGTGTAAATATATATTAATGTCTGGCGCAGCAGCATTTAGGGTATGTTTTTCCAGACACACCGAGACATGACAAACTCATGACACACACTCGAGAACACAAGCGGTGGGGCTCTAAGCTGCCCAGTGACCCGTGTAGGCAGGTTGCATAGCTGTCATAACATCCCGAGCTAACTTGCAAGCCCCTTAGCCCATTGCTAGGCTAAACACCAGTCTGACAGGCTCATTGTAGAGATGCCCTAGAGTTCAGCCCATTGCACCCACCTGTCTGCTACTGGAAATTACTACATTGTGCGGGTGTACATGTGTGAATTGTACAAGGAGCTTGTGTACTACGTATTGTCCCAAAGTGTACCGCCCCAGCCTCTGCGTGTCTCTAAGATACAGTGTGTGCGCACCGGCAAATAAACTCTTTGGTTTTGAGTGTGTGTGTGTCTAAACCACCAGTGTGTGTATGTGTGTCAAGGTGACAGGCTGGTGTGTCTACAGAGAATTTGGTAATAAGTACAGTTGACGACCGTGTCAGGAGGTAGTGGGTGTCAACAGATAAAACTGTTTGTATTTAGGCCTGGCTTCGGTACACTGTCACTTCTCTCAGCTTCTGTCTCCCTTCCTGTCACCTTGTGTCTCTCTCTTTATCTCTCTCCTTCTCCTCTCTCAGTCCCTTTTTCTTCAATTTTCTCTCCGTGTCTTTTTTTTTTTCTTTGCTACCGTCCAACCACCACCTCTGCTGAATTGTTTTTCTCTCTGTTCCCTTCTTCTTCTAGCCCCTCCCTTCCTTTGCTCCTGTTTTCTGTGTCTGCATGCGCAAGATGCTGTATGATGATGGTCTTTGCTGATGAAGCCTGTATACCCCTTCTTTGTGTGTGTGTGTGTGTGTGTGTGTGTGTGTGTGTGTGTGTGGCGCGCAGCATGATGGGACTGGTCTTTGCTGATCAAGCTTTAGTCTCAGTGTCTCTGCAGACCTTTTCTCATTACCAGATGAGGGATAAATGCACTGATTTGGAGGGAGAGAGAGACAGAAGGAGATTAGAGAGAGATTTAAATGGGCAAAATAATGTATAGACTACATCCACACTAAGCTAATTTTTAGAACACCAATCACTACAATAGCATTTTCACATAATTTTTCGCAGCCAAAGTTGCTGCAAGATTAATCTCCATTTTCTTGTATTTTAAATTCATACCAAAGAGAGGACGGAATTTGAAGCGCTGTTGTTGGTGTCATCAGCCCCGGTATATGTTACTGCAGCAACAAGTCGTGGTTCCAGCAGATGGAGAGGTTCAGCCACAGTCTCTCATCCTTTCTCCTCCTCCTTCCTCCCCTCATCTCTCCCCCACTAATGTTGTTCCAAACACGCTGACAGAGACAGCCTGTAATGGCCTTAATATTGTAAATGCCGGAAATGAGGGGGAATTGTGCTGATTCTTGTCTTTCTCTTGATTTTCTTCTCTTTCGTCTTTGTCTTTTTCCTCCCGCTTTCCCTCTTTTCCTTAATGTTTCTTATACATCCGTCTGCCCTATGCTGCATCCCTGCATCATACATTTACTTAATATTCTTTGTATACAAGGAAAGGGAGGTGGGTGGCTAATTAAAATTTAATAGAATAGTGCACCACAGAGGCATGTTGACGCAAACACACACACACACACACACACTGATTACTAAAGCAGTGCTCTTATGCTGGTGGAAGCAGTTGGAAATTGGTTAAATTGGTGTGTGTGTGTGTGTTTAGAGAGAGAAAAAGAGACACAGGGAGAGTGAGGGCCATACATAGAGAAATACTTTATGGAAGAAGGCAATCAAAACAACAATTCACTTTTGTGGAAGAAACGCATCCTGCTTTCTTTAACAAGCTGTATCTTTAACCGATAAAAAGAAGTGTGTGTGTGTGTGTGTGTGTGTGTGTGTGTGTGTGTGTGTGTGTGTGTGTGTGTGTGTGTGTGTGTGTGTGTGTGTGTGTGTGTGTGTGTGTGTGTGTTTCACTGGGGGTTCTTTCTTGATGGTGGGGTGCTGAGAGATTTTAATCTTATTAACAGCCCTGTTTGGCAAATGGCTTTCCAACTGCTTGGGTAATGAACTGTTTGAAAGTGTTTTCAGCACACACTAACATACATCACTCACACTCACTCACTCACTCACTCACACACACACACACACACACACACACACACACACACACACACACACACACACACACACACTCACACACACACACAGTTACACACTTTACACTTTCTCTTTCTGAACCAGCCCCCCTCCCCTTCATACTGAACAGAGGCCAGATTGCCAGCTGTCCTCACAACTTGTACACACAAACACACACACACAAACACGCACGCACGCACGCACACACACACACACACACACACACACACACACACACACACACACACACACACACACTCACACACACACACACACACACACACACACACACACACACACACACTAACAACTAGTTGACAGTCTAGCACACTGTCTTCCTGTGGATGCAGCTTTTCTGTTTTGATATTAGATGCTACAGAACAGACAACAAACGGCACAGTGGGTTTAGTACCCCACCATCAGTTATAAATGAGTATCAGTAGATCAGCTTTTTATAAATCCTGAGTGGGATTTTTCCTAATTGCATCACTTCCAAGAATTATAGTTGCTTGTTTTTACTTTTACTTGGCTGCTGCATCAACAGATGAATTCCAAAGCTTTCCAGCTTTTACTATTTTATTAGAAAAATAGTTTTTTTAGACAGAAGAAAAATGTCCAAACTGAATTTTGTGTCCGTCAAAGTGGTCACAGTTATTATTTCAGTTTTCAGCGGATGATGTTTGTTGTTAATTTCCCACTGTGTGCATAACTTACTCATTTTACCAGAGGGGTTTTCTTAATTGAAACGGGAAGCTGAGCCTACAAACTTGCCAGTCAGTCAGCCTACACAAATTCAGCAGGAAGAACTTTGAGATCATTTGTACTGGGAATAGTTACTTTTTTAGGTTTTAAATGTTCATCCATCATTATTTGTACACAATGCCCACAGCCTGTCCCAGCTTGCACTGGGCGAAAGGCAAATACATTTTTGACAGATCTATCACAGGGCTGACACAGTCACAGTCACTCACATTCACACAAATTTAGACTCTCAGCTTAACCTAACTGCATGTCTTTGGACCCACATACCATAGCAAATAACTGTAGAACTAAAAAAACACATCAAACTGTATACACAAATACTTAAAACACATCGGCTGCACAGAGGTTTGCAATCATTTTGCCTTTATAGAAAGTTAGAGTGAATCAGTCTTAGGTAGCCAGGTGCAGTTTTAATCCTGTTTATTGCTCTGTTGAAACGGTTTCTTTCCTCTGCTGAGCTGCTTCCCATTGAGAGCCAAGCCTGGATATTTAAATGAGGGTAGCGTTCTGTTTAATGCGTTTTCCCCTCAACAAAAGAAATGTTTTCTTTCCAGTTATACAGTATGTGTTTTTCCCATTGGATCATACAACGAGACGATTTGCCTCAAGCGTGCAGTGAATGGCTGGGTCTAGGGAATGAAATAATAATGCTTTTGAGCTGGTGTTTTGCTCTGTTTTTGAGGTAAATGTGCCAACACTTAAACACGTACTGTGCATTTACAAACCGATACAAACCAGGAGCACATTCAACAGCACAGACATTTAGACATTTACACAAATACATGGCACATTTCATTTTTGAGATCAAACCACATGTGGGACCCATCTTTTTCCCCGCTCCTTTGCCTTTCTTCCTGCCCACGGTTAAGGAGTAAACCAGTGTGACCCTCATCAATATTGACAAGCGTATTCATGAAATGAGCTCAAGGATGGAAAAATGAACAAGACCTTGGAGAGAAATTGAGAGCAGCATGGAGAATAAGACAGAATGCAAATGCTTCGATGACCAAGGGCATTACTTGTCAGGGGAAGGCCAAAAAAGAGAGATTATGCACCACTTTTCCTCACTCATCTCTTCAGTCATCACTCTTTTTCCCTATCTTTGTATATATCCATTTCCATCTCATTCATTGTACCCCTCCATTACTTCTTCCAGATCTTGTTCTACTCTTGAGTCTCCAAAATGACAGCACATAAAACACCTTGGAACAGAAGCTCCCCGAGTGCTCATTACGGCCTTGTTAGGGAAAGGATCTTGGATGGGTTATGGAGCTAAACCAATGAGATAAAAATATCTTTTCTTACCAAAGTGTCTTTTTACTGCACTATATCAGAAAGGACTAAATATTTGAATCTATTCCCACTGGAATTTGAAATCCATTCCCACTGATTTAAAGCCAATGCTGTTGAGTGACAGGTAGCCAGTTAATGCTACATTCAGAGAGTATATTCAGTGTCACTCAGAGATACAAGCTCATTAAAATGTATATATTGTTACTCTTGTTACATGGGGATCTTCAACACCATTTCTACACAGAAGTAGTGTGTGTAGCATGTTAGCAGAGCAGCAGCAGCTTTATTCCTCCGTCTGTGTGTCTACACAGGATGTGTTAGGGCACAGTAGTGAGTCTAGATCACCCACGTTTTTGCAGCAGTCATAGCCCAACAAGCAATGATTGTAGTTACCTGTGTAAAACACAAGAAAAAAAGATTTTAAGTGTAACAATCCTTCCAGGTGGGGTTTAGCACGCTGTACGATACAACAACTAGAAGAAATATCATACCAGTGGTTTTACACGTTTAAGCAAGTTTACTTTAAATGACATTTGCTCACCTCTTGTCCTCTTGGTTTGACTGTATCTACAACTACTTTATGGAAGTGTAACATTTAGTGTTTAGAGAATGGGATTTCTTCCATAGCCAGGGGCTAGATAGTGGTGAAATCTATTCTAGTGTGTACCTGCATTTTGTTGTTCCTGTGTGTGTGTGTGTGTGTGTGTGTGTGTGTGTGTGTGTGTGTGTGTGTGTGTGTGTGTGTGTGTGTGTGTGTGTGTGTGTGTGTGTGTGTGTGTGTGTGTGTGTGTGTGTGTGTGTGTGTGTGTGAGTGTGAGAGAGCATAGTTATCTGGCCAACACAATCCCTAACACATACACTCGGTCTCTCTCTCTCTCTCGCTCTCCCTCTCTCCAAGGTATTTGACCTGTTTTGCCCCGAGCAAAGAATAATTGTCTGTCCTGCATCCCAACACTCTCCTGCACAATACTTTACCTCCAGTGTTTTGAGAGTCCATATTAATGACTAAATATTGTCTATTGCTCTGTAAATTGATTTGAATGAGTATCACATCATTTGCGCACATACAGTACACAGAAGGTCCACCTCTAGATATTAAGTTTAAAAAAAAAAAAAAAAAACATACCGACTGTATATATAAAAACAAATACATTACACACACAGTCTCTCCTCACTTCTGTCTGGCGTATTTGACCTTTATGTCTGATGTTTTAGTCAGCTGTTGGAAGTGTGTGGTATTCACCAATACTCACTCTCCCTTTGTGCTCTTTCGTTTTCAGCACGTACTTCACGGCCTTTTTTTCAAATGGCCGATTGTGGCTTCAGGTCCTGGTTAAAGACCTATTAATTCGACACACCTCTCTTCTTCTTTTGGCTCTGTCAACAGTGTTTCATTAAAGCGGTCTCAGTAGTTTGTAGCTGCTGAATGTTTTCCCTCTACCTTTAGCTCCCGTTAGTGGCAGGGTGAGTTCCTATTAGTCCTATTTTAGAAAACTGGACTTGACAGCAACTGCAGTTAGTATGGTTTTTGTGTTTTTCCTTGTTGTCATTGTTGACGCTCCTTCTGATTCTGCACTGGAATAATGCAAAGAGGAATATAAAGTGGTTTTTTTTTTTACTTTTTTTTTCTTTCTCTCCCCTGCTTCAACTTGATTTTCTATCCTTTTCTATTTTTTTCTCCATATTATATTCTTTATCCATAACCTTGTGACATTTGTTCTCTCTTTATTCCTCATATCTCTCCATTCAGGCAGTACTATGAGATGCTGTACAACACTGCAGATGAGCTGCTGAATCTGGTGGTGGACCAGGGTGTTCGCTACACGGAGCTGGAGTACATCAATGCCCTGTCCTTACTCCATCGCAGCCAGACAGGTGTAGGGGACCTGAGCACCCAAAACATCCGGCTGCAGAGGCTGAAGGAGATCATCTGTGAGCAGGCCGCCATCAAACAGGCGACCAAGGACAAGAAGATCACTACAGTATAATGATTAAACAGGACATGGTCCAGAGGGGGGATGATGACCAATCAAGAAATCTCTGTCCCACACATTTTTAGTTTTAGCTCCTTTAGATCTGTCTAGCAGGATCATGTGCAACAGAAAATTGGGTCATGTGCGCAAGAGTAAGGAATGATAGAGCAAAAAAGTTGCAGCACGGGGGATATTTAGGAATTGGGTTAGAAAACACAGAAATAGAGTCTTGATCTAAAACGAGATCATAATGTGTGTGAAATATGTTGATGGAAAGTGTGTCTGCTCCATTTCTGTGATTAAACGCATTGTAGTCGAGGGTTGGCACAGATATACTTTCCAACTCTGGGCATGTAGAGTATATACTGTAGATATACAATATATATGACTGTGTATGCAGCACTGGCTCACACTAATTGTGTATATTGTCAATTTACACTTTTCAAAAGACACAACAAATGCAGCGCTCGCGCTCCGACTCCAACAGTCCCCTCCGACTCCAGCTCCAGATAACAGCCGATTGTCTTGGACACTCACCCGAACTTAGGCCCCATCTCATCTCATTTTCCTATTAGATCTAAACTGCTGCTCTCAATTACACCTCTATCTCTCCTCTCCTGGCAGCCCCATGGGCCCACTGATTCTGTCTGCAATAACAGATGCCAGATTAGACTGTCTGAATGAGGCCACATCTTTTGCCTGCTGCCAATTTGGGTTGGTCCCCATAGATTTCCCTAGCTGAGAATTGTATCATATCAGTGGCTGTTAAAATCTGTTTATCTGCGTTTTTTTTTTTTCTTATAGTAAACTAGTGTGGAAAGTTGTGAGCTGATTAATGTTTTTTTTTTTTTTTTTATTTGTTTTTTTTTACAAATTGGACAACAGAGACTCAGTAATGAAGATATTTTCGCTGATTTCAGTTTCATCCTTTCATTAAACAGGATTTTACTTCAGATGTTATATTTCAAGTCCAGCCCACCACAGTGGAATGACTTGCACTTTTTCTGTCATGGCACGTGCGTGAGAATGCATTTTGTCAGTCACACTAGCTCTATAAACTGAAACGATGCAATTCTAAATCTTGTTGTCCCCACTACGTGTGTGCAAGTCTTTTAAATTGAACTAAACGTATAAACTCAAGAGACGATCACAAATCATTCCCCTCCCTGCAACCCTCCCTGTTTTTAGTTCATTAACTTTGGAGAGAAGTACTTAACGAGAGCAGGAGAGGGGAATGGGAGCCTTGTCAATACAGCAGGCCCGGCGCTGGTCTCCCTGAAGCCCACGGAGCAATCCATCATAATGACACATAGGCTGGGATCGATGGGAAAACAACCATGGAGCTGCTGAGGGGTTCGTCTACCACTCTGAAACGTTCACTTGGTGTAAAATCTAAAATCTGCTCATTCAGCTGTTCAGCACTTCAGAGTTACTTTTGTTATGTTATACATGGGAAACTTTAATGCAATGTTAACTGTGTCATGTCACATACACTATTATACTATTATCCCACTGCACACACATTTTATTCAGGAATGAAATATCTAACATATAATTAAGGTTAGTTTTTTTTTCTTGGAGGCAAAACTCAACTCATTTCGATCTCATCTCTTTTTCTTTGCATTGGACCTTTATTTTGCACACTCTTTGATTAGCGTAATTTCTATGTTTCAAAGTCACATCAAAGTGTGTTAGACTTGAATCTTTAAATTTAAAGATTGTTCCTCTGGTTGTTAAGTGTCATAAATGCTCTGACATGTTTGTCTAGTCTAAATTAAGCACACATTTGTTAATGCATACACTCATACACTGAAAAAAATAAATCCTTTAAATTCCAACCTTGTTCTGTGTATTTTGTACATTGTTTTTCCTTGTGTGATTGCATGACAGTCATATTTTCCTTTGGGGGAAGTTACAGCTGGCAAGAGTTCATGCACAGAGTAACACCTCTTTCACACATGACAGCACAGTCATCACTGTTTTGATGCACCGCCTTATGTCATATGAGCGAGACGGATCCAAAACCAACACTAGAGGATGTATTTTATTGTACTGTATTTTACCTGATGGCTGTGATGTGTTGTCTGACATGGTTGAAAGCATGAAGTGCAGCTTATTGGAATCAGAAAAATAAACAACCTGAAGGCTTGTGTTGTAGCCATACATTTATAGATGTTGGCACACATAATTAGTAGTTTACATTGTACCTTCTTCTTTTTTTTAACCGAGAAACGCATTTTTCATTATAGTTCAGTCCTAAATTGAATATGTCGAAATGCCTAAAGTTGTTGAATATAGAAATAATGATAAATTAAAAATTAAAAAAAATAAACTTTAGGAGTCATTACACTGGACGCACCTAGGCTTTGTGCATCTTGTTCCTTTTGGGAATGCATGTCAAGTAAATTAAGTAAGTTGGGCTCTCAATGTGTTATCTTTGAATATTTTAATTGCTTTAATGGGTGTTAACAACACTCACAGATGCCAGGTGCTCACATAGGGTCACTGTCGCGTTTGAGAGCAACCAACTACATGACCCACAATTCTTTTCGTCTCTCAATTTTAGCGTTGCCTAGCGACGAGAGTGTGTACGCTTCATGTAAAAAGCTAGCTAACTTACTAGCTAGCTAAGGCTGGAACACGGATATTTAGACTTTTTTTTAAACACAGAGTCCTCACTTTAACTGCTCATCAGTCAGTCTTCAGGCCCTCGTTGCCGAGTTGTCATTATGGAATAATGAAGGAAACAACGAGTCAACAGTTTTCCTCAGCCTCGCCTACCTACTTTCCCCCAGGGTCCCTCAATGACGTTCCTTTTGCAGAGGCTTGCGGCTGCGGTGAGCTAACGTTAGAAGAAAACAAAGACATGGAGGTAAGAGTAGCACAACGTTACTTGAGTTGAGCTAGCTGGTAAAACGTAACACGCTATAGCTATAGCTAGCTAAATGTACTGTGCTTACTTCTTAGAATTAAACTTTGTGATTGTTTGTTTTAATGATAAAACGGTAAGCTATAGGGCTAATGTGTCATTGCCAATGTACAATCATTGTTGAAGAAAAAAATCAGATCGTGGCTTAATGGAGCAGTTTCAATAAAACTCCATATTTGTTCTTTTATGCAACAGGTAAAGCAGGTAACATTGCACAAGAGGTCTGGGGAAGTAAAACAACACAGCAAGGTCAAATGGTTGATTATTTGCAACTTGTGATAGCGGCATTAACAGCAATTAGATATGTGTGCATCCTTCTTAAGTGTGTGTAACGTTACTGCATGAATATGTGCATGTGTGCTTTTAGTGGCAGGAAGATGTGTACTGGGTGATGTTTATAGTGGCCTCAGGCGTATTGTCTTCATATTTTGTAACTGCATTATTATTATTATAAGGATGCTCTCAGTTCACTGCTGTCAATTCTGCTTCACTATTCTATTAAAATACTACATTTCAATGTTTTTATGTTTACAGAAGGATGGTGTTTTAACTGCTGAGGTTGTCTCCTGCTGTATGTCCAACCTTGGACGCGTTGGCACTGGGCTGCAACATTTGTACCACCACCTGTCCCTGCCTGTAAGACACGTAACCTCCACAGACAGCAGTTTTGTAAATTACATTATATGTCTTTTAGTCAGGTTAACTGTCTGATGTATCAAGACAAAGCAATCCATGAAAAATCAGTTTACATTCACAGTGTGTCATGTTGTTCTCTTTGCAGATTACAGTTGTTGTTTTCTTTGGTTTGCTAACAACCATCGGGCTATACTGAAGCCACCTTTTCAAAACTCTTCATACAGTCTGCATTACCAACATGCATCTTGGCCAAACAGTTAAAGGGACACGCCACAGTTTGTTGAAATAGGGCTTATCACGGTCTCCCCTAGCTGTAGATAGGTGGGCCAATGCATTTTTTGTGCATGCATTGTTTTAGTCCGGTGCAACACTGGCAGCGCCGCCGCTAGTTAGCTTAGCGTAGTGAATGGAATCCTATGTTGCCGGTTAGCATGTTGTGAGTAAAAGTGATCCGACAAAAGACAAGAAAACAACCTAATTACATGCACTGAGACAAAAAAATGCATTGGCCCACTTATTTACAGCTAGGGGAGACCGTGATAAGCCCTATTTCACAATTTTCACTCTGAAACGCAAACATCGTCACTCACAAAACACTTACCTAAAAAAACACTAACAGGAAGCATTACATACATAAATGATAGACAACATAAACATGTAGTATGAATGAAAAAAGAGTTCATGGATATTGAAAAAAGTGTTGTCATTGAATGCATTTTGTGTAAAAGCAATTCAAAATGACTCAGTTTGGTCCACATAGACTTCTGTTTTGCTTACTGTGTGAAGAGTTTTGACCAATGCATGTCGAAAAAGCACGTTGAGGCAAATTAAGTTTAACTAAGGTTGTATTTTTCTCTTTTTTTTAGAGTCGTGATCTCAGTGACATTTCTGTTTTATGCAATTATGTCCATCTTCAAAAGCTGGAACTGCCACACAACAAAATTAAAGGTGACTTTTTGTTATTCTCATTTTAATTAAGCATCCTTAAACCTATTACAGACTTTTTTTTTGAAAGAGATCTAATTAAGGCATGCTTTGAATATTTTACTTTTCTGTTGCTGTCTTCATCCTTTGATCAATTACTCTAACATTACTCACCTACTAGATTTATCCTGTGTGAGCCACATGCCCTACCTCGTCATCCTGGACGCTTCTCACAATGACATCTCCAGCTTCTTTGGATTCCAGCCACCCAAGAACCTAAAAGTAACGCAGGACCTTGAGCTGACAAGATGAGGCTTCACTTTCTCATGCTATTCCCTTAAGATAGGCCTGGATTTCCATAGCCCATCTGTAGTCTCTTTGAATATGCTTACAAGGCATTAACTGCCCTTGAACGACAGTGAACTTTAGTAAATTGAAAATTCCTTTGCATGCTCTATGGATTCACTCAGAATTTCTTTAGTGAGATGTACTGAAGACTTTCATGACTTGTTAATAGTGTGCTGCTTTTTTTTTTTTTTTTTGCAGGAGGTCAATTTCTCCCACAACCGTATGACAAAAATGAAGGATTTGTCAGCCTATTCATCTCTTACTCATTTGGATCTGGGCTGTATCCTTACTAAGAGACATTTACATTTATCCATGTGCAACTTGCACACACACTTCCTACGTCTTTGACTGCCTCTTTCTCTTTGAGTTACACACTCAATTAGTTTTTTCAAAACCCTAAAGCTTTTTTCTTTACCCTATATATGATAATGTCTATGCAAATATACTTAAGGAACACACTATGTTCAGCAGCATTTTTCCCTTTTGTATTATTCTTAACATTTCCATACTCAGACAATTGTCTCAGTGAGATCAGTGGTCTTGAGCAATGTTGCAAGCTCACCCATCTCAGCCTGGCACACAACAGGATCTCTAGGATCAGCGGCCTGGACAGTCCTGTGCTTCTCACACACCTTTGCCTTGTAGGTCCTACTCTATTACAGTCCGAAATATGAGCAGAGTGCACATTCACACACAAACATTCATACATACAGCACATTCAAGCACTTACTCACAAGCATGAATTGTAAACCGAAATCTGAAAATGTGTCTTTCTTTGCCAAACACTTACATGTATGGCTTTGCAGGAGGTTGTTTCCCTCCATGTGTTGTCTAGTATCCACACACACACACAAAAGGAGATATTTCGGAGTATTTTACCTCTTGTATGCTACATTTTCACCTATTTATGTTTGCTTTCTATTGTCTCCCCTCTGGCTTTCTCTTTATGTGTCTGTTTTTGGCTGCATTTTTACATTCAGTAAAACCTTGGCCCCCTGTTCGAGAATCACCATATGGTCCAACAGCAGGACGTGTGTGTGTGTGTGTGTGTGTGTGTGTGTGTGTGTGTGTGTGTGTGTGTGTGTGTGTGTGTGTGTGTGTGTGTGTGTGTGTGTGTGTGTGTGTGTGTGTGTGTGTGCGCATGTGCATGTGCATGTGCATGTGCGCACACATGCGTGTTGTGTCCTTTATCAGTGTTTCCTCATTGTCAGCAGCCATCAGTCTGGCTGTGTCTGCCCCTGTCTGGAGCTTTGCTTTGGGACCAGCTGCTGGTGTTTGAGTGAGCCTGGACCAAGTTCAGCACACACACTCACTCATACCTTGTTCATCCAGCATCCATCTAATCCCATCTCTGACCCCACTTCCTCACATGCTGGCTCCCTAAAGAGCACAACCCTGTCAGCCTGCCTGTTTCCCAGCCCATCACAGCACCGACCTAGAGCTTCAAGAGACCAGTGCAGTCACCCACCCCCACTGACAGCAGCCCTCTGCCAGGCAACATGCTTGGCAAGAGCAGGACGAGCTGTGGCCAGACAGCTAGATAACAGCTCCAGTCAGTGGAATGGAGTAAGAAGCAGGCTGGGGACCCTGACAAGGGAGGAGTGCCCAGGTCTGGTTCTTTAGTTGGTTAGCGTGCTGTGCTAGCACCTCGCCAGCTGTTTGGCTGTCAGTCCTCACCTGTCAGGTTTTTAGCAGAGAGAGGCAGGCCTGCCACTCAACTCAGTACTAAGGGCAAAGAAGGTTCAGGCACCATGCAGAGCGACCATGGCATGTCCTTAACATTTATTTGTGGGAATCATTGACTGTTAACAAAGTAGTACTGTGGGTTTGAAGTCACTATCATGTACTTACCTCTTTAAATGTGTCTTTTTTCCTGTCTGTGTCTAGAGGGGGAACCAGCTGAAGAGGATTGAAGGGTTGGAGAATCTGAAGAGTCTGCAGGTTCTTGACTTGTCTCTGAACCGCATAACCAGTCTTTCTGGCCTCCAGAATCTCCACCTACTCGGCTCCATAAATCTGGAGAAAAACCTGGTATTGATCTGATCAAAACTTCAGAAGAATTGCTGAACAGCACAAATATGACAGCCTAAATCTTACATGCAATTAAGCTCATTAATGAGAGTAACATAAAAAAAAAACTAATTTACTGATAATAGGAATGCACTGTACCATCACACATACAAGTAAAACTAGCCCAAGCACAGAGGTTTAACAGATTATGAAATGTCGACAAAATAATGAGCGGACTCACTCTAATACAGGAACAAAATCATAGTTTGACAAAATAGTAATCATAGACAACGTTGAGAATGAACTTTCATGCTCAACGAGTTTCTAATTTTAGTAACTACAAACTGTTAAACGGATTCATTTGTCATTTTGTTTCAGATCAGTGAAATTCAGGAGTGCAAACACGTTCATGATCTGGTCCTGTTGAGGGACCTCAACCTGCTGGGAAACTCTGTACAGGTAACCCAAACCTTCATTGACCACATGGTTGTACTATGAGAATATTTATTTCTATAATTGTTCGCAACGACTGACTTAACTGATGCAGGCTATTTACAAACAGGGCACACTTGGGTAAAATCGCAGATTGCCTGCCACATGAGCGAGAAGAGACAAGTTGTGCTTTCAATATCCGTTCGTGGGAGGGTCATGGGGAAAGTGGGAGTTCCACCCAAAAAGGTGGGAGGATACACGTAAAGTGCGCATAATTATATATATACCGCGGTATTTACAAAGACTGTCAGTCTAGGGTCTAAACCGGGGAGCGCGTTTTTCTGTGTAAAAATGTACCTTATTCAATGGCAGCATCGATCCGAGTAAGGTGAAGGCATAGGCCAAGACGGCGAGCAGACAGGATTTATGCCACGAGAATCACTCTTTCCAGAAATCATCTGATAAATTTAAGCTTGCGCTTTCTTTTTCCAGTAGGAGGATCCATGATAGATACATACGGGCCCATTCTTTGCTCTTTTAGAGGCGCGCTAATTACGGTGGAGGGCGGAGTATGCACTGATTGCCTGATGGATGTCAGGTTTGATAAATACTACGCAAAATGAGGAAGCATAGTGTGCGCAATTACCGAACTCCAGACAGACGCAGCGTAAACTGCGCTGTGTTAGTAAATGAGTGCCACTGTGTATGACAGAGGTCCAGCTTTATGCATCTAGCCCTCATGTGTTCTATACCCAGCCTGTAAGCACTCAAAGCTCTATGATGACTTCCATCTGTATATGGCTTTTGAAAGTTGATGGAAGGCTGTGCTTTAAGTATAGATTCATCATACATGTTAGTAATATACTGTATGCAATGTGAATGTAATTGGTAGGAGCAACCTGATTACAGACTTGCAGTTGTCTTTCTCCTGCAACATCTGACTGTGCTGGACCAAGATAAAGTCACTGCAGAAGAAAAGGTATAAATGAACAATTTAACACCACAAACACTGTGGCTCATCACGCCCAATCCCTTTTTTTACAAAGCTAGAATTAATGCCAACAACCAAATTCAACTGTTATATTTTCCATGGATGCAGGATTGCTTATATGACACTTGAATACTTACCTTAAATCCCAGGTGGCATCAGTAAACAAGTATGACCCTCCTTTGGATGTGTTGGCAGCCAGGGATCATATGACCCACCTGGTGTATCAGCTGATGCAGCCTCAGGTGCTCTATGACAGGTTGGTACAAATATACAGTACTGTTTATTATCCTAACCTCTGAAATATCATCTGCCTTGTTCTTGAATGTAAAGCTTAAGATAAAACCACCCAATGGATTGAGTTGAAATAATGTTAACTATTCATTCTAATGTAGGAACATGGATAATACAATGTTGACTGAGGTCAATGTAAAGGTTTACAATCAAATGTGTTGATTAGTAACTATCACAAAAGTTGCTTTCAAACCTGCGCAGCATTTTATCTGCAGTGCTTCTCTATTGTTCACATTATCTACTCTCTAAAAGAAAAAAAATAGTTCATGCATCAGCACTTTTTTTTTTAAAACATCCATCATCAGCAAATAAAATGCTGCAGCTATTCTCATCTGTGCTTCCTAGAAAGAGCACATCCATATTGCCCACAAGGCTCCTGTTTGTATTGACTGCAGGAGTGGCTTTCATGACTGGAGAAGTCTGTGTTCTGGATTTAAAGTTAATATACTTAACTCTTGCTCATCTCAGAGAGAGGGAATGTACTTGTAAAGTTTATCAGAAACCTGTGTGTGTGTGTGTGTGTGTGTGTGTGTGTGTGTGTGTGTGTGTGTGTGTGTGTGTGTGTGTGTGTGTGTGTGTGTGTGTGTGTGTGTGTGTGTGTGTGTGTCTCCAAGCAGTACTATGCCCAGTGCAGACTCTCCATATCCTATGCTGGTTCTGACCGGTCCACAAGGCTGTGGGAAGAGGGAGCTGGCTCACAGGCTGTGTCAGGAGTTGAGCGACTACTTTGCTTACGGGTCAGTGTCAAACCTTCTGTAAACATACCCACACGTGATGGTCGCATGCAGAGTCCTTATTCAGAGATAGTGTCAGATAACACTACTTGCGCTGCCACTTAAATAAATAACCAAATTCAGTAGATTAAACTGAAAAATGCACATTATATAATCGTTGAATGTTGAAATAATATATCCCCTCTAACTGTTATTTAATGTGTAAAACAAGTTTTGTTAATGGGGACAGTAAAGCTTTAAAAAATAAATCTAATCTCAAAATACTGTAATAGCATTAGTGGTGTGACAAGTAAAACAGTTATTTTGATCTGTTTTCTCTTTTGTATCTTGTACTTACTGCCGTGGAAGTCAAACAGCTGCTCATGATATGAACTACACGAGTTTGGTGAACCAAAACAATGAGCTAAAAGCTGCACAGATCTGCAAACTGGGGTGGTGATTCTCAGTGGGACTCACTTAGTTTTAGCAACCCATTGGTGTTAATATAAATACATTTGTAAATATATATTACCAACAGGAGAAAAAGAAGCATTTGCTCCTGAATACATCTTAAAGAATAGGCCAGATATTCTGAAGTAGCCCCCCTACTGGTCCTCTTTATTGGTTGCAGGTCTAAGATTTTTCACATACTAAGTCCTCATAAATTATATGGCTAGATATGCTACATGAAGTGTGTGTGTGTGTGTGTGTGTGTGTGTGTGTGTGTGTGTGTGTGTGTGTGTGTGTGTGTGTGTGTGTCCACAGAATCTCTCACACCACTAGGGGGCCCTACTCCAAAGAGGTGCATGGAATTGATTACCATTTCGTCAATGAGGAAGAGTTTCAGAACATGATTCACATGGTGCGTTTTTTTGTACATCACAGCCCTTGATATTTCAAGGTTTTTCAGCACTCACATTACTCTTGTGCACTCCGTGTCTTAAATCATGCAACAAATTAATATTTACCACAAGTAAATTTACTCTGGATTTTGAAAAGCTTTTTTTTTTTGCTTGATTCACATAAGTCCCTCAGCAAGTTTCAAATTGAATTCACTCACTGGCCATAATGAGTAATTGAGATAATTGTTTTTTGTTAGAATGGATTGATTTTACTTTAACTGGCTGATATTTTAATTAGCAAAGATACATTGATTTAAATTTAGCTTTTTTGATAAGGTGTTACACATTTAACTAATAGCCAATTAGTTAATTTTTTTAAAGGATGACTTATCACAGCATCTCCTTCAACATTTGCAGTGCAAGTTATGAGACAACTGATAAGGACACAGAGAGCTAATAATACCATCAATATGCAGACACTGGTCAAAATTCCATAAAATACACTGTTTTCTTTGAGGGTCAGCAACTGCCAGGGTCTGATTTAATTTACATGACCAGTTTGTATTTTTGTCAATCAACAGCTACTGGATCTCATTCATTTCACCAACCTTTTTCCTTAAGTCAGAAACATAGGTGCTGAGGTCTGATTTCTTGGACACATTTGTTTTCCATCTTATCCCTCTTGTCAAGGTGCCTGTTATGTAAGAGTGGTGGGGGCTGATGGATAGAGGTCTGGGTCACGTAATGATTTACACAGTCATGCCTTTGATGCTGGAATTGATTCCTTTTGTGTACTCCAACAGAGGAAGTGGATCAGGTTAACTTCACAGTGTGTCCCTCCTCCCCCATCTTGCCCTGCAGTTGATTTTTCCATTCTTCTCCTTTACCCTCCATTCTTCTGTTGCCAGCTACCTGTCCTCACTTTCTTACTCTTCATGCTCTCACCTCTCATGTGTCATCTGCCATCTTCCTCTTCACTCCTTTTCCCTTCACATGTGCTTCTCAGTAACTATGCAATCATGACCTCTTCAACCTACTTATTGTGGTCCTTCAAAATTAACCCCAATCAGCAGTCCTTGGTACTTATTATACTCCTTACTGTGATGTAAACACAAGGAGCACCTGCTGTCCTATTTTGCCTAAGTAGCATCAGACTTGTTAACGAGTGTTTGAATGCTCCAGGGACACAAAAATATGTTCGAGGGAGCTTTAATTCCTGTTTGAAATAGTATCTTGAGGAGACACATAGTGTATCTTATGCAAATTATCAGTAAAAAGTAACTCAATTAAATCGTAGTGAGACAGTTAAAGAGTTTTCTCTTCATTACTTTATGCAGTTCTAAAAGGCAGCGAGGACAGAGTTGAGACATTTTTTTAATCGGGGTAAAACATACCAAAATAAAGCCAAGTTAGATTACCAGTCTCTTGTTGGCATACAGTTTCCTGCTTCTGGCCCCATATGTGGCTATTTAATTGACAGGCCAGTTTTAATGTTGCCTTTTAAGAGTCTGTGTTCTCTAATTGCTGCAATTTTAAATGGAACAAACCAGTCAAAATAGAGATGCAAATCAAAACCTAATTTGCACTAACAGCTACTAAATTACAGTAATATAATTTATACAAGATAACTTTTTAACTATGTCTGAATTCACTTTTGTTACCACAAACCGAAGAACAAGAATGAATGTACTTGTCTGAGTGATTTTAGTGTTATAGACCTTGCTCTTCAAATACAACTGCCCTAAAAAGTTGGCAGACAAAAGGTCAGGGGGCATGTTTGAGAAGTAACAAAGAGATAGTTTTGCCTTGATCACCAGGTCAAAAGTTCAGTTCACAGGTGGGCAAATGACTTTAGGTTGTTAAACTTGACAAAACATGCTGGGGTTGTGTATATATATATGTCAACTAGTATGTCCACTTTAGGAGATAAATTAAGCTCATAACTGTGGTAACCATGATGAATGATGGGGCAATAAAGTAGTGCACTAAAATGGTCTCTCATTCTTTCCCCTCATAACTGGAAATTCTCTTGTAGGGTAAGTTTATCCAGACCATGCAGTACGGGGGTCACAGCTACGGTCTGACCAGAGATGCCATAGAGGATGTAGCCAGAGAAGGACTAGCCTGCTGTGTGCATATGGAGCTAGAGGTGTGTATGGAAACTTCTTATCTGAGAGTACATCAAGCAAGCTAATACCATATGTGGTCAATAAAGCCAGTAGATTAACAGACAGTAGAGATTGAGAATCCACCAGCATCATAGGATCCTTTAAAAGGTGCAGTTATCAATTTTGCAATAACTGTGACAACATGTTCAATCAATACAATTCAAAGTTGCAATAAAGACAATATCAAACCCTCATTGGAACAGAACTGCAAACTGTTTGTCTAACCTCGCAGGGTGTGTTCAGTCTGAAGAACACCTACTTTGAGCCTCGATACATCCTGCTCATCCCTATCCAGGTGGAGAAGTACGTAGGCCACCTGAAAAGCCACGGTCTCTATACCCCAGCACAGATCGACATGGCAAAGTCACGTATAGAGCTCTACGCCAATACCAACAGGCAACGACTTGGATTCTTCGATAATGTTATTCCCTGTGGTACGGCAAGGAAGCATTCTTTCATTCAAGTATTTTTTTATTGTGACATGGAAAGTATTTATTCACGTTGTTTGATGCGGTACTTGATTAAAGTGTGTATTACATACAGGATAATAATGGTAATTTGATATCCTCTAATGGCTAATTAGATCCTTTTTATTATTTAGTTAATGAATATTTAATTGTAGTACAAAGTGTTATTATAAATATTCACAAATCATTTTCAACAAAAAAAAACTATGAAAACACTTAATTGATTCCCTGGGGAGAAATGTTCTTTCTACTTATTTAACTTTTAGATATTATGTTAGTAATTTTGTTGCTGTGATCTTTACTGTGATTGGCAGTTTGTCATTGTAGTTCCTCACAGAGCTAATATATATATATATATATATATATATATATATATATATATATATATATATATATATATATATATACAGTATGCCCGGCCTTACCCTGGCTTAGAGCAGTCCAAGTGTCATTGGTATAGCCTTAGATACATTTAACACAATGCACTAAAATCCATATACGACACTATCAATCCAATTACCACATGTATTAAGGGCACGTAGCTGCAGAATAGCTGTGTTTATCATTCCCTCATGAAAGCACTCAGACATGTTAGCTGGTTTCTTAATGAGATGAACATACAGGGAGCGCGGAACCTCATCACTTTTATGCACTGCTAGCTAGCGCCTCATTACACTAAGGTCATCATCCCCATATCTTTGATTCATAACTTCATAAATGCATTGGCTCTGTTCACAACCAGATTGTTTGTGTGTGTGTGTGTGTGTGTGTGTGTGTGTGTGTGTGTGTGTGTGTGTGTGTGTGTGTGTGTGTGTGTGTGTGTGAGCAGATGACTGGGAAGAAGCCTATCAGACACTGAGGCAGGTAGTTAAGGAGTATCTGTTGCTAGATGAAGAAGGAGAAAACAACAACAGAGGATCCCTTGACAACACCTCCACTGGTGTGTATTTGTTTGTTTGTTTAAGATCATCATTAGCAGACTCAAAGCGTCAGGGCCCTAATTGTTTGATGCAAAACACTATGTGTAAAGTGCAGTCAAGTTGACTGTGTTCCAGTAACAAGTCGGAAAACCATTATATTTAACGGGCTGATGGGAACTCTAGCGAGGTTCACCTTTGTTGGCAAAACCAACTCATTATGTGGTATTTTGCCAGTACACCGTAGCAACATGTCCACAGATAGAATATCAACAGTACTGTGTGAACGACTGATTTTGAGACACAAATAAGATAGAAGTGCTAAAAGCGGAATCAGAGACGGTTTAGAACCGAGACGCCCCAACTCAGAGTAGTTTCCTGTATCTGTGTCACGTGGGCTCCGCCACGGCCACGCCTCTTTAGGAGACTAGCGGCAGGTCTGTGTGAATTGATTCCAATGGGAGAAGTAAACGTGAAGACAGATTATGAGCGATTATTTTGCCCCATAGTCGCCAAAGTAAATATTGGACCCATTCTTCACAAGCCACATATCTCCAGAACAGTCTGACACTAACATCGCATTTTTCAGAAGGACACATCAGGAGAAAATTAAGTTTGTTTGAGACCTGTTTCTGTCTCAAGACCAAACTCTCGCAAGATCTGGCAACACAGAGAAGCTAACGTCAGCTAACGTTCGTGAACGTCCTATCAAAACTAATCTCTGTGATGCTAAATATGTCTTTTACCTGTGTAAATATCTAACGTTAGCAAAAGAAGATATTAATAAATTATTCAAATATAACTTTTCATTCATCCACACAACGTTCACTACACGTTCAAATGAGGCCACGCCCCTTTATACCATTGGGGCTGCTTGAAATGTGCTATCTTTAGTATAGAGGATCTTTGACTGAAAAATCACACATCTTTTATTTCTGTTGAATTGTGAGCTCAGGGTTGGTGAGGTTCTTTCCACTTTCCGAGTCGGAAAGTAGGCTTCAGTAGGCGTTCCAGTTGAAATTTCCGACTGGGAACTCGAAAATTCCAACTTTCCAATTCAACTGGAACTCACTATAAGACTGAAAAAATTACTCAAATGGCATCACTTGAGTTTCTCAGCTTGGGCATTCACCACATAGAAAGGATCTGATGAAAATATGCTATTGGTTGCATTTTTGGAATTTGACCCATGCTAGGAACTAAAAAATATAAGCATAAATTACACTGCATACATTTTTAACATTCTTTTTTAATCTGACCCTCAACTTTATGGAAGTGCAATACTAGATCGCTGGAGCGCCCCTTCAACTTGGCCATAAATTAGATTTGGCGGTGTCTAAACAGGAAAATGATGTCTGTAAATCTGTTTTCATGCTCTACATACAGGAGTGTATTATCTATACATGTTTATGTACGTGCATGCATACACAGTATATGCATCATGTGCCTCATGTAGTTACGTATGTTGTAACCACATATACAGTATTACACAGTATTGAATTATCTGTCTCATCTCTCTTAGGAAAGGAGCCAGAGGAGAAGCCAGCGTCACCACCCCTGTCGAGGCCAGGATCCGGCACACTGGCATCACACTCTCCCACAGCTCTTGACCCCTCAGATCCGTCCTACAGAAACTATTTTACCAAGATCCATGCAGAGCTCAGCCCTCAGAAGAGCCCCGCTGTAAGTTACAAGATGTCTAATGAAAAAATATTGATAATGAAGACTGTAAGTGAATGTTAAATAGACATCTAGACTGTAACATAAATGTATGGGAAATAATCCTCAACATTTCGGACAGGATGCTCGCTCATTTTCTATTCCTCGCTGCCATACATCATCACTCCCGGTCCCCTTTAATCCCCCTCCACTTAAACTCCTGTTTCTCACCTGCATTTCCCATTTGTCTCCCCTTCCTCTCCCCTTCCCACTTCTTTTCAACTACTCTTATTTCCGCCTTTCTCCTCTGCAGGAGCTAGCTTCCATCAGGAGGCGTGAGCAGCTGGTGAGAGAGGCAGTAGTGGGGAAGAGTCCAGGGGTCTACAGCCAGCTCTTCAAAAGGTTCATTATAAGTAGCATGCACTCCACCTCACACCAATACTTAATTTTAAGTGGCCACTTTCAGCTGGGCCAAATTGATTTAATTTGTGCACTTGACCTTATTGTGTTTTGATGGTTTGTTTTGGGTTATTGTTTGACCTTGGAGGTGAAGTGGCAGGTGGCCACATTATTTGAATGGCACTCTCTTCTCAGTTGTCCTAAAATATACCTGTCACCACCTTATGTTATGACTCCACCAATAATGAATGGAAAAATCTGAATGTGAAATTGCTTTTCCATATGCTTTATACTTATGAAGAAGAGTTATTCAATTTAGTCTAATTTACCTCTTTTTTGTTTACCTCAGCCCCGCTCAAACAGCAGCAGCAGCACTGCAGAAGCATAATACCCATTTAAGTGAGGACAACAGGTAAGAACACACACACATGCATATACACTTACAAGTGCTCACACTCTACCAATGCAGACAAAGGTCACAAGTAAGGCCAGATGTTACTTACAGATTTATATGCAATCTTCAAAGTTTGACTCTTTATGGTTTCTAAACTCATATAATAGCATTTTGATTTAAGATGAGGTGAGAGAAGCCAGAGGAAGTCTTGTGGTTTCATACAAACAATCTGAAGATTTAGGAGCTGGAAACTGCTTTTGTAGTAGTATTCTTTACTCCCTATAGGCCTGTTTTTACTTTTATAGAGCTCATTCTACTGGTACAAGCCATGTGGGGAAAAATCTGAACACACATGCCCAGACACACACTTGCTTACACATACAGTATATACAGTCATTCAAGAGTTTATAGCTTTTGCTGCTTTTTGGCCCCATTGTGCATACTTACTTACTTAGGCCTGTTACTCCGAGAAGGAGCGTAGGCCACTGACAATATTTCTCCACCTCGTCATGTTCTGTGCCAGCTTCTCCAGATCTTGCCATCTGTAACCAGCTCTTTCCATCTCAGCTGTGACACTCCTCCTACTACATTGTGTGTACACTTAACACTTAATAAACAGGCATACTGCACAAACATGGATTTAATCAAATATTGACATAGTATGTGTGGTTATGTGTTTTTCTCACCTGTACAAATTAGCATCAATTTATTTCATTCCTTTCAAAAGAAAATACAACGTTTCAGTCTTAGACCAAAACGTTGTATTTTCTAAATAAATTATTGCTTGCATGACGGTCAGTGTGTGGGACTTCTTCTTAGCTTCTGATCTGCTACTTTTGATCACATCCTACGCACCTGCCCGACAAAAGAGGTGTGCAAAAAAGCTTTCCCACGTATTCCTTTCGAAAGAATATATATAGTATACAGTATATAAGATACGTACAGACTATGTTACACTGTATGTGTTCAAAATGATTTTGTTCCCCTTTGGGTTCATGTTCTCAGAAGGCGAGTTTCACCAAACTTGTTGAAAATCTACAAGCTCTGTCAACACGGTCTAAGCGATACATGCCCCCAGTATGTACTGTTAGCATTACTCAGCCCTTCAGTATTTCTATAGAGGATTCCAGACATCTGTGTACTTGTTGGCAACTCTCTTAATAGGGACGTGTCTTTACTTGTGTGTGTCTATCCTCACATACAGTAACAGAAGATCCTTTTGTATTTCTGTGATAGGATTTTTTTCGTACAGTTTTGTGTTTGTGTGTTTATATTGCATCATAGAACATTCTTTATGCGTAAATTCAGTAAGAAAAATCTATACCTGTTTGTTTATTGAGTACCAATTGTCATCCCCAAATGAATGTCTCATGGACATGGATAGTGTAGCATGTGGTCAAACATACTGTCAATATCTCCAGTTCTGGTGGCCCCTCTTGGTGTTCTTTCTAGGCATGATGGTAAAACTTCCAAAAGCACATTCTGCTAAATTTTCTTTTAGCAGAAGCTTCTCACTAGATTTTTTGTGTTTTTCTTACTTTGTCATTGGTACCTTTAGCAACCTAATTTTTGTTTCACTGCTCACGTCACACCTTTCTCACTACATGCACTTCCTTCTTCCTTTTCTCTCCTTGTCTGTTTCTTTTTCCCTCCCCCTCTCTGGTTTGTCTTGTACTCCTTTTACAAGCAACTCGGATGAGTCTTGCGCCAGTTCATCGCTGACTGTGCCCAGTTCAGCCACGGGCTTGTCTGGTTCAGTGGAGCCACTTGATATGTCTGTGCTGGGACACACTTTGGAAGCACTCAAAGGTTATTATTATTATTTTTTTTATCATTTTAGGGTATTTTTGTGTTATATGTAGATACCAAGGAGAGGAGAGATTTTTTAAGCGGCTAGAGGGTAAAAAACAGTTTAACAAATAATTTGTTTAATACTTATAATTAAATTATTATTATAATTATAATAATATTATTATAATTATTATTATTGCTTTAGGGTTTAACACTCACCAAACTATGCAAACTATATTTTCATATATATATATATATATATACTAAGTTATTATATCTTATTATATATCTTTATTTTTCACTTCTCATTCATTTTATAGTTTAGTCTTTACTGTCAGTCACCAAAACATTTGATTATATGATAAGATAGCTGGCTGTATTAAGTTCTAAAAATGTGTTGATGTGTTGGTGTTGATGTGTTTCCATATCTGTGCTTGTATGAAATAAAATATTCCCATTTCATACCTCATGGCATCAGGCCAAACTCCTGAAGCCCACTGTCCAGGCACGGATCAGCTAGCTGTAGCCGTGTCTCCCTCCTCTGATAGACGTCCAGGATCCGACATCAAGCCAATCCTGCCACCAATCCCTGCTGGGCGCAAGACCCCTGCATCACCCAGCCCAGGTCCTTCACCCAGACCCAGCCCAAACACAGCATTAAAGTGACTTAAAGTATAAGCTTGGCCTGTGAAATAAAAAAAAACATCAGAATATTCCCCAGGAAAACTTAACAGTCAACCAATCAAAACCACACGCTTGTAGCTATTTTCAAACTACACACACTGTGATGTGATACGCCCAGGCCAAACACTTGCAAAGTTGTTTACTGGCCTAAAGGTATAAAGTGTTGACATATATTATGATTAAAGCTCATTCACAGATTGAGTAGCACGTCTTTCAGTCATGATAAATATAGTAGCGTGTTAAAGAAAATAGCTCTGTTTGTGTTTTAATATTAAAATGTTAAAATTCTTGACTGAAGGAGGTATCTGTTCAACTTGTTGGTACACGTCATGTTTTATGAATGGAGCATTCATTTTCCTGACAGTGAAGTGGCATTATATTTCCTACTGTTCAGTAATCTCATCAAAGAGGAGTTTCCATTGACATTATAGCTACTGATATTTAATATGCAGCATGGAGCTCTTGTCATTGGATGATAAATACATCATTAATCTTTATCTCTTCTGATGGGATTATTTATTCAACTGGAAATGCATTTATATGGAAGTTGTTGACTGGTATTAAACAGTGAACCATCACAAACAACTTAGTGTGTTTTTTTTGTGTGTGTGTGTGTGTGTGTGTGTGTGTGTGTGTGTGTGTGTTGCACACAGCCATGCATACCTGTGCGCCTGTGTGTTCGTGAATTTTGCAGTTCATTTTTGATTTATTGTAAATTGAAATTGTCATCTGTCACAGATGTATGCATTGCTTATTTACCTGATGCCTCATCCAGTATGCTTGTAGGTGCATGTGAATGTGCACATACGGTGTGCATATGTATTCAGAAATTCCGCACACAAGCATAACACACCTGGCCATCCATCATTGTCTTCCTCTCAGGCAGCAGATGTTGTCATAATTCTTTGGCAGTTTGAAACCAGACAGTGTCTTTAGGGCCCCTGGGTTCTAACCTACTTACACTGCAATGTGCAACCCTTACCATCGTTTATCATGGACTAACATGTTGTCTTCGTTTGCTTTAACGTAACACTGGATACAGCTATGTGCATGGGTTGCTAAAGCCTGTTTACAGAGTATAGTAAGTATAACATTAGGTAGAGATGAGATGATGAGTAACTGGAATTTTCCTTCTTGTCATTATGGATGTGTAATTATATTTACCCTCTGATGATCTACACTTAAAGGTCCCATGGCATGAAAATTTCACTTTATGAGGTTTTTTAACATTAATATGAGTTCCCCCAGCCTGCCTATAGTCCCCAATTGGCTTGAAATGGCGATAGGTGTAAACCGAGCCCTGGGTATCCTGCCCTGCCTTTGAGAAAATGAAAGCTCAGATGAGCCGTTCTGGAATCTTGGTCACCTCCCCTTTCTCTGCTTGGCCCGCCCAGAGAATTTGGCCAACCCATGAGAGAGAGACATCATGGCTTTCAAACGAGCGAAGTGGCAGTTGGTCAAGGCCACACCTCCACCCTCCACCTTACCCCCCCCCCCCCCCCCCCCCCCAATAGCTACGGACACAGAAATGGCACGTTCTGAGGAAAGCTCATTGTGGGACTGGCTCTAGTGGCTGTAATTCTGCACCAAGGCTGAATTTCGGGAAAGAGACTTCAGATATAGTATTAGGGGACCACTAAGGTCTATATAAAAGCATCCAAAGAGCACCATGTCATGGGACCTTTAATGCATGGCCTTTGTCTCAGCTTGTTGATCTATTTTTCACGCTTCTGTTACTGTCTGTCTTTGTTCTTACCTGTTTGCAGTGTTGGTTTGCATGACTACAGCAGCTACTCCAGCCTGCGTGTTCACAAATGTTTAAAAAACTATATTAGTAAATCTAGTGGTTACAAATGTCCTATCTTGCATGAAGCTTGCAGTTAAGTTATCTGTAATAGTAACATCTGTATTTCTGTCTGCTAGTTTCTATGCATGATAAACCATTGCATAACAATGTCCATAAAGAAAGTTGAAACACTGTACAGTATGTGTGTACAATGCACCACACTGTCTCCTGAACCACTCGTCTTGGCTCACTTCAGCTGCAAAAATAAACATGTCACACACTTTCATTTAAACATAACTCCTCAAGACAGGAACACATTTCACCAAAGAGAAAAGGAGAGCACATCTTCTGCGAGAAACAAAGACTTGCCTGAATCTAAGATTTATGTATGCAGGAAAGAGTTGTTATGGGAGAGATATGCAGAAGCACGTTATGAGTTTTCACAAAGCTGAAGTGCCTGATGTTATGAATATATTTGTATGATATTTGTAAGACTTAAGCATCAGAAGGAAAGAGCATTAATCTATATTTTCGATCTAAAGAGGATGTTGTACAAAATAACAGAAATGGTAAGAAATAATATAATCAGTTTGACTGACTGAGCAGATATCACCCTTGTTTCTAAAACTGAACTATGGTCTTGAGTAGTAAATATCCCTGTGTGAATCAATAGAGGATGGGGATGGGAACACTGCAAGACTCGGAGGTTTAATTCACATCAAGAAAATATATGTCTAAAACATGCATCAGTCATAGTGTGTGATTTTAAAACTATACTATACTAAACTGTATATGGTGCTATAATAAACTATTGATGTATGCAAATTGTTTACATACACATTTCAATGTAGACTTAAAGATAGAAATAATCTCCTGAAATGTTACTAGTTTGCACTGTAAGAAATGGTCTTTAGACAGCTTATGTATTCAGTCAGCAGTCACCTTCAGTTTAATAAAACAATTCTCTTACGTTGCCAGAGCTATTTCCATACTCCAAGTCAAACAGACTTTCTCCATTCTCTGCCCAATTTGACGAGGATTCTTTCTACTGTGAGTTCCTGCGCTCTTTTGAGCTCCCACAGTATTTCAAACTTTCAATTATACCCTTGCTTTACACTGACAGTGATTTGTTACAGGTCCAGCAATTAACCACTAGTTCCCCTTACTATTGGTTTTCCTTTTAAAATGTCTTGAGAGAGGGAGGGTTATGAGGCTGAGAATGGACTTGGAAAATAGTCTGTGAAAGTACAATACTATGTTTCAGGCGCAGCTGTAAATGTGGTAACTAACCTTCGCACATGTAGAGTGCACAGTGTTAGGGAGGAGCAGGGACACACCTACTCATTTCAAGCTCAAACATACACATCCTTCCTACAGAGATGAAAGGAAATTCTCCATCTTTGATGGTCCGCGGTGCTCATAACAAGTCTTTGGCTGCCTTTGTGTCTTCATTTAAACCTGTATTCTCTGTGTGGAAAGCACAGATGGTTTAAAGAACAGATAGTGGATCAATAACCAGTCCCTCCAGGATTTTGTGGCCTTTTTTTTTTAGATTGTTGTGGCCCAAAATGCCTGATTTCGTGGGAGCTTTTGTACAAAATTGCGATAAAGGTTGCGATGTCTTTTGTATGTTTGTTGCAATGCAGTTGCGGGAGACAGTGAAAGTGGCAAAGAAAGTTGTGATTTTTTTTGTTATAGTTTTTTCAAAATAAAAAGGAAACTTGTTTTGGGGAGAATAAAATTACTCTGGGCTGAGTGTTCCTAGTAACCTTTCCAAAAAGGCTCAGGATGCTGCAATTGTTGGTATAATATGAAAATGGCTGGTGGATTTAAGAATTTATTGAATGAATCAAATTTGAACATGTGTCAGTGGCTTGTTGATCTTTACATTGTTAGTTCATTTCCTATCCTGGCCTGTGCATGGACACACATTCATACGGTTTGATTAAGTACTTATTGGACTCTTATCATTGCTCTTAAAATAACGAGCGTAGCTGTCCTCAATTTAGGTCAACACGTCTCATCTATGGTCCTGGATCCACCGTGTGTGTTTGAGTGTGTGTGTGTGTGTGTGTGTGTGTGTGTGTGTGTGTGTGTGTGTGTGTGTGTGCGGGTCAGTCGCGGGGGGAACTGAGCAGCCCTGCCCACTGCAGCAGCTTCAGCGACTTCAAAGTGAAAAAACGTTACAGCGTACATTAATGTTAAAATGTAAACAGGTTGGCAGGACGGTCGGAAATGATTTACGTGGTTTTTCGCTGTACGTTTTGTTGGGAAATGTGAGATGTTTGAGTCAGTCACACACGTCTCGTCTTCCTATCAGAAACAAGAAAATGATCAACGGCACGTGGGACTGCTGGGATTGGTTGAAGTTGCGGGAAACTTCAGGTTATTGGTCAAATTTGCGGAAAAGTTGCGGTGATTGGTCAAATTTGCGAGTCGCACCAAATTCACGGTGATTGGTTGGATTTGCATGAATTGGCGCGATTGCAACATTGCGAAATCCTGGGGGGACTGGATAGCATTCAAAAATGAGAACTGGTATTATTTGCATTAGTAATTATTTTTGTGCAGATGATGTTTTGACAGTTCCTTAAACAGACATACAGTATTGGTAAGGTTAAGGACAATGAGAGCAGACAGGTTCCACGTGTTTTGGATTTGTGCTGATCACTGGATATTTGCTGGAAGTATGTTGGAGCAGCATGGATGACTTACTGAAGCACTGACTTTCATGTGCTGGGCTTGAACTTCTTCCCTCTATTTCATTCTTTTTGTAACTCTCAGAGTGTTGTAAAGTACATTTACATTTAAAGTACATTTACTCAATTGCTGAACTTAAGAACAGTTTCAAGGTGCTTGTGCTTTACTCGATTTTTTTCTTTTTGATGCTACTTTATACTTCAAATCTATTTCTATTTCTGCTACTACATTACAAAGTAAAATATCAGTAACTAAGAACTTTAACAAATTAAGACACACAACAGTGTCATTTAGAGCTGGGCAATATATCAATATTATATTGATATAAGACTAGATATCGTCTTAGATTTTGAATATCGTAATATGACATAAGTGTTGTCTTTTTCTGGTTTTAAAGGCTGCATTACAGTAAAGTTACGTCATTTTCTGAACTTACCAGACCTTAGTCATAATATCCACATTACTGATGATTATTTATCTAAAATCTCATTGTGTAAATATTTTGTGAAAGCACCAATAGTCAACACTACAAAATCATTGCGCGATATCGAGGTATTTGGTAAAAAATATCGTGATATTTGATTTTCTCCATATCGTCCAGCCCTAGTGTCATTTTGTATTAAATGATATATCAGTTAGAATCAGCCCCGCGCTCTAACATTTAAATGATAATTACTTTTTAAATTGTCAGTTATAATAAGCAAAAAATAAGATATGTCTGATGTCTGTTTAATACGTTGGTACATTTTGCTGATGACATGTCAGTACTTTCATGTAATTGCTTAAGTGCTACTTTTACTCAAGTAAAGGATGTAAATACTTATTTTATCTCAGCTCTCACATTAGAAACACACACGTGCATGCTTTTAACCACATTACTTTCTAAGTCTACATAGACAGGCACAAGGGGCGTAGTTATCCCCGTAAGAATACGTTAATTGGGCTATATATGTCTCCGTTTATAATATAACCACCCAAAGGAACACTTTCTTTAGGCCTTGACATGAAGTGTTTATCTTTCCTTGCCAAATATTGTCTTTCAGTACAATATGTCATTATCCACCATAAGCATAATGATACCTCAAGGGTAAGAGCTCCAGATTGGAAGCTGTTACCAATGGCAAAGACTTAGCTATTTCAGAGGGAACACTCTGGATTATTCTCTGCAACCTTTCTCTCTCTGTGCTTGTGTAGAGGATGTTGGAATAGGTCAGGGTGGTAATATAATGAAAGCTTAAATAAGACACACACACAACACACACCTCTGCATTAACTCTGCCGCATGATGTGGCGCCACACTCAGTAACTATGGCAACGGCACACTGCACTGCACCTCCCTGTGTGTGTGTGTGTGTGTGTGTGTGTGTGTGTGTGTGTGTGTGTGTGTGTGTGTGTGTGTGTGTGTGTGTGTGTGTGTGTGTGTGTGTGTGTGTAACTCCTCACTGTGTTCCCTGCGGACAGATTAATTCCCTGCCAGATTCATTCCCTGTCAACTTGCTGAAACAAAAAGTTTCTGTTTTAATTAGTTTGGTGCAGTGTCTCGCTTCATCTAGCTATCTGTGCAGTGTCTCTCTCTCCCACATTGACTGTCTCTCTCTCCTCCACTCTTTCTCTTGCTCTCTAGCGTAATTAAAGACAGTCAGTGCGGATAATAGAACTGTAATAGTGTGTAATTGCAATAATCAATACACAGTGCATACTAAGTAAATTGCCATTTATCAATATACAGTGAGGAGGCAGGATGTCTCACGGAGCAAACACATACTTTTACATGTTATTTAAGCTGTAATTGGTCATATTGTGTTTGACTTTAAGTGGCAAACACATTATATAGTCTATATATATTATATATAGACTATATATAGTTTGACATTTTAGGAAATACACATATTCACTTTATTCATTCTTCTTCTTGAGGGTTAGATGTAAGTCTCACTCTCACATCTGAATGGTAAATAGTGTACGAAACAACGACCAGCAGCCGATAAGCTTAGTTTAGCATAGACTATAAACAGGGAGAATAAGCTAGCTGGCTCTGTTCAACTGGATTAAACAAACAAGATATAACATGTAAGTTAGTAAGCTTTAGAGATGCTGCGAGGCAAATGTTATTATCTTTGGATAGAACAGGAGCTGTTTCCACCTGTTTCCAGTCTGCACATCTCTGGGCTTATATATCAAATGTATTTGTCAACATGGGAGATACTTTTGTTAAGTATCTTATTCAAATATTGAAGTATTTTGGTTTGTGTACTGTATGTGGAGAGTAATAGTTTTGACATTCATTCAAGAGCTCAACCATGTGTGACTGACACCATGTGTGTCACAATTGTTGGTTTCACAGAACTGATAATGATTTTACTCACGCTGATAATGATTTTTTACTTGTATTACATCAAGGACATTGGCTTACAGTTGAAACCAATTTTTCAGACTGTTTCTTATGTAAGAAGACAAATTAAGCCACAAAATGATGTTACAGGATTTGTTTCAGCTGTTGTTAGCTTGCTAGCAAACATTTGAAGTGACAAGTCAGCACAGCAATAATGTCCAAAATGTAAAGAAGACTTTACTTGACAGAGGAAAGAGAAAACACACACACACACACACACACACACACACACACACACACACACACACACACACACACACACACACACACACACACACACACACACACACACACACACACACACAATATCATATATGCATCTATCCTTCTCCCTCTCATGCCACTACTGATTGGTCCCCTCAGGCTGTGGGTCAGGTAGAGTGAGATCTCAGTAGGTGGAGGAGGGGGACATGCCCAGACAAATACTGCCCCCCTCCAGGGTGGGCTGACCTCACCTGGGACACAGGGAATGTCAGGGGAGCGGAGCAACAGCCGGGCTGAGGAGGGGAAGGAAAAGGAGATAGTTTGGCTGTGTTTGTGGATTTCTAGTCAGGTTGGATTTCACAGTCTGTGCATGAAAGTGTGTGGATGTGTGATTGTGTACACTTATTTGATCTCCCCTTTGATATTTTTAAGGGTCTTGACCTTTGATCATACTTTTAAACTTTGTTTTGACGTTGGCTCTTCAAAGGGTGATGACAGCAGTTTTCATAAACCTTTTTATCTCCTCTCCGCCAAATGTCACTCATCCCCATCTCTCTCTTTCTCCTATTCTATCATATCTCTGGCTGTCTCACCTTTTTTCTCTGCCTCTCCTCAATCTCCATTTGTTTTCTCTCTTTCTGCAGATGTAGTCTGCTCCTCCTCCTCTTCCTCTACATATAGTCTCCATCACCTCATCTCCCGTGAGAAGTGCTGAACCATACAGTAATAGCCAGAATAGCTAGACAATGCTACAGTTTCACCATGTGTTAGCAATAAATAAAACATTTTTTGTTCATTCTTTCTTTTCATGGCCCCCTTTCCTCTCTGTCTAGAATCGTTGTATCATTACTTTTCAGCTATTTTCCTCAAGCCACTCCAGCCTCTCTATGCTGTTCTCATTACCTTCTCCTCTTCTGTCACTGTATCTCCTGCTTTTACTGCCTCTATTCCCAGCATTTCATTTCCCAAAAGTTGTCGCCTTGTTTCACCCACAGTCCACTTTCCATGAAATCGAGTGATCCACTGAATATTTCCTCTCATAGCATCCCTGAAAAGGAGGAAGAGCTTCTGACTATGCAACAAATTACCATCCTCCCCCCCCCCCCAACTGTGCCATGCATGTTAAATTATACCAAAGGAGGACATTTCAAAGGGCACATGATGGGGTAGAAGAGTCAAAAGAGACGATTATAGCAGAGGGATGAGAGACGGAGGTGGATTATGAGGACAAAGGTTATGTGACGGTTGTGAAAACCCCCAGGTGTCCCTGCTTTGAAATCCTTCACCCCACCATATGCTCAAGCTCTAATGAATTTGTGATCTATTTACTCCTGGTAAGCCCGGGTTTGTGGAGTTCAGTAAGCAGGGTTTGATGCAGAATCAGACTGTGTCGTTGGATGAAAGAGGGTATGTTTGTATTTACCTTTATTTTGTTTTCCATAAAATCTGAACATTGTGAAGGTCAGTAAATGGCAAACCGTAGTGCAGTTAATGAAAACACACGCCAGGTCGTAGATAATGTTAGGAATTATGCTACCATCTTTTTTTTTCTACATCGTTGAACCACATTTACCTCTTCACGTCTCTGTTGGTTGTCATGTTTATATGCAACAACAGAAAACTACTTTCATGAATTTTTATGCGAACACTTACTTTTGTATAATGCACATGAAGCAGCAGCTTTCATATCGGCAGGCCGCCCCCTGGCCATTTTCCATTCCATTGAGTACTGCCGCAGAGCTTCAGTGACCTGTTCTCAGCAGACATACTGCAGACTTGTCTCTGCTTGTGTGTGTGTGTGTGTGTGTCATCTCTCAGCCGTGGCCAACATGCAATATTGTACAACACAAGAAGACACATTCCACTGAGTTCACTGCTTGACTGGCGGATGGAGTGCATTTATACATATACAGTGTACACAGAGTCCTCAGATATGAGCTCATATCCTGGTTAGAGTCAAAGTCAGGACCAGGTGAATGCATGGTAAACTCTAACCCACGAAGTAACAGGATATTCTGATTATCAGATGAAAAACACAACCAACAATGATGGCTCAACAACAGATTACGTACATTACAATTCATTTTTTGTTATTGTCAACAAATCCAATGAAAAGACCAAAACAAAGTATTGAACTAAAAAGTATTGATTGTGTAGCCAAAGCCTGATCTAGCTTATTTCTCTGTGCCACACACCTCCATTTTTGTCAAAAAACTATTAAAAACACATAAATGGGCCACAGCAATGTTCCTTTATTATGATGAATATAGGCAGTGCACTAAAGTTTATTTTGAGTTAATCCCACATACACCGTCCTGCTGCTGTAAATACCGTATTACTAGCGTGCTAGTCTCGCATTGCCAGACCTTCCTCCAGGTCTCGGGAAGGCAAAGCGTGTATATGTATGTATGTTAATCCACCGCTGAAAATAGTCCCGAAACAAATGCACAAATTCCTTTTGTTTGAGCGAAGTTTGGTAAAAACTACAGTGCCCAGGAAATTATTCAACTTTTTTTTAAATAAATGTACATATTCATGAACTGTTCTCAAAAATGTATATGTCTTCAGTAGAAACCAATGTGCTTGGGGTGGAGAGCCGCAGGGCAGGTAAGTCAGAAAGTACTGAGCACTGACTTACCTGTCTTTTATGGGATTTGTTGACAGTAACATTTATCCAATGGTACATTTCAGGCTACTTTCATCAAAAAATGGTTCTATTCCAGTGGGACTACGCTGAATACCTGAGTAAACTCTGTTACTGTCCTTCACAGTCCTGCTCTGTGAACTCATTTAAATCCAATTCTGCTTTGTTCACTAAAGCTGGATTAGGTTTAACAGTGCAGAAAAAGCACAGAATAAAACGTTGCGCAGCAAAGTCCTTCAACACAATCTTAATAACTGTCTTTGGTTTTAATAAATAGTGTGTTTTTGGATCAGTACAAACAGTCAACCTCTGGATTAGTTGGGCAAGAATATCTGAATATACAGAACAGCAACAATGTTTCTAAATGTACATGCTTATCTATGTTTATCAGCATGAATATAAATTCTAAATTCAGGGACTGAGTATTCAACAATTACCACAAAATGTTTTCTGACATTTTCTGCCAGATGTGTTGTACAGAGGTTGCCTGTGTTAAGCATTCACTTCAACATACTGTCTTTACCCATGTACTCTCTAAAATAGGTTGAGTTTAATTGGCAGAGTTTAGTCTAAATTCCCATGCTCTTTCCAAGCGGGATCAGTTCACAGAAACACCTGGATGTACATGTAATTAGCTTGACCTCACTGTTGTTTGTGCTTTGCAGCCAAATGTTTGGACTGCCAAGTGAGAGGACTCTGTACCAGTCTGTAGAATGAAGTGCTGCACGCAGGCACCCTGGCTGACGAATAATGTAAAACGACTGAACACTTGGATAAATGAATGATGGCGCCAAACACACGATCAATATAAGGGTTTTCTTTTCCCCTTAAGCAAAGCTTCACCATATATGCACAATTAAAATTCAACAAGTTCAGTCAAATCCTGTGTGAGTGTTGGAGTATGCAGACAGAGAGAGATGACTTCATGCAACTTGATTCTTGAAGATTCTTCCTCTGCATAGAGCTGTGAAGGTGATTACAGCGCTTCCATCAGTTGTAAACCTTTTTCTGTCTGAGTGACAGACACATAGTCATGCAGGCGGAAACATATGCCTACCCCTGATGAAAAGTTTCTCAGTGCCATAACTCCTATTTTGACCTCATTCCCTGTGTCCCTTTGTCTCTATGGTCTCTGAAAGATTCAAACGGCAATTGTGGACAGCTGCTGCCCTTTGACATTCAGGGGTTGTCTAGTTCCTAAAAGTCCCACATGCATGTAAAGCATCTCTCCAGGTCAGACACACACTCATTGCTTCTGAGATGCAAGGGTTGTCTTTTGTTATCAACAGACATGATCTCTGTGAACTACTGCACTTTCATGACATAGTGTATAAACCGTTGCTACACAGTCTACAGCATTTTAACTTACTGGATGGCCTTTTAAATCCTCTAATCATAATTGTATGTCTATAATTAACATAATTGCAGCCTTACATTTCAGTGTAATCTGTATAATCATGATACTATGTACTATAGCTTATTAACGTACAATCTGATATTGTCAATCATACACTGATTTTAATCTCTGGTCTTCAATTTGCAAACAGAATCAGTGTCGTTTATTTTTATGTTAAGAAAGAAGTCTCAATTGTGGGCCAAGAATCTTTGTTTCTGTGAGGTTATTGACTCACATTTATACATGTGTATCTGTAGCTCTCTCTTTGTGTTGAATATTGGATTTACTGTGACACTGTGTCTTCTTAAGCACAGTGAAGAACTGGTTTTGTTCATTATTTTGATATCCTTTGTTGGCTTCAGAGTGGTAATTGGACACACACTCATGACTAATTCTTTCAGCCCAGACTTGAGGCTGCATCTCAATTCTCTGCTCTGGTGCAGCTTGTCCCAACAAACCATCCCTCATGCTGAAACCGCTGTTTTCTTCTGTTGCCATGACAGCTCGTATCTCAGTTGGAGACGGGAAGTCGCGTGGTTTATGAAATTAATTTATCATGACAAAAAATGTCTGCAAGAGGCAAGCACCCAGTTGTATACACCACATGAATAGATGTGTGTGTGCTTTTGTCTGTTTATTTCTTTCCTCTGTGTGTGTGCGTGTGTGTGTGTGTGTGTGTGTGTGTGTGTGTGTGTGTGTGTGTGTGTGTGTGTGTGTGTGTGTGTGTGTGTGTGTGTGTGTGTGTGTGTGTGTGTGCATGTGTTAGCATGTATGTTTGTACTGCTAAAAGGCTTGACACAGAGCAGATCTTTTTGTAGTCAGCAGCAGTGGGCACTCTGCCCAGCTTGTATGGTTTATGGATGCATTAGCCTCCGGCCAGAGAAAGACTGCCCATCTTCCTGGTGTGAAACTCAACAAATGTGCCAACACTGACAGCATTAAACAGAAACTGATACAAGCATCATGCATCTCATGCTGTCAGTCTATCAATAGTTACATTAAAAGGAGACAGGAGCGAAAATAAAATGAAATACCAGCATGGGAAAACAAGCATCCAAGGCTGATTTCACGCTACTGCAGCAGGTGGCATGTCCTGATTGTAAAAGTTGAATTGTAAAATGTTCAAAGTGTAGGTGGTCAAAGTTCAGCTCAGTTACTAATACATTTCATAAAAAAACACTGTACTATCTTCGTTTAAGCTCAATCTACTGATATTACTATAATATATACTGCCAATTATATGGAACACTGTATAAAATGAATTTCAAACTGAAAGCCTCAACTTTACATAATTAAAGTGCCATGTGAGAAATAACACAATTAACAGAGTGCCTTATAACCAGCGGCTAAAGCAATGTTTGATTCTCATAACCTCTGCGATGGAACCAGTCGAGCAAAAAAAGGAGGTGGAGAAATGAAGATTTCTGAAATGCATTAAATCTGTATTTAATCAAATTAAAAAGT
This sequence comes from Gymnocephalus cernua, assembly GCA_023631565.1. Lineage (NCBI taxonomy): Eukaryota > Metazoa > Chordata > Actinopteri > Perciformes > Percidae > Gymnocephalus > Gymnocephalus cernua. The sequence goes on along the minus strand of CM042447.1, from coordinate 10,762,058 downwards.
AGAAGCTCCTTGAAAAGCTGCCACGAGGCATGAATGGTGAATGACCAAGGATTTTCCAAACAGAATATTAATAGGTCATTATACCCACTTGTACCTCCATTTCGTACATCATCAGTGACCTCGCCAGTAACACAGTAGTTATGGAATTGATATGGCTTTTAAGAAAAGGGAACTGTCACATAAAATATGTCTGCATAGGTTTTTCTGTCTGCATTTTAGGAAAGGAAAGGATGGTGAGAAAAGTTAATTCCCAGTCAGAAGAAGCTGTGGCATGACCAAGGATTTACTGCATGTGAGTGATATTTTTATTAGACTGTCAGTAAAGTTGGCCAGCCCATTGGATTCCAAATAAATAACGAACACACACACACACACACACACACACACACACACACACACACACACACACACACACACACACACACACACACACACACACACACACACACACACACACACACACAATATTGGCACGTACATACCTGTGTGCAAACTGTTTTTTATTCTTTTGCCTAACATATTTACTCCCAATTCTCCCACTCAGCCATAATAGCCCAACTCACACACCCTTCCTGCTCAACTCCTTATGGCTTTGCTAATTTACTGTGCTTTTGCTGCCTCTTTTTTTCTTTTCTTCTTACTCTTGACTCCCAATGCACATGATTGTTTTCTGGTTAGCCAACAGCATGAATTTAATCAAAGCTCACTTTTGTGCCGGCACCTCTTGTGACAAGGGGGGGAGATTTAGGCTCAGTTGGAGAAGGAGTGCTATTAGCTCAGACAAAGCTTGTTAATATTCCCCATCTGAATACCCCAACAGGTCCAAAACACCTTTTATTTCTAATCACACCTGCTGCTAAAAGAAAACTAGGCGTATTCACCTATTATGTAAGTGAGCCAGGGAAGCTATCAAGACTAAAGTGGTGTATGGTGTTGATGTGGTGCGTTAAGGTTATGTTCTCCTAAAACGCAGTAGCTAAAGTGCAGTCAGTATTGGCACTCGTAGCTTCCCTTCACACTGAGCCCCAATTTACAGTATCCAACACTGCTGTACTCTTCAGAGAGATAAATGCATAGATACACTCACCTTTGACTGTCTAGTGAGAATGTACCTGATTGATGCGCCCTACTGAACTTTCTTAACATATGCTGAGGGTCAGCAGCAGGGCAGCACGTAACTCAGACAGCCCAGAGGCCAAACCAGAATATACCCCCTTTTACAATACATCAGTATATCATCTTCTCTGTGGAAGTTTCTCCTTTTTTATGATTGGTGCTGCACTCCTGGAGCACCCTTAAGAAGAATTGATGAAAAATCCTTTAATATTAATGCAGAAAAGGATGCATGAAGGGAGGCCTGTCATTGACATCTGGAATGCATTTCAAACTGTAGCCACATGTAGTTTGAATTAACAACCATGTGAGTTTGACCTGCTCTGCACTGCTACTGACACACCACTTTGACATACCGATTAACAGTCACAGTAAGTCTAGAACATGAAATTGGACAGATTTGAAAAAAAACTTTATGTGCGCTTGATGAAAATGCTCCTTTGCTTAGAGTATCTGCATGCTTATGAAAGCAGAAGCAGCCCTCAGTTTTACAATTTCACCCACTAGGACTGCAGAGGGAACATTTAGAAAGCATCATACTGCAGCGGTGTTGTGCAAACATTTAAAACATGCACCTCCTTTGTAGGAATGGAAATAGTTTCACTATGTGTGGCCATGGCATCTGGGAAGTATTGAGACATGCTATAGCTTTGAAGTTCAATCAGCCTGCTATGTCTCAGAAGATTACATTTTGTTTGTCTAGTAAAATACATTTACATTAATTAGGAGGTTATGTTTTTGGTTCGGTTTGTCCGTTTGTTGGTTTGTCTGTCAGTCAGCAGGATTACAGAAAAACTGTTGGCCCGATTTTCATGAAACTTGGTGGAAGGCTGTTGCATGGGCCAAGGAAGAGCCCATTGCATTTTGGAGTGGATCCGAATCATGGGGCGAATACACAAATTATTTCTCACTGAACAAATGGAAAGGGAGTGTATATACTTGAGGGAGGAGGGGAGACAATTACACACAGGTACAGGACATTAGGGCGAGGCAGGTAATCACACAAGGCAGGAAGGCAGACAAAGACAATAAGGTAGGTGACCTGCAACAGAAACAGATGCTGAGTTTCAAATTAAAACAGGAAGTATACAAAATAAAACACTGAATGTGAGGGGAAAAAACAAAACGGGGCTCGATGTGACATCTATGTCTTTTAACAGATGCAGCTACAGCACATGAGTCATTATCTACATGTTTGTTAGGAATCTGGTAGTGCTAATGCATTCGCTGTATACAGGTGAATTGAGATAAAGACATTGTCATTCTGTATCCCCGTGAGAGTTGGGAATTGATGCTCTAGAGTGTTACAATAGCATCATTGCATATGCTTCACATCTCTACTCCATCTAAATCTGCATCTCCGCCAGAACCCACAGCTTTCCCAGCATAAGAGAATGTGTGTGTGTGTGTGTGTGTGTGTGTTGAGTTATAGGATGTCAAGACTGACACCTGGCTAAACCCTATTAAACTAGTAACCACATTCCTAGGGTCCACCATTAAAAGTGACCCAATGCCCCTCATCACAGAGAGACACAAACACACACAAACTGAGAGCAGCTTGTAAAACACAACAGATTTATCATCTTATCTCTTCTTTCTTTTGTAAAGTGTTTGCTCTATAAGCTATTTTGATTGTGTATTAATATGTGTGAGTATACAAACCTTGACTACAGAGGTATGTAGAAAATACAGGAACAAATGCTCCAACATGACCTTGGCTGCGTTTGGTGCTTTTATCATCTGGTATTTTGCCTATATGACGTTACATACATCTTGTGTTAGGATGAATGGGGATGTTGTGTAAATGTAGTGTGCAAATGTGGTTTAATAAATCACTACATATGTTATTGTCATGTGAAACAGCCAAATTAAACAAGCGGTAAAAGATTGGGTTGGTAAGGTGTCAAATTTAGAAAATTATTACCGCCACTATTTGCAGAAGTTGTTTAAGGGTTGCCTTCAGTCAAGTATGTCGAGGCAAGTTATTGGTGGATTTCACATTCGTTACTCAAGCCAGATTCAACTTACAGTATGTGGGTGATGGCAGACTTAACCTCCAAGTCCTTAACATCGTTTCACTTAACTGCTTATTATGTTACCCTGCGGTGAAAGCTTAGCTGTCTGTGTCTATGCCTCCATGCACTACACACATGCACTGTAGAACAGTAGTAGGTCACAGCTCATCAGTAACCCCCACCACTCCCTTTCTGTCTCTCTCTCTCTATGAGCCAACAGGTTGCAGCAGCTTCACCCCCACCCCTCTTCCCAAACTTTTCTGCGCTACAGCAGAGCCCAGGAAAGAAAGTCTCTGTCATTCATTCACTTTTACTCACATTCAAACACACCCACCTCCTCTTTCACTCAGACACACAAACACACAGATACGCACATTGATTCTCATGTACCATTCAGTCGATTTTCTCTGATAACAGCCTCTGCAGGAATACAATATCAATTCCAGACTTTTTTTTGTCCCCTGACTTGGATAACAGTTTTTTGTGTATTTTAGGGGGTATTTTTCGCCTGACAACCGTCAAGAGGTCACCTGGATTGGGAGGATAATAATGATCCACTTGTCTGCATTGGTAAGTGAGATTGTGTGGGCCCATTTTAGGGCCATAGTCAAAACGCATTACTTTAACTGCACTTTAATATGGAGCTTTACTGAGTAGTTTTGAATTCTTAACTGCTCAGACACCCTTTTTACAGCCTAAGTGCCTGGATTAAGGCCAACACTTTTGGTTCTGAGCCTTTACTGCTGCTACTTACAGTACAATTTCCTCTTAAACAGCATTACTGTCTGATATTAGTGCTTGCTGTTTGCCCATTTTATTGTTGTCTGACTTGCCTTTATGGGATAAGGTACAGTAATTTCTGCTAATGTACCATTCCACTCATTCTAAGAACATGCACTTACAAATACACACTCTGCCCATGCAGTGCAGATGAACTGAATGCATGCATGTGTGTGTTTGTCTTTGGCATGAGCACTCTGCTTCTCTGCAGGAGTTAATGCAACATGTGTACACCTCCAAACTTAATAGGAGCATAAAAACAAGATATGCATTTTACATGTCAGGTCAACTCTAATGTATTCATCAGAATCAGAAAATGATTAACTGCAATATTATAAGTAACACTTACAAGGAATTTGAATTGGTCGTTGGTGCATACGTAAACATGAATAATAAGATCATACCAGGTTGTTTATAAGAACGTTGTCAGGAGATGAAACTATGTGAAATTAATACGGGATGTTTTCCTACCATGCATAGACTTGTTTGTGTTGGCTGACTGCAAATACAAAGTGACATTAAGACAGTATGCTGTTTGTGCTCTTATTTGCTTGTGTGTGTGTTTTACCTGTAGATCATTATTGCACCAAAGACATCAACTATCATGCATTGTAGTTCTGAGCTGTGTGTGTGTGTGTGTGTGTCTGTGTGTCTGTGTGTGTGCTTTTTCACTGTTACCAGTTTCCCTTTGGGGATAATCCATCCTGTGAAGTGGTGAGGTGGAAAATGCCATTATGTATAAATAGCTGATGTGCAGTTAGACTTGCAGGGCATGTGTGTGTGTGTGTGTGTGTGTGTGTGTGTGTGTGTGTGTGTGTGTGTGTGTGTGTGTGTGTGTGTGTGTGTGTGTGTGTGTGTGTGTGTGTGTGTGTGTGTGTGTGTGTGTGTGTGTGTGTGTGTGTGTGTGTGTGTGTGAGTGTGTGCGCATGTGAGTGATAAAAGGAGATAGGGAACAGAAAGGGAGTATCAGGGCCAGTGACAATAAACTTTATTTTGTAACATTGTTTAATCCTCTCGGGGCAGTGATAAACTAAAGGTCATAGACACACAATACAGACGTTTCTCCTTGGCGAGGCTAGACAAAGTGCTTGTGATCCCAGTGTGGTGTGAGTGATGGATGCAGTCTTGTGCACATGTTTTTTTTTTTTATGTGGGATCATTGCGAGCATTTTGTCTGAGTATTTCACTCAGGCTTATGATCACAGACATTGCAGGAATGTCGTAAAGGTATTGTTGGAATGATTTGGGAGTTGTAGCATGACTATATGGATGGCAATGTCTTTTTATCAGTTGGGAAGTCCATCACTTTCGTCCAGACTGAAATCTCTCAAAATAGTAGTGATCACTCTGACATTTTGTACAGGCATTCATTGTCCCTAGTGGATACATTTCAAAAACTTTGGTAATCCACTGACTTTTCCTCTAGATTCAAGATTCAAGATATTTTATTGTCATTGTATGAACACAACGAAATTACATTGGTGGCAATCAGTGCAGCAGCAGTAAATAAAATAAATAAAAACAAGATAAAACCCAATAAAAAGATACAAACACACATATAAAATGCATTGGTGGTGCTAGTACCCTAGCACCACCATCATGCCAAATATTTGCCCTTTACGTTAATGACCAAATTCCTACAAAACTAACTGAATTCTATCTCCCAATATCCTCTGTTGTTCTTGATGTTTAGTGTTAATTAGCAAATGTTAGCATGCTAACAGGCTGAACTAAGATGGTGAACATGGTAAACATTATACCTGCGAAATATCAGCATGTTAGCATCCTGATGTTAGCATTTACCTCGAAACACTGCTGTGCCTCAGAGCTGCTAGCATGGCTAATATTCTTATTGTAAGTTCTGTAGGGGTGAGTTATATTTTAACTGCATTGAATCTTTTCAAAATAATTTGGATGAACTCAGAAACACATTTATGTCAAGCTAAAACCAAGGCTCTTTTATTTTCTGCTTTATCTTTGCACATTCCTGCTTTCACAAATTGTTTCATCAAGTTGAAGCTGCTTTATCCCGCTGTAGGATAGACAATAACTCTGTATCCGCTGTCATTCATCAAAACACACATTTGTCCTCTCTGCACTTTAGTTATAAGAAGATACATGCAGAGACAGATCTGCATTGGTATGCGAGGGGGAGAGTGGTTTTTTTTGGCCATGTGACTTAGAGTTCAGCCAGCTTTCTCAAGTCAGCCTTAAGCCATTCTGGTTTTGTCATACCAGGTGGTGAAATCACACTGTGGAATTTTATGGAATTCAGATTGTTTCACATTAATCTGATTTATTTTAATAGTTTTATCATACTAAAGTATAGTTGGATGGAATGTGAATCAAAAGCCAAAAGAAATCTGTTATATTTTCATCTCATGTATAGAAGTTGAGTGAAGGCAGATCTCGCTTTGATGTTAGGCTTATGAATTTGCAAAACCCCATGCCCATACAGTGCATACACATGCACAGACACTTATGTGCAGACGTGTGGGAGTTAGCAAGCTAATGTAAAACATAGCAGCACGAACCATTTCCTAGATCACTGTTAATGCGTTGAACGTGTTGCTCTCTGATGGAGGTTTATACATTTCAAATGGGATAATCCGTTACTGCTGCATGATTTCTTTGCCAGTGCGATTTAAGTGTTGGATTTACTCTATTTAGGCATAGATTATACTCACTTAACTGAATGTTGTAGCTTTTTGTATGGATACATTCCTGCGTTCCTTAGTACACATTTAAGAAAAGGTTTTTAACACTCAACACTTAAGCTGAATTCAAGGTGGACCATTGAGCAGCACAACAGTAGTAAACATACTACAATACCTTACTTATTGCAGTATACTTCCATACTGAAATTTGAGATAATATACAAAAGCAGCTGCAATGTTTCAAAGGGACTGATTTCCTCTGCTCTGTGTATTATGCCAAGTCTAAAGCTGTAGCCTTGGGGAAAATCTCTTTCATGCTAACCTGAAAGTTCCTTTGTCTGTCAAGGAAGACAAACAGCAGGTTTTTCTGTATCCCAGTGTTACTGCCTGGACCTCCATTTACTCTGGGACAGCCAATACTCTCTCTTCATCTAGATTGCTGTGAAGAACAACTGTGCTGTCACCAGTGAGACTCATCTGTCCAAATGTACCTGTCCTTTACTCGTCATTTCTTTGAAACACTGCCAAAAAACCATCTTCATTTATCAAGTATTGGTAAAAAGAAAGCATAGCGTGAGTGTCTTGCACCTTATATGTAGTTTAGAAAAAAAATGCTTTAGAGACATGATATATAAGCAAAAACCACAACACCACAACATTTTGGATTGCAAAAAGTTCACATGGTGCCTTTTTTCCACAAATTTGCAACGGTGTGTCACCAGGTTGTGGTTCAACAATGAAACACACACACACATGCACAAAATATAACAGAGGGCAGGAAACTATAATTAGACACACTTGGTGTCCGTTATTGCAGATTTGCCATGGGGCTCAAAGATTATGACCAAGTGCACGCACGCACGCATGCACGCACGCACGTGCACACACACACACACACACACACACACACACACACACACACACACACACACACACACACACACACACACGGAAGTGCTTAGCCATGCTGCCTCGGTCTTAGCTCTGTAGATAATCATCTCTGCAGTGTAAGTTCCATGGCATTGCAGGCCCTCAGGGAGTTTAGGTAATCCTTAGTCTGCGACAGGTGCACACTGTCCACAGGTTTGGTTGACCATCATTGGCACCTGTAGAATCATACAAGAGCTTCCTTGAAACTGTCATGCCGCTTGAATTTACTGATTCTGTGATGGAATCTCTTCCCTTCAAGCTACTTGGACCTAAGGTTTTCCAGTAAATACTGGTTGGTCTTCAGTGCAAATAGCATATTCATCCAGCAGCACAAAGTTTGACTAAAAATTAGCATAAATCAAAGCATGGCAGCCCTTATGAACGGTCATTTTCAAGTCCTGATGCTTTCGGCTTTTCATTAATGTATGATGAGACACTTTATCTTCCTTCCTCATAAAATACATTTCAATATTCACAGCTTTAACTTTTCACATGTATAATGTGTGTCTGTTGGAAAGCAAGTCCAGCAGTTAGTTATTTTTGGGCCTTATGATTTTAGAGAAATAAGTAACTAAAAACTCACAGTTTTGATCCCTTTTATATGACATGCTCTTATCAACACCAATTTGTAAAGCAGACATGGTCTTAATAGCAGACATATAATAAATACGAATTTGATGTTAGTTTTAAGATTTTTTTTCCAGTAAAAACTACCATAATGTTCTATTATACTTATTAATTATCGTCTGGTCATGTTTTATGCTTAGCCTATCCCACCAAGAAAATGCCAGTAAACACCTAGAGGATTGATTAGCAATGCCTTTGTTTGTATGGAAAAAATGCAGGTACCTTTAATGGTAACTCATTTCTATTTAAGAAATGTCAAAGGATTTGTTTTTCATTCATGAACTGTATCAACAGTGGCATACATCAAGGTCATCCTGCAGGTTGCCATGTGAGACAGTCATAACGGATTATTGGGGTAATGCCTTTAATGTTTAGACTTTCCAATAACTGCTTTTAATAGCTGGGTTCATATTGGACATTGTGTACAGGGACTGCACACATAATGATGGGAGCGAGTACAACATCATACTAACCTAATTAGGCCAATTTAGGACCCCCAATTGGCCTACATTTTTACCAATAAATGAAAAAGAAAATCATTTGACTTATTTTTGATTGTGTAGATAATTCCATGTAATTGCAGATAGTGATCGATGAGATTCAGTTGCACACAGCCAAGTGTCATTTAAGTTTTATTGACATGACGTGTAAAATGTATTATGTGTTATCAGCCTGTCTGAAAGTCTGCAGCCTAGGTCAAAACTCGGTAACAAGAATGTCTTCCTTGTATATACATTTATTTAACACTGGAGGTATGGAAGAAAACTATAACTCAAGAAGAGTCATGAGCCCTTTACAAATTAAAAATGGCTGATTATGTTTTATCTTTGGGTGCCTCTAATTACGTTTCTCTCTCTCTCTCTCTCTCTCTCTCTCTCTCTATTCATCTGTCCACTTTCAGATAAGAAGAAAGAAGAGTTGGAATTGATGATTGTGGAGTGGAATTTAAGAAAGGGATTTGTGAAGAGAAGAACTGGGAGGAAGAGCAGGTGATCGAAGAGGAAGAGAGGAAGAGTATGGGCCGCTCTTCTTTGTGGATCTTTCTACTGTCTCTTTCTCTTACCCATCAAAGCATCACAGCACAAGCTGAAGGTAATGGTTGCCTATTTTACACCCAATGAAAAAAAAAAACCATTCAATTCATTAATTTGCCTAATGTTCCTACTTCTTATTGTTTTCAGCCACCCATTTATCACCATCTAGCTTTTTCTTTACTTTTTCTACTCTCTAACTTATTCAGTCATTCATTTATACAATAGTCCAGTCAGTGACTCAATACCTCAGTCACCTTTTTCTTCAGTTTGTTCTGTTTTTCAACCATTCCCTGTCTAATAAGTGTTAAATACAGCCTAATGGCACCATCAGTTGCTTAATTCTGAGTCAACACAATATGTCTGATTGTTGGCAACGTGCACAGATCTATGAATGAGATGACTTGGATGCTCAGGCCAAAGAAAAGGCAGGTGCTCAATGAACACAGTCTGTGCGAATGCTCCATCATTAAATCTCCACACATGGATTGGTACAGAGGGCCAGACACTGACCCAGCTCCACTTCTACTCCAGACTGCTTCTAGTCAGGGAATTTAAACATCTGCTAGCCTCATGTACAGTACAGCAGTCTGTCAGCCTGTCAAGCCTATCCTCTCGATACAGAACCTTGGCCTCAGGTACTATTGGATGTCGCCATACGTCAATCAGCCAATCAAAAGTTAGATTTTTTTATCTACCTGAAATGTGTTTGGCAGAAAGTGATTGGTAAAGTTGTTGGGCAGAATTATGATATAAATAACCCAAGGCCATATTTGAAGTTACTGCTCCTTTGTAACTGTTATCATTGTTTATTCTTGCCAGTGTTAATTTACACGTCGTCATAGTACATCATATGACTGTCTGTAGCAACCCTGACGGGCCTAGTGTTTCATATTACACACAAGAAAGGCTTGATTTCAAATTATTAAGCAGACTGATACCTTAAAACTCCATTAATTAATGTGTTTATATTAACAATGGATCAAATGCCTGTGTGCAATCATGTGAGGAACCCTCAGAGAATTAGCATTCAACTCGACAGCTCTGTGGAGCTTTTTAGCCTCTTTTGGGTCAGTGATTTTGTTTTAAAGCCCACAAATTGACTGTCAAGTGGCCATAAACACAACTGCAAATGAATATTCCATGTCTGCTGGATGTGTAAATATACTATAATAGGCATTTAACATGTTAGCTATAACAACTTGATTACTTGATTTGGGGCCAGCGGAATTAAGCTGTAAACACCACACAGATGTATATCACCTTAAAATGTTGTGGTGAAGCAAACTTATTTACACATCCAACAGACATGGAGCAGCATCAGCATATACTTGAGTCATGTTTGTGTCCAACCAACAAATGTAAGCTCAATATTCACTCTCCTCTTATCTATGTTTTGGTCTCCACTAACTCCTAAGTAAAATATCTGACTCTTTAGCTTTCTTATTCTGCCGTTTGGAGCAGGTAAGGTAGCCTAGAAAGATGCAGAAATGCTCAGTAGAGCCGAGGTGGGGTCTTCAGAGTCAGTCAACATGCTATTTTATGTATTATAGAGAACAATAGTGCAAGACACACAAGGCTACTAATCTGCAAAAGATTCTGAGCCAACTAAATTATCTTTTTTTGTAAAAATCATGTGGATTTTGTTTTTTTACTGAAATCAGATCAAACAACCCATTTTTATTAAAACATGACATAATGCCTGACTCTAAGAATAAAGTATATGTGATGAAACAGTAGTGTAGACGTAAACATATGTGGGGAAAAAAGCATAGAAACAGCAACCAGTGCAGAATCGGTCCCTTTGGTTGGCACAGGTGTCAACTTAGTTTCAGCCAGCTGGTTAGTAAAAGGCTATGTGGTTCTCTCAATAGTCTTTCCACTACATAATGGACTGCATTTAATTCAAATTGTAACCACAATATTAAGAGGAGAGTAGTAGACTGACTTGCATCCACTGACTGTCCCAACGGAGCAGGTACTGTACATGTCACTCACTGCAAACAGATCCTGGGGGAATGACCAAAGTGTATTTGTCACATTTAATTTCATTTTTATGTCCTACACTTGGTAGCTTCTTTGTTAATTACTGCAATTACTTTTTTCTTCTCCTGAGATGAACTTTTACATCCATATGTCTGGATAAAATCTAAAACCTGGCAGCTCTTTTTATCTTTTCTCTTGATTTTGTTTACACTGATTGCAGTAGTGCATCATTATTTCTTAGGCATTTTCTTTCCTGGCAGAATCTTCTGCAGCATATGCTACATCTACAGCATGACTCAACGGTGTCTAAAAGGTGTACACAACCTTTGAGATATCAGCATAGATAACCTTCAAGAAAACCATTCCTAATCTGTCAGCATGTGTTGTCTCCTTATCCTTAACATGTGGTTCTCACCTGCTATCCCAGACAGACAAACGTCTGGATAATTGATCATGCTTTCCACCTCAGTCTGTGTCTGTCTTACAGAGACCAGCCTCCAGTTGCTTCCTTGACTAAAGTCTCCATTATGTTTTATGTGCTTTTACAGCAATCTATGGAGTAGACCATGTATCACAAGAAATTGAATAGCCACATGTGTATGCAAGCGTTGTTGGCTGCCTATATTAGGCTCAACTCAGGATGGAGAGGATGAACATTGTTGTATCCTGTTACTTTACATCAGTGAATCCACTATTGATAAATATATGACACTAAAGCTTCCATGCAGCCATATATAGTAGTTCAGTACAAGAGAAGGCTTCAAAATGTTATTCCCAGTGATAATAATATATTTTGTTTTCTTTGGTGTGTGGCCAGAGACGTACAGGTGTGTTGAGGGAGAACATAATGTTAGGTCGCCATGGGCTGGAGACATATGTCTCCCCCAGTGAATACTGGGATTGCAGCCAAAGAAAGAAGGGCGAGATAATAGAGGCGGGAAAGCTCTATAATGAAATAGAGGACAGCAGAGAAGCTGAGTTATCACTTACAGAACAATCAGTGGTGTCTATCTCTTATTCACGAGCCTAATCAATGCTGTCGTCACTGTGGTTTATTGCATATGTAATGCCAGAATATTGACTCAGAGGGCGTTTGCACACGCAGCAGATTTCTGTGTGGAGTGTGTGCGTTTGTTAGTACACTACTGTAAATCTATGAGGGAATGTGTGCAGGCGAGTTGCAAGAGCTTAGGTATGTGTGAGTGTGCATGTAGTCAGTGCATCAGTGTACCTTTTTTGTTCGTCTGGCGTTTTAACTCCCCATTAAAGCGCATCTGAATCCTGTCAAACGCAGCGTTCCTTATATTAATTCCTTGCTTGAGCGAGGGGACTGACCCTGATTTTGGGTGTGTTTACCTTATTATTCTAAGCGTTCCTCATCGCTGTACTAAAGTTTTATTGCTGGAGTGCTAAGAATATTGATAGTCTCTTTGGCTCGCTTGTGTCTCATTAAACATTCATGGGGATTTGTGTGGTGCTCTGGCCGCATAACAGAAGCAAGTTAAAGGAAGAAATCTCGTCACAATGGAACAAGACTGCTATCTGGTGGTCAGTGTAGGAAGAAAACATAGGTATACGGCTTAATTACCAGCCTTACCCTTAAACCTTAAAAAAAGATTTACTTTGGATACTTTGGATTAAACATGCATTTCCCTGATCCTCACTCCTTGGTGTTTGTGCACACACTAATTAATTCTTCTTCCCTCAGCATGCAGGACGGTGGTGCAGGCAGACATAGTGTTTCTGGTGGATGAGTCATGGAGTGTGGGCCCGACCAGCTTCTCCAGTGTCAAAAACTTCATCTCAACCATCGTCTCCTCCTTCCAGGACGGAGAGGTGGGAACTGAGGGGGTCCGCTTTGGAGTTACTGTCTTTGGGGATTTCCCAAGGTAAAACTCAAGTACAAACACAGGCACAACATATCAAAGAGTAACAAACAGCACAGACCTATTTAACTAATCACCATCAAGCCAGACTCATTTGACTTTACCACAGGTGATTGTTACATCCCAAAAACTAACCATGTTTCAAATGAAATGATTTATGGACTTCTTTTTTGTATTATACAGAGCATGTTCATGTTTAGAGTCTGTGGAACTGTAATCAGAGAAACCAACAAGATATACACATATAGCGATGTTTCACTGTAATCCTTTCTTTGCAGGATGCGGATTGCTTTGACAGACTACAGCTCATTGGAGGAGTTACTCAGAGCCATCAGAGACCTCCCCTATGAGGGTGGATCCAGGATGATTGGTGATGCCCTCCAGTTTCTGGTTGACCCTGTGTTTAGCCCTGTCATCAGGCGAGACCATGTCCCAAAGGTACAATGCTTCAACCGGGGAAATGTGAAAACCCATCCAGGGTGTCTGTCTGCCATATAGGGATTGCATAGAAAAAGGTACCCTGTACCTTTGAAACAGTCCCACTAAGTGACTACACTTACTGTAGGTAATATCAAGCAAGAGCAAAGGTAAAGGAAAAGGTAAAAACTACAGGGCTTAAATCATGTTAAATGTATGACAAAGTGTGGACACAAGCAACAGGGAAAGGGTTGATTCAAAGACTACTACCTCCAGCTGGCCACTTACAGTACATGCATATGTTGTATGTTCTGGCCCTATGTGAAAGGAAATGACTAGTTAGAAGTCTGTATTTGTCATCCAACGAACATTGTGGACAATACAAAACAATTTTAACACCACTGTGAATCTGATGAAACGGTCTTACTTTATGCCTGTAATACAAACAGATATGATAGAAAGTAACAGATTTTGTTTTGCTTTAGTTTGTTGTTTTGCCCTGCGAGAGAAGAAAAAGAAAAGGTGGAGGCAATACATTTTTACCTCTGCAAATGGATTCAACATGCTCAATCGGCTGAATGGCTGTTGATAAGGGACGACTAGTCCCAACAGTGCCAGACACACTACAGAAAGTCCATCCAAAGATACTCAATGATGAAGATTAACCTGCTTTGTCACAGGGTCTCATAATAATTATGTATCAAATTTGGTACTGGTCTTAACTTTGGCCCCTTAACCCAATCACAATACTCAGAAACTTAACTAAACTTGTCTCATAAGTGCCTCGTCAAATATCCAAATGCTCCTCCAACAGCTCTCCATTTCTGTCAGCTAAATTTCTTTGACAGTCTTAACGTTGTAGTATAGCCTCAGTATACCACACAGCTGGTTAGCATTCCAATCAGCTCTCTATCTCTGAGTGTGCGTGCAAATCATCTTGCAGAAGCACACTTGACTTGTGGGAAGGCAGAATATTGAGGCTGATCTATTGAATTGTACAGCCAGAGCATATGCAGAAAGTAGCTACATTCTCATATTGATGCTTTCTAGCCGCCTTCTTCATTGACAAAGGGATGAACTGTGAATGAACTGAGTAAATTTTACTTAATGGGCAAATTATCAGTCTCTGTTGTAAGCCAGCATCATTGAATTCCACTTTGTCTTTGGGTTTAATTTATTTAATTTATTTAATTACGCACTAAATCATTCATTTAAACCATGTCAAAAGTCCATGGGGGCTTTTTGAGCATAACTCTGTTTACAAGGATGTTATTTTTGCACAAATAAAATGTTATTTGAAGGGTGGTGAAAACCGTAGATTTAGCAAAACCCATTTTCACACAATTAAAGGTAGATCATTGTGTGAGTAAGATTTTGTTTTACAATGTTTAATAGCTTTGCATGAGTGATTTATTCTGTTTCAATCCTGTACAGATTGCTGTAATGATCACAAACGGACGTTCAGACGACCAGGTCGATGCCGCAGCTAGAGCTGTAGCTGATAATGGGATTTCTCTCTTTGCAGTAGGTGAGTGTGGAAGTTAGTATTGTGAATTCCTTCAACATCCCCACTGCAGTGGTCCCTCACATTTTATCTGAGCTCTGCCAGCTTATCTGCAGTGTTTGCAGTCAGAAATGCATGTCCTGTACATTTGAATTCATTGGATTCAGTGTTGGTATTTGTGAGTGTGTGTGCGATTCTTCTTTCTGAGTGCACTCATGCAGGTGTATGCACTGTATATGCGCAAAACATAAATATGTATTCAGCTTCTATACTGCATGTAAAAGTTCACTTTCTGATACTGTGTATTGCATCAGCAAAGCTTCTTTATCCTACAGCTTTCCCCCGCTCATGAATACACAGCGCTGTTTCCCCACAAGTATACTTACAGATATTTACCCTCTTTCTCTTACACACGCACACGCCCACGCACACGCACACGCACACGCACACGCACACAACTTAATCCCCTTAGCTGGGAGCGGTGCAATAATTACTGCTCATTAGCCGATGGTGTGCTAATCGCACCCATTTTTCATTAGGCGATTCTGTGTCCCCCATCTGCACCTCTGACACTGAGGCTTGCTCTTCTCGTTCATCACTCCCGCAAAGAACCTGTTCAGCCAAGATTGCATTGATTACACATATGTACAGATACTGTATATGCAGCATGTTCTGTTCATACAAACAACTAGTAAGAAAACAAATGCACATTAATCTTGTTCAGGTGCAGATTTCAGGCAGATTTCAGGTAACTGCAATTGTGAATCAACTCTCCCAAATGACTTGCAACATGGTTGATTGCTTCTATTAAGATTTCTGCTTCATTACATTAAGACAATATCACTTTTTGAGCCCAGATTGGGTCTTTATCGGGTGTTTGTCAAGGCCCACTTCCACAAATGTAATCCTGACACACACATAGTGCCAAAACTTGAGATAAGTGCCAGAGAGAGTTTGATTAAGCCTTTGTATATCTACAGTTTGCATTTGTATGGGTATGTACTGTACATTGTCAATTTAAAATAAATCACTTGAAATGCCACAGCTCCCCCTAGTGGCATCTGTGGGAAAGTATGTGAAGAAAATGCAAAGAAAAGAATAACACCACATAAGTGTTGCGCTGTAATTGCGATTTACTTGTTTTAAAGCATGTAAAGAGTACTGTTGCTTTGTCTATATAGTTGTTTTTGTCTATGTTGTGACCAGGTGTTAGGGGAGCTGATGAGTCAGAGCTGAGGAGGATTGTGTCAGAGCCACATGAGGAGCACCTATTACTGGGCACTGACTACTCTCTCCTTGAAACCATCCTTCCCAAACTGTCCCGCAGAGTGTGTTTAACTGCCTCTGAACCACCACTTCCTGTGAAAACTGCCCTGCCTGGTGAGTCAATAAATTCACATGCAGTATGAAAACAAACTTAGATTTTTATATTGAAAAATTGTAGTTTGAAAAGTATAATAAAAATGATTAATAGTGTTCTTTTATTTAACTCTGCCCTGCAGTTTTCTCACTTTCCGATTTTACATCCAGACTTACTTGCATGTTTTAAGTTCCCTGTTCCTTTTCTCACATATACGTATATTTTCATCTTATCCCTCTTTCCGTACTGCCTCTCAATCCTAGTTGAAGAGCGTGTGGTGGGTCCCAGAGACCTGCAAGTAAGCGAGTTGGCCCACAGTTCCCTCAGACTGACATGGAGCCAGGCCACAGGTGATGTCACTGGATATCGCCTCCTGGTTCACCCTCTCAGCTCCAGTGGACACCAACAGCAGAGACAGGTGAGGGATTATGCATGTGCATGATGATAGTTGTGTTGCTACTGAGCTGGAATGTAACAGAGCATAGTCATATTTAGCTCCCACAAACCATATGCTACAAATGTTCGTCCTCAGCACTGCCTTTTGATCAAAACTGCATGTCACCTCTGTGACCAGCATATGTACTGAACTAAAATGCAGTGAGTCATCTCTCCACCAATACAGTATCTGCACTTCTGTTTGTGCTTGTTTATTGCAGTTGACCCTTGACAGACACATATAATTATTTTACAGTACCAAATAAGGAATATTTTGCATTATGTTATAAAGCACAACAGGCCACCTAATTTGAATAGAGGGTATTGGACAGAAGTGTAAACAAAGCATAAGGATACTTGTGGTTTACTGAGTTAGATACTTATATGGGAAGTGAAGACATTTATTCAAGTGCACGTTTCAGAAGTCTATCTCTGTAATTTCATTGTATCCTTCCCTTCACTTCACTCTCTGTTTCTTTCCCACACCAACACACACTAAGCTCCTCTCTCTGTTGTCTTCATTGTATGTAGCAGGTTGATCTGAAGGCAGATGTGAGCACAACAGTGGTGACAGAGCTGATTCCTAAAACGGAATATTCCCTCACTGTCTACGCCATCTACCCCAGCCTCATAGGAGACTCTGCAACAATCACCATCCAGACAAGTTGGTGCTGCTCATGCAGCTTTTATAAAATATACAAATTCTTCTGCATATTTGTTTTGGATTTTACTATACCCTGCTTCCCTGAGCAACATGTTTCTGTTGTTTAGCCCCTTTGCCTCAGGTGTCAAACTTCCGTGTTATTGAGGAAGGCCTGTTCTCTCTGCGCCTGGGCTGGACGTCTCCTCTAGGGAGGCTCAACGGATTTATGATCCTCATCCCAAGATGTATGCTAGCATTACACCATGCAATTATTATTATTTGACAACAGTAGACCAGCAGACCAATATAAAAATAGAGCTGCAAAGATTAATCGATTAGTTGTTTAATTAATCGCCAACTATTTTGATAATTGATTAATCGGTTTGAGTCATTTTTTATTTTTTTTAACTAAAAAGTCAAACTTATCTGAATCCAGCTGCTTAAATGTGAATATTTTCTAGTTTCTTCACTCCTCTATGACAGTAAAGAGAATAGCTATGATTTGTGGACAAAACAAGACATTTGGAAAACACTGATCAATATTTTTCATACTTTTCTGACATTTTATAGACCAAACAACTAATCGATGAATCAAGAAAATAATCAACAGATTAATCGACAATTAAAATAATTTCTAGTTGCATCCCTATATAAAAGTGTATTTATCATTTATATATATATATATATATACTGTATACATTTATTGTTGGTAAAAATGCATTTTTTAAATCTTTGAATGCATATTTATTTGGTATTGATTCCTCAATGGATTTCTGCTCTGCAGCCAACCGACCTGGATTTGCTTATGAGAAGCTGCTTCCTGGAGACACCTCTTCTCATGTGATTGACAGCCTGGAGGAGGATAAGAAGTATACTGTCAGTATTTATGCTGTTTACCCCCAGGGACCAAGTGAAACGGTTTCGATAGTGGGCAAGACATGTAAGTTTATTGGCTTTAATCTAGACTAAATACTGACAGGAAAAGAGCTTGGATAGCTGTAACCAATAACAATTGCAGGACAAAGTCATGTAATAAAGTATGGAACATGCTAAAACAGAAGGATGCAATGCCAAGGTGCAGTACCATAATATAGCCACAGTACTGTGCTGTTGTTCTAGGAAGAAATACCAGCATTATGTCTGTTACATACTCTCATTTATCTCTATTTCATGGTACGCTAGAGAAACATCTCCTGAGGTTTGATTTGTTTTGCATTGATTAAGATTTGTATGTAGATGTGTATGTTTCTTTTCTTTCATTACATTACTTTAAATATCCATTTTCTCTATCAGAAATCTGATTAAATAACTTTATTTCATTATTATGATTTCTTTCTTGTCTTACATAGTAAAGCTGGTACAAGTTCAGAAGTTCCTGGTCCAAACCGCCACCACAGATACTGTCCAGGCGAGATGGACATCAGTTAAGGGTGCCACAGGATACCGTTTGACATGGGAATCCCCAGGTACTGTTAGCTGTTTGCTACATAATTGTACACAAGGGTGTAGCAAAGAGGAAATGACCTTGGTTAATGAAATAAAGCCAAAAAGTGTGATATTAGAGCCTCTGCGCCTCTCCGTGTCTTTCAGACGGCCACATAGAGAACGTTAACCTCGGGGACAACTTTAACTTCTACATGATCCAGGGCCTCCACTCAGCCTCTGTGTACAAGGTCACCATAAACCCCATCTTTGGAGACATCGAGGGGCCTGTCACCACCACCAAAGTCAAGACATGTAACTAGGATGCTTGCTAGGAATTACAAAAATAAAGGCATGAGTGGTTACAATATTATGTAGACCTAGGCAAGATTAGATTGAAGATGTCCTTTTTGTCTTCCTCTCTGTCTGTCTCTCTTTCTGTGTCAGTGGAAAGCAGTGCAGTACAAACATTGAAGGTGTCTGCTGTGAGCACCAGTACTGCTGATGTCGCATGGAACAGTGTCCCAGGAGCCACAGGTTACAGACTGGCCTGGGGACCAACTCCAGGTGATTTACACTGTCTCTCTCTTTCAGACTTCCTGTTTTGTTTATATGATAGTTATACATCTCATGACTCTTGTTTATATAAATGATGTCAATGATGTCCATCCACAGCAAGTTTCAGGTAAAGGCTGTTTCATTTGGTTTCCAAATCAATTCACTTTTATTTAGCGGGTCAAATCATAACAGAAGTTATCTCAGGACACTTTACAGATAAAGTAGGTCCAGACCACACTCTATAATTTACACAGACCCAACAATTCCCTCATACATGTATTCATCAGTCCATGACACATCAGTCCATGACAGACTCACTCTAACAAGAGCTTTGAAATGCCACTGCTTTTACACTAGACACATCCACCACATCCTGCCAGTCTGCCAGGAGAATGTGACAGGTGGCATGGCAACTCGCTTTGATGAAATACAAATGTTGGGGGGGGGAGGAGAAGGATGTTGTTTCCAGAGAAGGGGGCTTTGATGCTGAGCCAGAGTTAAGAGGAATGCCAGGACAGTGAGGAATAATCAAATACAAGGAAGAGTGACTGTACTGTCAATGTTAATATTATTTTCAGAGTTTGTTGGTCGGGACCGTCCCAGGCAGATGGCTCTGAATGGCAGCACCACAGAGTACAAGCTGAGGAATGCAGCCCATGATACTGAGTATGTCCTGTCTCTCTATGTGCTGTTTGGATCTGTGGTAGGGCCTGGTATCAGTGCTACCTTCAGAACTTGTGAGTACCAGTATTCAACATGTCTCCCATCCACCTGAAGTACGACTGAGGTTTAGGACTGGTTATAATGCTATATTATCTTCTTCTTTTTGTCTAGAGTCATCTCATTCATCCAGATAGTAGCATGCAAAGGCAAAATATAATGACACAATGGTGAAGTTGTTTACACCCATAGATGTAAAACATGTTTTATATCTATGTTTACACCTTTGTGGTGTCTTTGTTTGATTGACAAGCCATGAGCCCATTTTAACCACCACCCCTGAGCAAGAGTCAGCAGGGCTGCAAGTTGAAGATGTCACAACAAAAAACACTTTTGTTGTCATAGTTTTCTTCTCTTCTGTGCCACAAAGCTCAAGTAGCATTATGAAGGGTGTCCATACCCTCCATAGAAGATCACATATAAAAGGGTAATTTGTATTGAAAGTGCCCTGAGATCAGTTCACACTCTTTAAAGAGTAACTTTACACCAGGCTGAAAAACGGTGTTGCACTGCCATCTCTGGTTGAACATTTCAATGCCGGGTGTGGTTTGGTGGTTACAGGTGCTCCAGTGTTGCACCTGTAACCACTAAGCTGTGATGTCACCATTTACTGACACACCCTGGAGTACACATCTACAACACTGCATCAGGTTGAGAAGTTAAACCACTGGAGGTCAGCAAATACAAGATTTTCTTTTAAATTCCTCTTAAAGAAGCCCAGTCAAATTACTTAATGAGTTATTAATGATAATTAAGAACAACTTAAATTTCAATAAATACTAGTGGCTAATTCTATTGAGCAGCTCTCAGGCCAAGATGCATTTAATCATGTAAATGAAGAGAAATGTTAGAAAGAGAGAAAGTCATCTGCTTCATTTCTCATGAATCTTTCTGTTGCATATTATAAAATAAATGATGTCATTAACAGTGTATTTACATGAACAAATGTAGGTTATTCATGTTCCATTTTCCTCTGTCTCAGCTCCATTAGGGTATGTGTCTAACTTCAAGGTGTCATCCTACACCAGCACCTCCATAGTTGTGGAGTGGAGTCCCATTGTTGGAGCTACTGAGTACAAACTGTCTTGGAACACAGGTGATATATTTACCCATGTTGTTCTTTGCTCCATCACAATATGGGGACCATTTATATGTCCAGGTCAAACAAAGAAACGTTCTGTTTGTGTACTTGTCATACAACCTGTCAGCTCCTTTAAAGCCTTTTATATTTTGTTTGTGTCTAAAAACGTGAATAGGAATTGTGGGAGTGACAAAATTATCCCACACTGTTTCTAATAGTGTGTTGTGTGTATTTGTGTGTCTGTACCTGCATGCTTGCAGGTGATAGCAACCCTCAGTCCCATTACCTGGACCGCAGTGTTCTCTTCCATCATATTAAAGACCTGAATCCACAGTCCACCTACACAATCACCATCTGTGCAGTGTACGGCAACTCAGAGGGACCAGAAATCTCCTTATCTCAGCTCACAGGTACAGGAAGTGAGGTCTCACACACTGAGGTTTATTTGAATTGATCATGATTCATCTTTAGATCTAAATAGCTCTGTGCAGCTGTGCACCCCAGTGTAATTAAATGGGTAGGGACAGTGAAGTCCCTCATCCCGTGCCACGGAAGCCTCGTGGTGTCTTTGTTTGACTGACAAGTCATGTACTTTGGTCTTCCCATTTTAACCACAGTTCCTGTCGTTGTCACTTAAAGTCTGTGTCACCGAGACCAAGCCAGCAGAGCTGCTATCATTTTATCACTGTCACTGTCAAAGTTAGTGTGTTACACCAAGCTTCAAGTGCGAAGTGTATTACTCGGACAAATGATAGGGTCTGTGAACACCAGCTCATTCAGCTCAGAGATTTTGGATTGCTCTAAATTTAATTATGTTTTTTTTTATATTAATTTATATGTATCATGATTGGAACTGATTCGAATGTTGAAAAAACAACATTTTTGTAGTGATTCTTTTGAGAAGACATTTGTTGAATCACCTGACATGACTATATGGTGTTATTTTTCAGCTGCTGTTTCAGACTCACAGCTAATCCAGGCAGTGAGGGAGGTGAAGGTTGTGGACATTGGAGTCAACTCCTTCACTCTGTCCTGGGGGAAAACACCAGGGGCATCTGGGTACAAAATCTCCTGGATCCCCTTTCTGGGTAAGGGACCACATATACAGTCAACCATGTGTGCTTACACCCTAATACTCACACATGTGCATGCATGCATGTATGCACACAGATGGACACCCACAACCATTTAATTCAGTACCTACCAACAAGTGCCTACTACAAGTGTTCTTCATTTAGCTGCACTTCAACAAATATATATTTGGCCAATAACATAATTTTACATTTTATTGACTAAAGATATGAAACATCTTTTGGATATTGGCATCATTTTTTAATCATAACAACTTGGTACTACCATTTTGCACAATTTGTAATTATCTGTAGCTCCTAAAATATCACTGTGGCTCATGGCAATAGAGTTGTAACTATAAATGAGCACACAGCAGTATTGTTTCACACTCTTATTATCTCTACATGTTGGATTTTATTCTTCCCTGCTTCAGGGGGTGATGAAACGTCCCACGTGGTATCTGCTGCTTCCACCACTTTTACCATCCACAAACTGCAGGAGAGCTCAGCTTATAAGATCCAGGTTTCCTCCATGGTGGGCAACAGGGAGGGAAGCCCAGTCCTGCTCACTGCACGCACCTGTGAGTCCTGCTCGCCCAAATCATTGAGGAGCAGTATGATATGTTCTCTCAATCAGAGGTTTCCCAGGAGATATTTATACAGTTATACATAACACAAATTGATTTTAAATCTTGAATGAAAGTTTGTCACCTTAAATGTATCATTTATCACACGCCTGTAGTGGAACATCTCTGGTATAAGCCTCCACAGTTTTCACTCTGACCTTGAGCGTTTGTTGAGAAGATAATGATTGTTTTCAGGGGCGATAATGACCTTATTAAGCAGACCGGCAAAGGATCTGCATCAAAACCAGCTTTTTGTTAGTGTTATTATCAAATTCAATGTTTCCTTTATTTATTTGTTGGGTCACAAAGAGCTGCAGACTTGCATCACAACAATCCCTGGCTTCTTGTAAAAATGATCCAGATGATCCTTGACTTGTACTTTGTTTTTTTCAATATTCATGTGTGTCTTTCAGTGGATCTTCCAAAAGTGAATGGCTTTGCTGCTCTGAACACTTCAGAGAGCAGCACTGTTCTGAACTGGACACGTGTGGCTGGTGTTTCTGGATACCGTCTCTCCTGGAGGCACATCTCAGGTAAGACCAAGTTTTACCCTTCATTTAGCATCACGTTAACATTCATGCAATTTTCAGTTCATATAACCCAAAAAGGTTTAATTCCCATACAGTGTACATTTTATTGCATTGCGTATTGAGCCCTGCCATAAACACTGCTTTGTTTAAAAGTGCCATTGGTTTAAAAATCAATTTTATCAATTGAATAAATTTAAAGTTCAGAATGACTTTATCATGTTTATATTATATGTTTTCAGGGTCCTTCAGGGTTAAAAGAGGATACGTACCATGACACAAGTTATTGCATTGTGTATTAAGTCTCAGCATAATCACTCTTTTGTTGAAAAGGGAAATATTAAGAAAAACTAATGTTCATGTTTCATCTTACATGCAGAGTTTTACAAGCTCACTTTTTCTTTGATATGAAGTCAATGTAAAATGAATAGCAATATATATATGCGCGAGATTCTGTGTTGGATTGATGTAATAACTTGTTGCTATGGTTGTTATTGTGTCCACTTTGAAATGCATTACACAAGACCAATAAATGTTCAGGTGTTGCATAATTACCAGTCGATCTATTCCCACTGAACCACAGCTTAATGCAGTATGGCCTTTTATTAAATCATTCATATCACACATCATTGTATGATGACATATTGATTGAGTAGCTGATTTGGAAATCACTGTTTCCACTTATTACTGTAGACACATGTATTTCAATAGGGAGTCATACTGTTACTGAAATGATAACTGCAACAATAACTTTTTCTTTATGTTTCTTTTCAGTGTTGGATACGAAAACAGAGACCCTGGGACCTGGTTTCAACTCTTTTATGATTAGTAATTTGCAGTATGGAAGAACCTATATTTTTACCATCCAACCTTTGTATGGAGAAGTGGAGGGCCCTATAAGCACTATTTATCAGAGAATATGTAAGACATGACTTATTGTAAATGGTTTGAGAAGCTCTCTGAAATATCCACAAACCTCTATCTGGCATGCTACTATCTGCTTATTGATTGAACAAGATATACTTAAAGTGCTCATATTATGCTTTTTTGATTTTTCCCTTTCTTTTATTGTGTTATATATCTTTTTGTGCACATTATAGGTTTACAAAGTGAAAAAGCCCAAAGTCCACCCCAAAGGGACTGACCATCTTCCAGAGAAAACACTGTTCACAAACTGCTCCAAACAGCTCTGTTGTAGTCCAGCCTTTACTTCCGTGACGAATGTGCGTCACTTTGTAACATACATTATAATGCTCGCCTATCTGCTAGCGTGGCACGCCTTCATACTCTGCAACTGACTAGCTAGCAGTACTTACTGAGCATGTGCGACTCCCAACAAAGATGGAATAGAAGTGAGATGCCTCACTCTGTAGCTAAAACAGAGAGCTCAACACACAGGGTGAAAAGAGGAGCTGCAGCAATGTGCAGTACAACAAAAATATGGTGTTAAACCACATAAACCTCTTTTGGTACAACCTCTAAATACAATTATGAACCTGAAAATGAGCATAATATGAGCACTTTAATATGGATCTATAGTGTTCCACTCATATGCTCATAATGAATATACTCTAATTTAATACATTGATTATTTTGTGTTAAATGCTACATTGTTTTGTGTTATGCTCTGTTCTTCCTGCAGGGTGAATCCACACTAAATTACATTGTCATCTTTCTGTGGGTTTAAACTTAGATGCATGTTGCACTATGATTTTAACCTTAATGAGAAATAGCATAGCTGGTGTTCTTCATCAGTAGTCAGGTTAAAAATATCTGCGATTACATCATTGATTGGGGTGTTGCGCACAAGTCAGTGACACCAGGCTTTCGTTTTTTTGTAATCAGTTATGTAATGTCTCTGTGCATCTCAGTGGGACAGGATGGCCTGGGGGTGACAGTCCAGTCTGTGGCAGCCACAGTCGCCCCTCATATCACGACTGCCTCCATCACCGACACTACCGTCACTCACACATCCTCCAGGACCACCCGGCACCCCGTCGCTGTGCCACAGCCTAAATCCATAACCACCAAGAAGCCTCCAGGTCAGCCAAGTGTCACTGAAGCCAAAGCAGCTGAAGTGACCTTCCCTCGATTAACCACACTTAGTGCAGAGACAACAGCTGCACCAAGACCAGGTACGGTTTATATCAAAAAATAGATATTGCTTAAGTTTTATGATCTAAAGTGAAAATATTCTACATCTTAATTAATAAATAAAGTCTGTGTATAGTTGTAAGCACAGTATTGCCTTATAATACATATTCAATGGTGAATTGTATTTAAGGTTTGTGTGTTTCTTTGTTTTGTCAGTGTGTGGTAAGACCAAAGCAGACATAGTATTTTTAGTGGATGAGTCCTCCAGCATCGGCGCAAACAACTTTATCAAGATGAAAGACTTCATATTCCGAGTGGCAACTTACTTCCCTATCATTGGTCCTCGGGGCACACAGGTCGGTCTCTCAGTAAAGACTTTCTTTGTTTTATACTGTTCCAGCTTGATATTGTGGTCACAATATGGCCCTTTGGCCGTAGGCTTGTTTAGTGTGGTAGGACAATTACAAACTTGACTGGATTGCAGTGATTTTAAATTACAATAGCTGCCACAAGGGGCAACAATCATTGGCAATTAAAGGCCATAAAAGCCCAAAAAAGAATCTTAAAAAAAAACAAAATAGCTGCCGCAAGTTAGTGAACTGCTCCAGTGAGTCTCCTGTGCAAGCCAGTTCCATTAGCAGGAACATAATGTGCAATTATTTCACCAAGTGGGCAGAATCAGATTCAAACATTGGCAGAAAGGATAAACAAGGCACAATAGCACCATGCCTTGTAATTGTAAAAAGAAAAAAACGTGGCAGCCAAGTAAGATGAGGCGCCTGCCTATAAACATGCAAAAAACGGTCTCTTTAATGTATAGTATTTGTAATAGGTATTGATTAGAATGCAATTTAGAACTATAGATTGAAGTTGCACCACTTTCAATTTAGATGACGTTATGATTATGTGTATTTTCTCTCAGATAGCCGTAGTTCATTACAGTGATGAGCCTCGAATTGAATTCCATCTAAGAGACTTCAAAGACAGAAACTCTGTGCTCAAGGCGCTCAGAGCCCTGCGTTATGGAGGGGGCAACACCAGAACAGGTTAGTGACACTCACACAAATGTGCACACTACTCTGCCACCTGTCATCCGATGGCAGATCATTCCTATAACACCGTTATGGTTCTGCTGTTGATGTCACCGCCTCTAACAGCAGCCACGCTGGTGGACAGATAACATGCTGTTCTTGGTCCTGCTGCCATATAGATGTATTCATACTGACTGCTGACGTATCATTTGACATAAACTAGGCTCTAATCTAATCAATAAATAAATAAATAATATAATTGCATGTGTTTCAATAAACATTACAGAGATTTATAGATATCATCCATTTAGAGTAAAACTCTCCCAGAAGTTTCAGTATTTGCTCTTAATACTTTTGTGTACTCTCAGGAAAAGGCATCAGCTACGTTCTGCAGGAACTGTTCCAGGAGTCTCTGGGGATGAGGCAGGATGTGGCCCATGTTCTGGTTCTGATTACAGATGGCAGGGCCCAGGATAATGTGGAGCCACCCTCTAGAATTGCACGTGCTCTGGGTTAGTAAAGTTTTTTGTAAAGCCTTCAAAATGGTGTTGATAATGATTTTAACTATAGCCAAAAATTTAAACTTTAAAGAATTTTTAAAAAAACTGGAAGATTTCGACTGGATTATCATGCTGTGGATCTGTTTCTCTCCAGGTGTCAGTGTCCTGGCAGTTGGAGTTTCCAATGCAGACATTGAGGAGCTGAATAAGATAGCAGCACCCACCAGCTACAAAAATATCTTCTACTCACCAACCTTTGATGACTTCCCTTCCATAGAGAGAGAATTTATTAATATCATCTGTAGTGAAGAACTCCTCTCCGAGTTCAAACTAAATGCTGAGGCAAGACACGGACAGAGCAAAAATATTGTCTGTCACATTATTTTCTTTCTGTGTTATTACTCCAAGATATGTTATATGTCAATCACACTTGTTGAGAAGAAATTTTAAACAACCTCTTATATTCATGCAATTTAAGCCCACCTTTACAAATGGCATATATGTGTTTTAGGTAATACTCACACACACACACATAGAAGACGACCTAAACCACCTCTGGAGATGGTCAGGCATGCATAGTGACCCTGTATAACATAGATGTAAATGTAATCACTATTTTAATTGACTCACACGGATCCTGTAGGAAGGAATACTGCAGCTGTCTTGACATTTTGATGTCAGAGCAGTGGAAGGGTGTGACTATCACACAGATATCTCTGCCACTTAATTCTATATTATGTCAGTATATTATTTTTTCGTCATGTCCATTTTCAGGCAGCTCAGTTGGACACCCCAACTGAAGACCCAGAGGAGCTGCTTAAGCCTCAGGGTCCCTGCTCCTCCCAGTGTGTGAAGGTTGGTACTTCAGAAACAAAATCCTCATTCTCCTCCTGTCACTTTCATCATCATCATCATCATCGTTATCATATCAGTCATAGTGCAACCAATTAAATGTCACTGATAGGTGTTGACATTTATCTGAATTTCTCACATTAACAATGGTTTGATTGAGTTTTCCATCTGAATAATACAACTATTAATCATATACATTTTTGTTTATCCAGGGCCAGAAAGGGGAAAAGGTGAGTTAATTGAAATGTGTTCAATTTATTAAGAACTGTACGCAAAAGCTGTGTTATTTATCTTATCCCTCTTTCTCTCAGGGAGATGGTTCTGGTCTCGGAGGTCTGGTATGTTTTATCAAGCTTTCTTCTCTGCATTATGGCACATTAAGAGATAATACTTTGTTGCCACTAGGACATTTCCATCCATTCTCCACTGTCCCCTCTGTATCCTGCGTTAATGTGTCCTCATTGCTATTAATTAAACTTGATTATCTTCATTATTCACTTTTAGATTAACTTGTAGTCTTTGTTTTGTTTATGTAGAGATTTAGGCAAATCCCTGGACAGTATGATCCTTTCACTCCTTCCAAAGGGGAGAAAGGAGAAAGGGTGAGAATCAACACACACACACACACACACACACACACACACACACACAAACACGCAAACAATACACTCTACCACCACTGTCATCATTAATTGTCAAGATTACCTTACCCGTCCACTGTCTTTTTGACTGTATACATTTTACAACACTAGGTCATACAAGCAAACATTAAATCTACCTCCAATGAAATAAATTGTGAAGAAATGTTCCCATTTGTGCATTGTGCACTGTCTGGAACTACTACTAATTACAAATCAAGACAGAGTTGGCCAGCATTAGTCACAGTCAGTGACAGAGGGCTACAGTATATCACACAAAAATGAATGAAATAAGATAAAATGGAGAGGCAGTAGAGTCAATTTCCTAAATTAGTCCAATCATTTTCAGCCAGTCACTCTAAAGCTGGAGTTCAAAACAGCTGTGTTTAAGTGTTGTTATGCAAGTTCCATCCATTCATTTGTTTCTTCATTGTTCTTTCCACATGTGCCATGGGTGCTGCAAGATGTGTTCATTTTCTTATTCTACATTTGAATACAATTTCACCACATTACAATGAGGTGGTCTTTACTTTAACTACATTAATGCTGCATTACATTTTTCAATATATCAAAACAGAATAAATAAACAATAAAAATATGCAGGTAATGCCCGCCAGGTAATTTATTTTAACTGTATCCAATCTCACAACCGTGCTGTGACTGTATGGGTGAGTGTGGCTTTGCTGTGTATATCTATTATTATATTTTCCAGCACAGACCATAATGTTTTAATATGACAGGGGCCTCCTGCAACAGATGGTGTACCTGGGTTGCCAGGACGACCAGGGAGAACTGGACCCCCAGGTTCTGCCGGCCAACGGGTAACTAAATAAAAAAAAAATAAAAAAATGAATCCTCACACTGACCTGGTTAAAGTTAATCTCATTTAGGTCTGACTCTGAAAATGATATTTGTTCTTTTTTTCAGGGCCTGCAAGGCATACCAGGTGATATGGTAAGACCAACCTTTTCAATGGCGCATCACGTCAGCTGGCTAAAACTAGCTAAATATCGCTAAATGTGATGTCCTGTCTTTTGCTGCAAATATCACCTGTTTCCATTTCCACTATGGACTTACTAAATAATAATTAAAGTATCAAAACTTATCAAAGGAGGAGAAAAGACGCTAACAGGAGGTATTCATCTGCATTGAGCAACTTTTACTTTGTCCTTTAACATCAGACAGGAAGTGATGTTTTAAATACACCATTTAAGGGCATGTTTGCCTTTACTATGAGATGGGGAGGAGCGGGGACATAAACTGAGGGGAAAGTATAGAGGGATGTTGTATGCTGTATAGATTGTAAAGCCATTTGAGGCAAATTTATGCTTTTTTTTAGCTACATTGATTTCACTTATTGATTCATTTGACCTGGTTTAATAATGGGGGTGACATGCAAGAAAGACCCTCAGAATTGTGATTACTGTACATGGTAAGCATCTGGAAACCCCTAAACTCACCATTAAACGTGTTCATGTTTCTATACATATATCAGAAAAATGAATTGTTTAATATTTGTTATATATATCCATCTAATAATCACTCTTTGTGTTTCTTTAAACTGCAGGGTCCACCTGGAAGCACTGGTCCAAAGGGACAGAGGGGAGAAAGAGTAAGTCTTAACATGTGCCTTTCATTTAGACTGATTGCTTTCTGGTAAGTTTCGAGCTCATGACACAGTTGTCTGCTGGATTTATCTACTTTTGTGAAAGGGATTTGAGTGCTACAACAATAACAACCAATAATGTAAATGCTCTGTTGTGTATCCAGGTATCCATGTTTTTGTTTTTTTGTGTTTCCATTTAGGGAGAGCCTGGATATGTTATGGCTGGCACAGACGCAAATTTTGTTCCTGGACGAAAAGGAGAGCCAGGATCTTCAGTGAGTCCTCAAAAAAACTCTTTTGGAGTTTTTCAAACAGTGAACTTCAGGACAACTTAAAAACTAATCACTGCATGTTACAGGGTCCCCAGGGGCCTCCTGGTGTATCAGGGGTCAATGGCGCTCCGGGCCTACCTGGCCAGCCAGGACCACCAGGGTCACCAGGAATATCTGTCAAGGTAACGTAAACGAATTTCAAATTCAAAGTAAAAAGAAAAGCAGAACAATATGCAAGCGAAGTAAACATGTATGGGCTTTAATCCCATATTGCAATGATGATCTTGTATTGTTTCATAGTATCATATTACAACCCCAAATCAGTTCATGGAAAACACAAATAAAAAAAGAAAGTAGTGATTTCTAAATGTACTTTGACTTGTATTTCATTGCAGACAATACAGCAGCACATCATTTAATGTGTTCCTCATGATTTTCATTGTTTTTTTTTCAAATAAACAAAATGCCTATTTTGGTTCTTGCAATACATTTCAAAAAATGTTGGAACAGTAAAGCATTTACCACTTTGTAATGTTGCCATTCCTTTTCACAGCACTTAAAAGACGTTTAGGGACTGAAGACACCAAGTGATGAAGTGTTTCAGGTGTAGTTTTGTCCCATTCTTGCTGCAAACAAGTCTTAAGGTGGGCAACAGTACGAGGTCTTCGTTGTCACATTTTGCGCTTCAAAATGCGGCACACATTTTCTATTGGAGACAGGTCGGGACTGCAGGCAGGCCAGTCAAGTACCCGTATCCTCTTCCTCCGCAGCCAGGACTTTGTAATGTGTGCAGAATGTGGTTTTGCATTATCTTGTTGAAATATGCATGGACGACCCTGGAAAAGATGTCTTCTTGAAGGCAGCATATTGTGCTCCAAAATCTCTATGTACTTTTCAGCATTAATGGTGCCATCACAGAAGTGCAAGTTACCTTTGCCAAGGGCACTGACACAACCCCATACCATGACAGACCCTGGCTTTTGGACTTGTTGCTGGTAACAGTCTGGATGATCCTTTTCTTCTTTGGTCTGGAGCGCACGGCGTCCATTTCTCCCAGAAAATACCTGAAATACTGATTCATCTGACCACAGTACACGTTTCCACTGTGTGATAGTCCATCCCAGATGCTTCCGAGCCCAGAGAAGTCGACGGCGCTTCTGGACGCTGTTAACATAGGGGTTCCTTTTGGCACAGTACAGTTTTAACTGGCATTTGTGGCTGTAACTACATATTGTGGTACTTGACAAAGGTTTGCCAAAGTAGTCCTGAGCCCATGTGGTGATATCGCTTATAGATGAAAGATGCAGTGCCGCCTGAGGGATCGGAGATCACGGTTGTTCAGCTTAGGCTTGCGCCCTTGTCCTTTACACACTGAAATTCCTCCACATTCCTTGAATCTTTTAATTATGTTATGCACTGTTGAAGGTGAAATAAGCAAATGTCTTCCTATCTTTCTTTGAGGAACATTGTTTTTAAACATTTCAATAATTTTCTCACGTATTTGTTGGAAAACTGGCGATCCTCGGCCCATCTTTGCTCCTAAAGGACTAGACCTTTCTTGGATGCTGCTTTTGTACCAAATCATAATTACAATCACCTGTTGACATCACCTGTTTCAAATCACATCATTATTTAACCAATTTACCTGATTACTAGCCCTAAATTGCTACTGTCCCAACCTTTTTTGGAATGTGTTGCAGGTCTGAATGACAGGAAAGGATGTATATTTACAAATGAAATTAAGTTGACCAGACAAAACATGAAATATTTTGTGTTCACATTGTCTGCAATGAAATACAAGTCAAAGTACATTTAGAAATCACTACTTTCTTTTTTTATTTGTGTTTTCCATACTGTCCCAACTTTTTCTGATTTGGGGTTGTACATCCTGCACTGTCAGCGCGACCTACAGTAATCACTATGAAGTGTCAGAAAATTCTTGACCAGAGTTGTTTTTATTAATTGCACTTTGTAGGGAGATCCTGGGGAGGTGGGAGCAAAAGTAAGTATAAAGGCTGTTTTCATCCCTTTATGAGTCTTTTTAAAAAATTGCACTGCAAAAACAATTTTACAGCATAAATACCATGCATCATAAATTGCCTACTTGCATATTAGGCCTATTTTTAATGCCTCAGAATCAGATGTTACCAGTTATGAAAAATCCATTGTTTCATTTTTATCTGATAATATTTCCATTATTTTCGAAAAGGGTTTACGTGGGAAGCAGGGTGTGAAAGGAGACAAAGGAGAGTCGGGAAAAGATGTAAGCGCATTGTTGATAAAATGATTGGAAGTCGCAAAACACATTGCATAACCCAATTGAAAGATAATTCAAAGTTGCCTACTGAAAGTGTTTTTTTTTCTCTTCTCTTTGTTTCCTTTTTGCTGTCTCTCACACCCAAACTCTGATATACATGCACACGTATTCCATCTACCGCAGGGTATTGCAGGTTTGCCTGGTCCCGTTGGCATTGATGGAGTGCCAGGGTTACAAGGTCAGAAAGGAGAGCAGGTAAAAGTGTTATTAATAAAAGGAAATTACACATTTTGAACCAGTCTACCAGTCTTATAATAATTGAATATAAGACTGAATAACTTGCCTGATAAATATTCTTATTTTGCAGGGTAAGGAAGGAATTGGCATACAAGGTATTCAAGGTCCTCGTGGAGAGCCTGGAGAGAAGGTACATCGCAATGAACTTAAAAAGAAAAAAATCAACCAGAAATATAGAGTATTTTATTTAGAGTACAGTACAGTACATGTTTTTCAAAAGTTGTTTGTTCAGTGTCCATAGCATCACTAATATAATGAGAACAGCAGACTAATTATCTTATGGGACAGATTGTTAAGGTGGAACAGGAATGCTGTGGATGCATTAATATAAAAATCCCATTTTTGTATCAGTGTTTGAACTGTTGTTTTGCAGGGAAATATTGGCTTAACGGGACCAGTTGGCCAAAAGGTAACAACATTGAAAAGAACATTTGAACATAACAAAAGTCTGTTTATTCTGAATGCGACATGTTTCAGTAAAAATCCCCAAACCTGTTTGTAAAAGAAAATTTGTAATTAATCTTTTAAGGGTGACCGTGGAGAGCAGGGCATCCAAGGGATCATCGGACCACGGGTGTGCACTTCATCATTATCTCCTGTTTAATAGCAAGCAATGAGTTCCTGCATATTTTACCCTCAAATGCATATGAATTAACTCCAGCTTATTCTCATGAGATGAAACCTGTTTACCTGAGGGCGAATATTGTGTAAGAATCAATGATGAAAGAATTCAGAGCCAGTTATTGATTTTTACCTGCAGGGAAAGAAGGGACTCAAAGGGGAGCAGGGGGACAAGGTGAGTTCATCCCGCACACATATCCACTCTCTCTTCATTAAGTTGAAAATATTCGCTCTATAATTAATGTAAAGAATCAATTTAATTCAGCCATTAATGAATGAATTAATTAATTAATTTAAACTGGTGTCACACTGGAACAAAAATGTGTGCATGCATATTTGTGCATTTTTCAGAGTTGAATAAAATGCATGTTTGTTTTTTTCAGGGAGAAGGAGGAGAGATGGGACCAATAGGACCACAAGGACTCACGGTGAGTGAGGATTACATCTTATAGAATGTGGCTTAAGTTGACAATATACGCATATAAGTGCTGAGACAAAATATTCCTTACAATTATTTATAACTTCTATGTATTTGCATACTGCCTGCACACTGGAACATGTCAGCACGTCCCACTAAACCAACATAATCATAATTGCTTCCACTGACTCCCCTAAGCATATTAAAATCAACTTTTTAATTATTTTTTGATTACAAAGATAGCCTGAGGCAGAAGCAATATAATCATTGAGCTGGGACCAAATGGCTGGAAATACCAGCAATACACAATATAGTAACTGTTTTCTAGCGTCTCCAAACAGACATATGATGATGATGATGATGATGATGATGATGATGATGATGATGATGATGATGATGATGATGATAAATGAACAAATGAGGAAGCCATTTTTTTTTTTTTTTGGTTTTCAAGATTAGGCTCTTTTAGAGATGGTTATGATTACATACGATCATGCGCCAAATTGTCAAACCTCAGTGGGTATCTTTATCAAATAGGCAATTTCGTCCCGCATCACTGATTTTTAATTTGAGGCAGCATAGTCCTTTGGAAGTGACTATCCCCCCAAAAAAGCCGTCATGAGGACCATCTCCGTGTCTTTTGTAATATAATTTTTTAATTCAAAAAAGCTTTCAATGTAATGGATAACAAAGTGCTGGTTAACAGAAGAAAGCAGAGAGTGGTGGGTAATGTTTGTAGGGTGTTTAAGAATGTATGATAATTGGAAGTTAATTAGGAAATAACAAGAGTTTTGTTTAGAGTTGGCCCAAAACATAAAGGAGCAATTATAACATGAAATAGCAACACATAATTCAGATTATTATTATTTAATTTTTATAATTTCATATTATTTGATTTTTCCAGGGGCTGACAGGGCCATTGGGGTTAAAAGGAGATGAGGGTCTAAGAGGAGCCCCTGGAGATCCTGCCAAGGGTGTAAGAAACAAAAAACTCATTTAAACTTAATAATAAAATAAAAGCACTTGATACTCAGTCTTCTTTTCCCCATCACAACAGATAATTGGCCCAACTGGAAAAAAGGGTGCCAGGGTAAGTAACCAACTTTTATTTATCCAGGAAAATGTTTTTTTGTAGCCACATGCATCACCGTGGTTCCCATATTTTTACACACTTTTGCACATTGCAATTTTGTTGTGAGTACGCACAATCCTTATACGCAACAAGGGAAGAAGGCTTAAATCCACTGAAATCCATTTTTCTCTATCACAATAAATATTCATGACTGAATAAGCAACAATTAAAGTTAGTAGAAGTAGTTATTGTGTTAAGAGTTTAACACTCAAACTCAGCTAATCTGATTGTCAGTGGCCTGGAAACATGATTTAGATGTTGCCAAACTCTGACTGGTGCATGGCAATTTGTGAAATCAGGCTTTTTCCAGCTGAGAGAAACACAAATACATAAATCGCTCATTTAAAATCACCAAAACTCTCTACCTTTGATTGTCCACATTTATATTTTATTTCTTCTTGTGCACACTGATTCCTGGAGGCTCTGTGCAATCCAGCCAGTTAGAATGTTCAAAATATGTGTACGTATACAATATTCACCAGTCAAAATAGTGACGTCAGTTCCAGTTGACTATGAGCTCTGGATGTTGTTTTTTTGTTTCTTTTTGATTTGGATCCACCAAACAAGGTTTCACTCAACCAATAAGATCCCTCGTGGCTCCAGAGAAGCTGTTCCTCCAAGAAATAAAAATTTCATTATTGAAAAGTCTGCACTGGTCTTCATCTGTGAACTGAGCTGCTCGACCACACACTTGGGCTTTGAGAAGTTGTTGAGAGGGAGGAAAGTGTTGCTCGCTGCCACTGGTTATGTTTTTCCAATTAGTCCAAAGATTACATTATTTGTCACGACCTCACATGTATGTCCAAATGTTTTGCCTTTTACTTATCTTAACTGGCTTAGAATAAGTCAGTCAGCCAGAGGGAAGTGATTCTCTTAATGTTTTATTCTGTCGGGACATTGTTAATTAATTAGGCAGTGTATTTTTTACACACTCAGTCCTCTGGGTCCGCTTATCAAACACAATTAAGATTTTCTCTCATTAGCTTTTGAAGTGGGACTGAAGGCTCCACTGAATGGGACGTCTTATAATCTCAGTCCACAGCGTGCCATTTAAAGTGAAGCATTTTGAGGGCGACCTCTAGCTCACCTTAGTTCGCCCCATGTAGGCTGAGTCCTTTGCAGCGGCCTGGGTTCGAGTCCGACCCACCTTTCTTGTCTATCCACTATCACTATCAAAGAAAGGGAAAAGCCCCAAAAAATAATCTTAAAGTGAAGCGTTTTGTTTTGTGTTGCGTGGCGTCATGACAAATCATGTTGATTGACATTCTGTGTATGTGTGCATGCGTGTGCATATTTCCTGTTTGTCAGGGAGACATTGGTCCAGTCGGCCCCACAGGCCCCCAGGGAATAAAGGGTGAACAAGGAAACAAAGGAGAGAAGGTAAATAAGAAATACTGTACATCATGCTTGCATTTTGTCACTTTTCCTATGACTATAAGAATGGAGTGAATATATGTTGCTGCAGTGTAGAATAGCTGTATATACAGTATGGGTATGATTTGTTTGATGTGTGCAGGGCAGTCCTGGTTTTGGGATTCCAGGACAGCGGGGACCAAAGGGAGAAAATGGCGAGAGGGTGAGTCACCTGAAAAAGTGGGATCACTCATTTAACACTAAAACTGTGTTCTCATCATATAATACTGAAGCAGAAAACAGCTGTTCATTGCTAATATATGTATGTGTTATCCTTTTTTATCATTCACAGGGAAATGTTGGTTTGTCTGGAAAACCTGGACCAAAAGTCAGTAAAGTATTTTGCTTAAAGCTGCTCTAATCAATACTTTTATATGAGCAATGAGTCAAACGCCTATGTGTGATGTGAAAGTGGTCACTAGTAGTGACAAACCCATAGAACTATCACCTGACCTTGCAGTTATCCTAAATCCTACAGAGGTTTATTTTTAGTATCTTTCAGCTTAGTAGTTTAGTCAAGATTTAGCGCTTTTGTAAATACTGTAGGCAACTGATGGCTATACATTAGCCCCCTTGTGGCACAATTTTTTTTTATTATTATATAATGGATTTTGAGATTTTTGTCAAAGTCCGCTACAAGCACATATATATGTACTGTATATATATATATATATATATATATATATATATATATATATATATATATTACTGAGGTTGTTAAACAGATGTCATGTGTTTGTCCAGGGGCACGATGGCTCCAAAGGTGACAAAGGGGCGGCTGGGTTATCTGGCAATCCTGGAGAACCAGGATTAAGAGGTAAAGATGTAAGTAAATCCTGTGTGGCTGTTGCAGCAATGATACAAGTTGTTTGTACAATACAGCACAATTCAGATGTGTTTTTCTTACCAGGGTTTATTTAGAAAACATTACGTCAGGAGAAAGCTCATAGTATTAATTAAAACATAAGACATAGGGATAAACGTTAGGACAAGTCAGAATATATGTGATATGTACAGATAAAATAATACATTTCAACTTGAGCTCAGGAAAATGTGTTTAAGTGTAACATTGGTGACCGTGAATTTGTGTTTAGGGTGCACTGGGAACTAAAGGAGACCAAGGATCTAAGGTACAGTCAGCATGTTACCGTGATGCTTCAGTTTGTTTTGTTGCTCAGGAGGTTAGCTACTTCCATGATGATTTCTAATCAATACAGTCTCGTACTACTCTGGAAATCCAGAGTTCTCGCAAGAGCACAATTTGAATTTGCTCGGCGAGTTACTCTGGCATCGAGCAGTGCTGCTCATTAACTATACCCTTGTATCTGATCTGCACCAATCACATCGGTGTTTCTGATATAGGCGGGCCAGAGGCAAGCTAAACAGATGACCAGTCAGCTCTGCTGGTAGCTAAGCGTATGAGGCTCTGGATACGTCACCCCATGTATTGTTGTGATTGGTCGTAGTGTTATCCAATTGCGCGCAATGAGATTTTCAAATGCACACTTGGTGCCGCCCATTGAGATGGCTGACTTTCGTTACTCGATGCCAGACCCTTAATCCTTTCGGTTTTGGGTCTGGATTTCCAGGCTAGTCTCGTACTAGATTTACGAACCCTAAGTTATAATGTTGTTTCGTCCTTCACAGGGTGAACTAGGACCTCCTGGAGAGCCTGGTGAAAGAGGAATTAGGGTATTTATTTTGGGTTTTCCTATACTAAAGGCAGCAATATATAGTACACATAAACATAAATAAACATACATAAAATACCCCCCATAACAACAACGAAGACAAAAGCTTTCTTATAAAAACATACATTTTGAAGTTTTTTTTTTTATATGAAGTTACAAATGTCTGGCTAGAAGACTGTTCTACACACCATCTGTGTCATGGAAACAATCAGCTGAGCATCATCAACAGATCTTTGAGTTCACTCTGGAACATAATTGGTAGAAACTAAATGGAAGTCTGCACATTGGATCAGATGTTCAGTGTGATCAAAGACATTGGACTTGATTGGTGCAGCGTGCACAGGACACTCACTGCCACTCCATATACCAACCATGTCACTCTATGAGTACATTGTTTTTTGATTTGCTGTGTTTTATATTGCATTCCTATTTGTCTTCATTTCCAACCTCTATTTTCAGGATTCTAATTCTGAAGGGTTAGTTAGCTAATTAGGAAGCTACTTTATCATCACTCCCCAATATCTCATGTAAACCCATTCTGCGGGGAGTGATGATGATGTCAGAGTCTGGCCACCAAACACAATGTATGCTGTTATGATAAATATTTAAAATGTGAGTTGTCTGCCAGAACTCCTGCTGAGCAAACATCACATTGCAGAAATTCGACACACATTTGCTCACACCACAGCACTGCAGCATTTCATTCATCTTTAATTTTGTATCTACTTTTAAGGCTTTTGACGTAAACAGCAGTACAAGCTCTTTTCAATGCTCTTTTCAATTCCATTTTGATAATGTTGATCAGGGTCCACTGGGGTTACCAGGGCGACCAGGGGACCCAGGAGATAAAGGAGATACTGGGATGCCCGGCCCGCTTGTAAGTTCTTTGAATTTCAGTAAAAGAAAAATAACCACGCCTTAAAAGAAATAGACTTAAACTGTTTATTTTACTTTGACGTTTCATGTCTCCATTTGAACCAAACCTACCTGTCACCATAAATCACTGGAATAATTCATCATGAACTGCAATGCTTCAAGATGACTTGTGATTTTCCTTTTTTTGAAGGGGACTGATGGAAAGAAAGGCGACAAAGGGGACCAGGTATTGTTTGAATTCTCTCTCTCTCTCTCTCTCTCTCTCTCTCTCTCTCTCTCTCTCTCTCTCTCTCTTATTGATGAGCATGTTGATTGGTTCTCCTGGTTGACGCCTTTTGATGATTCTTCTGTGTCAGTCACCGTCTTCACAACCTGCTATCCCTCTGTGACTTCATGATTTCTATTTTGATATGTTCACTAATTAAGCTTGGCTTTGTGTGTGTGCCACCCTTCAGTGCACCTACCTGTTTTTTTCCTTTGTGTTGCAAATATGGGTTGTGTCTAGAAGTGTGACATGTTAGATTTTTAACTGTGTTGTATTGTGCTCTTCTTTTGATCGTGCTGCCGCTGTCACAAAGGGAAAACCTGGACCTCCGGGAGAACAAGTAAACAAGCCTCTATTATCATTTTTGACAGCTTCTCATCAGTTCAGCCATGTTTGACAAGGACATTCGTTGTAACGAAGCTCATGAAGAACAAAAGAAAAAACACCACTCTTCCATAAGACCTTGGAGAATGAATGTATGTTCTCAATCTGCTGAAATTGTCCATCGATCAGCAAGTTAACTTTTTATTTCTGATTGTTTCCTTCTAGATTGTTTTAGACAACAACATACTGACCAGAGTGATTAAGGTAACTTGAAGAATATCATGTAACATGCTTTATTTTAATCAGTTTATTTATTTTTCATGAGGGAATTGAAGTGTATATTCTCTTCTCTCTCCTTTCCTTTATTTCCCTTTCCCTTCCTTCAGGGTGAACCAGGAGATCCTGGTGAGCCTGGGTTGAGAGGAGAAACAGGTGTGCCTGGGCCGCGAGTGAGTATCTTATCACGTCACAAACATACTTGATATACTGCAAGTTGAGATGTACGCTGATCACGGCTAACATAGAGTGCAATCCCTCAAAGTATCACTTAGAGCTCAAACAATCAGTCCATTAACGGATAAGTTTATTGGCCGAAAATGAAACTGCAACAATTTGGATAATCAATTCATTGTTAAAGTAATTTATCAAGCAAAAAAAACAAATATTCTCTGTTTGCAGCCTCTCAATATATGCTGGTTTCTCTGTGTTATATGAGACTAATTTTAATATTTGGGGGATTTTGACTGTTGGTCAATTGAAATAAGTAATTTGAAGACATTAATTATAGTAATATTTGATGTTTATGAATAAAAAATTAATATGCAGATTAATTGATTAAGGTAGCCAAACTTATGCTTGTTTTTTTTAGTTTAGGACTCCTGTAATTGTAATTGCTCATTATATATTTTCTTCTTCACTTTCTAAGGTGAGATTGCTTCTATAAGCCCCTAGGGTTTTTTTTAATCTCACCCGCACAATCTTTTATATTATATATATCTTTTATTTTATATTATTTTATTTTATTGTTACTGTGTCTTGACTTTATTGTGCAAAATAAACAAATTCAGTTTAAATGAAACAATCGTGGTTAATTGACAATTGTTAGCCCTAACTAGATTAATTTATTTATAAGTTACAGTTGGTATTTTTGTGTTTGGTAGGAGACTTTAATAATTAAGCTTTTTTGAATATTCCCAATATTTGTATATTTGTCTCTCTCCACAGGGTCCAGAGGGGAAACCTGGATTACCAGCACCATCTCTGGTATGTGTATACATCATTGTTTCAAATCGCTTTTATTGTGGTAGTTTGTATCAGGTGGACTTCCATTTGTTAAAAAAAAAAAAGTGTATGTGTTGACGTAACAAACCGTTTGCGTTGCAGGGTGGTTCTGAAAGAGATGGACTTGATGGGTTACCAGGGAAACCAGGAATAAAGGTTATACTAAGAGTTTTACTTCAATTATTAAAATCTGCCCATCCGAATTTCATTGAGCTTTGGGCATTTACAGTGTGAGCTTACTCACAAAATGTTTTATAATAACTGCAGGGTGACCAGGGACAGAAAGGAGAGCCTGGTCTGGTGAGTGCACCAATGTTTTTGGTAACATTATTCTGTTTGTACATGGTAAACTCCCTATGAAGAAAAATGATTTGCTCAAACATTTGTTGTATGTGTGCATGTGAACAGAGGGGACATAAAGGAGAACAAGGACGGTCTGGGATAGCTGGAATGCCTGGTTTACCGGGAACTCCAGTGAGTATCACTCTGATTTACAGCGCCTCTGGCGGAAACATTACCTATCCATTAGGGCTGCACGATATGAGGAGAATATGCACAATGCGATTAACGTTGCTGGATATCACGATAACGATATTACTTGCGATAAACAGATAATTAATTGTTCTCAGTTCTGCATTTCCGCTGCTTTCGGTATTTTGCTAAAATGCAACAGATGGACGAAAAGGAAATCATTTCCAACATTCTTTTATTGAAACAAATTGAACATTGAATTGAACATAAAAGGCACCACTAAAAAAAAAGAATGACAGTTAAATTTTAAAGTGCCGATTTTCTTTCAACTAGCACCAAAAATCTCTGGAGTGTCTGTCGCGATGAGTCGCAGCCTTTTGCGCTGTGTATATTGCGCCAGTTGATATTGCGATGGCGAAACAAAAACGATATATTGTGCAGCCCTACTATCCATCCTTTATACATCTCTAATGGTGACATTAAAGCCAATATAATGTTATAACGTGTTGTTGTAGGTGTGTAATTAGCATGTGCTTTTTGTTTTCCCACCATAATAATCAATCATAAAAATTATCTCCAGCGACTGTGGTTGTTTTATTTCCTCCGCTGTACAGGGACGACCTGGCATTGACGGGAAGAGGGGCCAGCCAGGAAAAGATGTGAGGAACATTTTCATCTGACAATTACACCTCAGCAATGGATGATTACTTTCATGCTTAACACCTGTGCTATTTTGGTAGTTTGAAATTGTTCCGATTTTCGAAATGTGTTATTTGTAGGTGAATTATTAAAATTCTAAACGTATTTTCTTTTCACAGGGAGAAATTGGGCTGAAAGGAGATGACGGCAAAAAGGTCCTTTTTAAATGTATTGCAACCAACTAAAACATCTATGAGGCTATTTTTGGAATACACATGTTAACATTTCTCTCATTCCAGGGGGACAAGGGAGACGCGGGTGCAAATGTAAGCGGTTTTGGGATAAAACAAATAAACATTGTTTATGAGAAAACTGAGCAACTTTAGAGTGTTTTTCTTCCTTCACAGGGTAAAGATGGTAGTAAGGGGGAACCAGGACCTCCAGGTTTGCCTGGCAGGCAAGTGCTTGTCACATCCGAGGTACATATTACTGCCTGCGTTGTTTATGATTTATTAAACGGGGAAGCTGATTTCTTTTTTCCAACCTCTTTTAAAATCAGTATGTTAAACTGTATATTCAGTGTTTTACCTATTATAAGTGTCACCTCAGCGCATTTCTGTTTATTTGAGATTCAGAAAAACACCTAGACCTGCCTGACAGCTTAGCTTTTTTTTTCTCCTCAGGGTGCCACCATTGACGAAATCCGAGAAGCATTTCCAATCCCGATGGGTCCTCCAGGAGCTATTGTGAGTTTGATTCTTACACAGAACACGCTTCTGAATATTTAGCTCATGGCACATTATTTCAGCTGTTGCATGGCATAATTCATATTCATTCTGCACGATATCGGAGTCATCATTCAGCGATGACTATAGTGCTTTTATTGTGGGTTGCAATGAGTTGTGCCATTATCTGCACAGCAGTTACAATTACAGTATGGCGAGCTTGATGTCATGCATTGTAGATGCATGTTCCAATGTCTTGCTCCTCTGTTTCTGTGTGTTTAGGGTTCACCGGGAACAAAGGTAAGATGGTAATTGGGTTCATACTGAAACTGAGTTTAATAAGAACTGAAATGTTGGCTCTGTAGCTCATTTGTCTTTTGTTTGCAGGGAGATAAAGGAGAAAGAGGCCTAAAAGGAGACACGGTAATTTGTATTTGGTATCCCTCAAAAACATATGTATATGGACATTACTATATTTTCATTTGCTTTAATGTCTTCATAGGGTGATGCTGGAGCTCCTGGAAAATCTGTTGAGATGAAGGTGAATACAGGATGTAGTAATTACTCCTCTGGGATACATGGTCTCAATTTGCACTTTTGACCAGTATGTTTTTCCTCTTCCTTAGGACATTGAAGTGATGTTTGAAGCCTACGGCATAAGGGTGAGCTCTGAGCAATACATTGTATACATTTTGAGGTTGATAGAATTTGTATCCCAGTTTCACCTTCTCAATAAAACCCTTTCTCAGCTGCCTTTGCTGAAGGTTTTGATTGACCGGCTGCTGCAGGATGGAATAGAGGAGCTGCTTCATGTGCTCGGCACCTCCAAGAAAACAAAAGAAAACCCAGAAACTCACACCTCCAACGCCATCACTGAGTACACAGTACGTACAGTAAACTCTAGGGAAGAAGTGTGTGAGCGTAAAAGGTTTCATGCCATATTGTGGCGTATGCCTCATGGGATTATAATACATAAAACATCAATGTTTGCAGAACAGTAAACTGAACCCCCATGCA
Organism: Gymnocephalus cernua; assembly: GCA_023631565.1. Classification (NCBI taxonomy): domain Eukaryota; kingdom Metazoa; phylum Chordata; class Actinopteri; order Perciformes; family Percidae; genus Gymnocephalus; species Gymnocephalus cernua. The sequence continues at coordinate 10,718,250 of CM042447.1, read as the reverse complement.
TCCACTAAATAACTTTGAATACTTTTAACTCTCATCAGTCAATTTCATGGTCTCGTATCTTTTGTGTCTTTGGAAAGAAGATCACAAAACTTCCAAAACAAAGGGCAGTAAAAACCAAAATGATAGTTGTATTCTATTTGTGTTGTCTCAACAGAGTTCAGTGCAGTTTGACCTCACCAGCCAGCCGCTGAAAGAGTCGGACACCATCCAGGGCCCTGATTTAGATGGACAGCTTTCTAAAGAGTCTTTGACAATTGTAAGTGACCTCAAAATCTCCATTTTGAGTCTTTATATCTTTAAAAAAATCTTTAAAAAAATCCTTCTGTATGATGAGGTTATTGAACATGTTTCCAAGACAAATCGTTGTGTCTCCAGGAGTTTTAATTTTCAATTCAAGAGTACATATTTCAGGTTATTTTTGATACTAGTTAAGTAATGTGCCGAACCATGTCTTGATTCAAGATACTGACAGAAGATTCCTGAAACAAAAAAAGTATATACCAGGAACAAGAAGTTTCTAACCCCTGCCCTCAGATTTTTTATATTTTAAGAAAAGTCCTGAAGGTGGATCAATAAAGGTGGAAATACACAGAGAAGATGAACAAGTTTTCAGGAGACAAGGTGCTGCCGGCCCATTCATGTTTAATTATACTAACTCTAGCAACACGTTAGAGAGCATGTTTCATCAGGGTCATCTTACAACACATTACAAAGAACTAATTTTAATAAAAGTATAAAAGAATGAACAAACAATCTTTCACAAACCACTCACCCACTGTGTACTGTGTATGTCGTCACTAATATGCTTTTACTCAGGTAGATGCTACTAGTCCAAATCTCTCACTTCCACTAATTCTGTCTCTCGGTGTGAAGGATCCTTTAAATGAAACAGCAGAGGGTCCCACTTTATGGAGCTTCACCACGATGAACGGAGAGCAGGAGCTCGACCGAACTGAGACGGCGTTGAAGGGCTCCAGTGACAGAGTATCTGCACTCAAAATCAATCGGACTGTAGTCAATTCTACTTTTAATTATAATACGACCCAGGAGGTAAGGACATTTTACCATAAAGTGTGCCAACTTTAAATCTATAATTGAATATATTTTGTTTTTTCAGAGATATTTTAAGATAATTTAAGATAATAATTAGTTATCTGTGGGATCTTAGTGTCTCACGTTTCTGATGACGTTTTCCTGACATCAAATTATTATTATTATTATTATTATTACTATCCTTATAACCAAATATAATAATGTCATGGCTAGCTTTCACATGATGTGAGGAAAGACAATGGTTGGTCATGTTTTAGTAAAAAAAAAATGGTAAGTATGGAAAACCTCAAATGTCAGACAAAGTTTGTTTTGTCTAGCATTTATGTTCTGCTGATTACAAAACGATAAAAATTCAAATGTGCATGTCAGACGGTTTCAGGGTTGCCAGAAACTGTGGCGGTTCTCCTCACTCAGGAAGACTCCCTGAAGAAGAACTCGGGACAAAAGAAGAAGAACCGGGAACGTGGGAAGGTAAAGCTATCATAGATCATCATCATCATCATCATCTGTAATCAATCATTAATGACTGGGTTTGCCCCTGACTGATCAAAAACATGCATGAGTATTGTTTAATCTATTATATTCAACATAAAATACTATGTTAAGGAACGTAGTAGTATTGCATGTTTTAGCTCAACCTTCCTACCTTCCAAGTATTAACTGATTTCAGTTAGTGCCACTAAAGTATGAAAATCAGCTTACATAGTATAGTTCAGCAATTTCATAAAACATTTAAAAAGACAACAACCGATAAATACTGTCATGACCCAAAATCAGTGGCTGCCTGGAAGGAAGGACATCAATCTAGGCAAGGCAATTTTATTTCTATAGCACATTTCACTGCAGGTAAAGTAAATATGCTTTACAATAAAGTGCATACAGCAACACGTTGCATTAGAATATATTAGAATCTAATGAGAAAATCGAATAGATTTATGGAAAGCCTCCAAGTATGTTTGATTTGTAATGAATGGGTTGAAACATGCAAAACCGCCAGTGTGGTCCTATACAAATAGGTCTAAACCTTTTTGGTAACTTTAGCACTAAGGGCTCCTAAACATCTTTATGTTAAGCTGTTGCATTCATGTTTGATATTCATTGAGTACTTATTACCCTCTTAAATATCTCCCTCAACTTACAGTATCGACCTCGTAGTTTCATACTTTTATCATCATCGACGTCTGAAGCATGAGAAACCTTTATCTTTTTTCTCTCCGACTGTGAACTTAACCAGGGCAAAGGAAATAAAGGACGACATAAGAGGCAGAGACAACGCCTGGTAAATGTCCTTGAAGGGGTCCAAACTAAACCTAAAAACTTAACTTCTGCCCCAACTAATCAAAATAAAAACCAACTAACACAGCCATCTCATCCTGCAAAATGTAAGCACAGACTCTTGACACTGGCTGTCGCTAACATGACTTTAACATAACATTTTCTTTATGTAGAAATAACTTTTAGTACTTAAACATCATAAAAATAATCATAATAAACTAACTTTTTTTATTTATTTTTTATAACAAATAGAATTAACCAGTTATTGTATAAATGGTGTGGCTAGTAGAACTAAAAGCATGCATTCGTTGATACCAGCATTGGTTTGATAATGGGTTGCTTTGTAAACGCTTGGCATTGTCCTCTTCCAGCCACTGACACAAATGTTAAATTATGATATGTAACAGAATCCTCCTGTAATTATTATCACTTCTCATTTATCCAAAGACAAGTGAGGAGGACACGCAGGAAGAAGAGGAAGAGGATTTTTATAACGGTGAAGAATACAGTTATGAATACGAGGTAGGCAACTGCTGCGATGAAACTTCAGTTTTAAGTGTTAATTGATGACGTGGGGTTGTTACAGATTTGGAGCGTTGTCATGGTGGGTGGCTTCTTGCTAACAGACCTGTCAAACTCATAATCAAATTAGTTTTTTTTTTTTTTTAAATAGCAGCGTCTCATCTATGCCCACACTAAGCACTGGAGAGAGTTGATTAATGACACACCCACTACCTGAATGAATCATTAAGCATGAATTACTTTGTCATTACAGCCCACTGCATCTGCTCTACGCGTCATCCACTGGAGTATCTGTAGGTTGTAAATGTTTAAAAGTTGTAATGAAATAATTTTTTTTTCTTAACAGGAAGAACTTTCCCCAGATTACCCTGTGACCTCTCAGGAGAGGAAAGACAACAGACAGGTAAACTTCCTTCAAACAGCATGTTCTCATCTGTTTCAGCTGGATTGGTAAAAAATGTTATGATTCATTTTTAATGTAAAATATGTTTCATGTTTGTATCATATGCAGCTTGAAGTTCAAACAGATGCAATTCCCCATCCAGTGGATAAAAAGGTGTGGCATTAATAATTCTGTAGCCCAGATGATTCACTGTTGTAAGACGGTATTCTGATAGAAAGTAAGCAGAGACACCTGAGCTTATGAAGAATAAGAACCTAGTTATGCTGTTTTTATCTTTTTGTAGGAGGAACAACCCACACACAGTCCTGCCCAGTTAGAAACGTTGACGGGAACCTCCAGTTATCCTCTAACATCCTCCACAAACAGACAAATAGATGCACAGGTAATCTACACTCAATGCATGATGTATTACACCATTTTATTATTTCGTACTTTGTTTTTAACAAGTACACAAACACAACCAAGAAACAACAAAACAGGTCATCCCAATATGTCCACTGATATACAGGGAATAAAGAAAAATTAACCAAGCGTGCTAAGAAATGCTGTATCTCCAGTGTCCATCGCAGGCGTACAGTATAGATGAAATGCCAGGACAGGCTGTACTTGTTTGTACACTGACTCAGTGTGGGGACGAGTGTGATTTAGAAACTTCAAAGTTCAAATAAGTACATAGAGCCACACTCAGAGCACATAAATTAACATACACTACTAGGTCGCAGTCCATTTACTTTATGATATATCACTAAAGGGACCCCAGATGTTATCAAAGTTACAGTCAGACGCGGAGTTGTGTGTGTATATATACTGTATATAATATATATATATATATATATATATATATATATATATATATATATATATATATATATATATATATATATATATATATATTACTTTCCCATTCAAATGAATGAGAAAGTGTGTCCAAACTTTTGACTGGTACTGTATCTCTTACCTTCACTCTCACATTCTTATCTCTCCTTTTATTGTCAATGACCAGGATGACGTTTCACTTCCTACACCTCCCATCACAACAGAAGAACCAGACAAGGTAGAGCTTTGATTTGATTTGAAAGACTTGAATCTTAACTGAATGTTTCTGAAGCCCCTTGCATGTCTTGGAATGCAAATCTCTTTTATATACACTTAACACAAGACGCCTGAAAGTGATGGACAAGTGCTTGAACAGAGGACAGGCTTCACTTTCTCTCTGTCATAATAATATGACATAATAATGAGCACTTGGCATCATATTTTCTTCTTTCTACTTCCTATGAAATTTTCACCAGTGCAAAAAAAATGTGCACATGCTTGTATATGGCTAATGTGAATACAGTGGGAATGAAAATAAACCATCATAGGGACATTACTAAGCATGAGACAGGACAGCATTTCTGAGCAGCATGCTTTTAGCATGATTTCACTAAAGCTTGCCTGAATGGAAATGAGCAGAAATAGTAGTCATTTCCAGAGAGTTACTTTTAATACTTTGTCTCTCTCATTTTTTTTTAAACAGGATGTCTCTTAAGTCCCAAGAGACTGTGACTATAGGGTGTTAAGCATTCATAAGATAGCACACACTACATGGAGCGTGTGAATAAACTGTGAACTGTTTTGCTGATGAGGAGCCCTGAACCTGAGGAAGGACTTCTTTCCACACAGAGATGAAATCACTGACCCAAAGCTATGGCCAAAGTTCATATCTTGTATGATGGCTTTTATTTCGAGTAGCACTCTATAGAAAATCAGGCACTGCTGTTAAATGATCAGAATTGTTTCCTAATGTCCGGGTTATTTTCATTCTTCAATTTGTTTAATGTAAACCCCAGTGTAGTTTTTACCTCGTCTACAACTACTAATTTATTTATTAAGACAAATCTGTACCAAATAAATATCACGTCAGATAAAACACAAAAAACTTGTGCCAACAATTTTTATAAATTTACTTTTGACAAGTTGTATTGAAATTTTATTTATTGAAACATGGAAAATATGTTGTGTTTTTACTTCAGCGAACATCTTTGAACGCCAATGATATTACTCAGAATGTAGTGGCATATAAGCTTATCTGTAGCCAGAACAAACTAATTTTTTCACTGGTGAAAATGTTCTGTTATTACGTTGTTTTGTCTGTTTAACCTCTCTGTGCATGTATCCTTCAGTAAAAAAAATTCAAATAACTTTCAAAGCAAGTCTGTGTCTTTCTTTCTTACCTTTTTACCCTCATTTACATCAAAGCACACACATTACTACAGCTGTTTGATAGGAAGCATCAAAATGACTGTGATAAATTTGCTCATGAGGAGTTTTGGGGGGGCTTGACAGGTGCCTCAATCCCAAATCAGGGTGAAGAAAAGCGCCCCCTGGCCTGACTCCATGGTAAGTGTCACCTGGTTATGTAGACATTGATTAATAATAAAATGGCAGTAGTAATCATTTTTATATTGTAGGTGTTCATGCCAGGTGCCCCAGGTGGAAGAAGTCGTTTCAAGGAGGCACAAAAAGTAATTTTGTCCAGTCTTAAATATGTAAACTTCATACATGTGACTCAGATTGCATCACATAAAGTATGAAAATTCAATTTAATGATCACTACATGTGGCCTATATATGACACTTGCCCCCTTCATTTTTAATTTCAGCATCTGTCCTCTGGAGCTCAAGGTTACAAAAGTTGGAATGTAAGTCTGTTATCAACGATAAGAAATAAGTATTAATCCAAATGAAGATGGTGCAACTTCTAGATACATTGGTTTGTGTCATAAAATGTGTTTCTCTAGCAGAAGAAGCAAGAAAACTCTGACCTTCAAACACACACCAGGAGGCAGAGGCAAGAACGGAGGGAGAGGCAGCGATACAGTGATACAGAAACACAAGGTGGAGGAGAGGAACAGACTGAAGCTGAAGAAGTGGAGGAGCAGGAAATGGAACAAGAGAAAGGAGTGGAGACTGATGGGTATACAGAAACAGGCCCTGATCCAGTCTATGGGGAGGAGGAGAGGAGTGGAGACTACGACTGGGAGACAGAGGAGGACGTTGATCGAGAGAGGGGAGGAGAGGAGGAGGACCTGGAGATGGAGAGAGAGAGGGAGGAGCTGGAAAAAGAGAGGGAGGCCGAGCTTGAGTTGGAGAGAGAAAATGTAGTGAGGGAGAAAGAGCTGGAGAGAGAACAAATGGAGAGGGAGAAAGAACTGGAGAGGGAGAGAAAAGAGCAGGAGGGGGAGAGAGACTTGGAGAGGGAGAGGGAGGAGTGGGAGAGGAGGAGAGCAGAGATAGAGAGGGGGAGACAGGGGGGTTATGATCAAGAAACTGGACAGCCATACCCGTACCCTCCAGAGTATTTTTACCTGAAGGTAAAGGCCTACACACACTCATCATTATGAAATACTCAACTTGTGTTCAACACGTTCGAAAAAAGGCAGAAAAAATGTCCATTTTAATTATGCAATGCTTTAATGTACTCCACATTTCTTATGCAATAGGGACAACCAGGTGAGAGTGGAACACCAGGACGAAAGGTGACTAACGATATTTTAAATATTAAAATAAAACTTTACACCCTTACACAATCAGAAATGTTATAAATTAAACATTCCATGTTGATATCAGTTACTCTAATATTACAGGACTTGATAACAATAAAACAAAATTGAGCCTGACAAAAAAAGACAACACTAATTTAAAGGGTCAGTTCACCCAAATATCATAAAACATTTTTTTTTTACTTAATGTGCAAGAGTTTTTGTTTCATTTGGCCAGATTTGAGTTACATTTCTTAGAGATTTCTCTGGGATTTAGTTTGTGGTGGTTGGAGGATTGAATAATTACATTTAAACATGACTAAGAGTCTACATCCATGTTAGCAGCTGAGTGAGATACAATATAGTGGTGCTTTGAGCTAAATGCATGGTCACAACGACAATGCTAACAGCATGCATTAATATATACAGCATGTATAATGTTTACCATGTTCACGATTTAGTTTAGCATGTTAGCATGCTAACATTTGCATTAAAGACACATAATCGAGGCTGATGGGAATACCATTACTTTTTGCAGGTATTAGATCCTGAAACATATACATGAGCACATCAAAATCAAAAACTATCTGCATGGGTTAGACACCACTAGCAGTGAGTGAGGCTTTTGTAATTTGGGTGAACTCACCATTAAAACTGAACCGCATTCTTCCATTGCCAGGATTTACTGAGTCACTGATATCTCACTGATTATACTAAACTTAAAGCATCGTTACCATCATCCTGAGATCACAGAGCAAGAACGACCCCACGAATTGTGCCACCAGTTCATAAAAATATCATCGCTGCTCTCCCCCACCTACCCACAGTGCATCAGCAATGACATCAGAGCTGAGGGGGAACTGCTCTCCCATCTCGCCTGTCAGTTACACCAGTTGAGTCTAGGCCTTTGATGTCATCCTCTGCTCTATTTCTGTTTGGCTGGGAGACAGTAGATTAAAGCAGACATTAATAATTCCCCTTGTTAAACATGCTGACAAGTCTGCTTATTCTTTTGTGTGTGTTTTTTATTTCAAATTCCTTGTGTTGATTTATTTTGGCTCATGAAAAACACAATGTGCTGAGGCGCACTTTCTAACTGAAATGCACTGTTTTTGTCCACACTTTTAAGGGGGAAATTGGTGAAAATGGACAAAAGGTAAATATGGATAAGCTGTTATTTTAGTTTGTAACAGTGAAATCTGGGAGTTGAGATTTTATTTTAAATGAATATGTCATAGACATGTTTGTTTCGTGTTTTTAGGGAGAGCCAGGCATCGGCCACAGAGGTCCAGAAGGCCAGGCTGGTCCTCCGGGACAGAAGGTGAAATTTCAAGCAAAACAATACAAGCAATCTCTTATTTACAACATCCCTCTAAATCAATTAATCCCCACAGTCTTTTCCATTGTGTTCTCGTTGATTGACTTTGCTTCTCATTGCGGTTCTAATTTAGCAAATTTAATTGGCTTAGTGACTCACTGAGTAATTTCAAATTGTGTTTGAGCATTTAAATTGATAAAGGAAAGAAGGCCTTTATTTGAAAGCAATTATTCAAAGGTAATAGAATAGCTGAATAATTACATTTCATAAAACAAGCGACCTTTAACTATGTGTTTGTCTCCCAAACATTTCATTTATGTCTGTCTTTATCTCCCTCTTCCTCTTTCTCTTTACCTCAGGGTGAACCAGGTGAGCCAGGGCCTCCAGGTGCTCAGGGCATCCAGGGTATCCGTGGTAGCGCAGGCATGCAAGGCTCCCCAGGCCTTAGGGGCCCCCCAGGGGACCCAGGAGAGCCGGGCAGAGAGGTACATCATCATATAACAACTTAAAAGTTGCCATTTAGCTCGCTTTGATCAGGAAAAATGTAGACCGTGAAAGTGTGTAAATAGATACTGTATAATTGTGAATTAATATAGAAATACACAGAGAAGTTTGTGTTATTGGTGTTTAAAAGAGACATTACATGTTTTTATGTGTTGATGCAGGGGGACCGGGGTAAAAGGGGGAAGAATGGATCACCTGGAACTCCAGGACTACGCGGACCAGCAGGACCTCACGTAAGAAAATAAGCTGTGTCTGATTTTAGTGATCAGTCATGGGGCTCTAAAAGAAATACACGTATAATCTGATACACTTAGCAATAGTTTCCCATATGAAGTATGACTAAATATCTTTAAATAAGGATTTGATAAGGTTTTATCATCATATGATATAGGGGACATTTTATCTTATTGATTGGCAACTTGAAATGATGTGTAAGAATATTTTCTTTTCCTACCACTGCATCTCTCTAAAAAGGGTCCGCCTGGTGTTCCTGGAGGAAAAGGAGAAAAGGTACTCTATATACTGTATATATGATATTTGAGTAGCATTTACTTTTATTTTGTTTGGCCCTTTAATCCGCACAATATTATAAGAACTTAGTTTTATGTTTGTAGCAGCAGCAGCATACTGTTATTGTCATTTTGATCTGCGCAGTGTAAAAAGATGACTTTATCTTGTCCTGATCAGGGCGACAGTATTCCTGGAGAGCCTGGTGCCAGGGGGTTGTCTGGCTTCCCAGGCAGAAGGGTGAGTTGAGACAATCCCTGTGATGGTGAACAACAGTTTGAACAGGTTTAGTTTGTGTTTAGGTTCAGGGGGAAAGTCCTGATCTTAGCTTATGTAATGTAACATATCACTTTCTCACTGTTCACCAGTTTCTGACACAGTTAAGGATGATCTAATCGTACCGGCTCTACCTATTCTGGCTTTCGACATACAGTATTTAGCACAGTCCTGTAATGTTGGTGGATTATGCAGAAAACTTCCAAATGAATTTTCTTTTCTTTTCAGGGTGAAACAGGCACTCCAGGTATTAAAGGAGCTCCTGGGCATTTAGTAAGCAACTTTTAAAAACCATACAACTGAGTATAAAAAATCATTTAAGACTATTAGAGTTTCACTTTCAAAATCCTTTCATTTGATCTCTTTTTATACTAGGGTCTAAAAGGCTTGCCTGGCAGCAGAGGTGAAAAGGTGAGCTGTTATTTCACATAATTTGTCACAACTGTGTTTGTCATGTTTTAAAAATGTATCTTTTCATATGATTCCTTCACTCACTCACTTAAAGGTGCCCTGCCACACATATTTCATTACTTTGTGGTAATGTCTGAAGGTCTACCATGGACTCTGTAACATTTTTTGTGGAAAAGATGCCTTGGTTACCTTGTTTCAAGCCATTGTAGCGTGGTATAGAAAACCTGCAGTTCTCATTAATATTCAACAAGCTAAGCTGCTTGACTCTGATTGGCTAATAGCTAGCCAATGAGAGCCTGGCTATCAGCATCCTTTACCCAGCGCAACTGGGCGAGCTCATGAATAGTAATGAGCTCAGGCAACACAACGTCAGACTGACCAGCTTTTGTAATTAGCCTGATTTCTCAATCTGAAACTGAGATTGGGCAGATAGTCTAGCTAGCTGTCTGGATTTACCCTGCAGAGATCTGAGGAGCAGTTAACCATAGTCCTCAGAAATCGGAGTTTAAAATTCCAAGAAAAAAAATGCTGAAGGCAACAGACAAAAACTTGGTCATGTTGTGTACAACATGTTCTGTACAACAACCAAAGGCTGATTACATTGAACTGGATTTTAATTGTATAAAGTAATATAATATGCTTTTGTTGACACATGGAAATTAAATAATGTTTTGAAAAGCATGTTTTTTTTGCAGGGTGAACGTGGGTTACCTGGAGTTAGAGGTGAAAGGGTATGATGATCTTCATGTTTCTTTGTCAGACTTCACATGCAGTTTGTACACAGACAAGAAGTACAATGTAATGATAGATATGCTTGATATATTTCCATGGGAAATTACTTACTTTATCCTTTGTTACAGATTACATTTATTATTCACAATTTAATACCTTCCTACAGGGGAGTGTGCTTCAAATCCAAGGACCCCGTGGATCTAAGGGTTACAAAGGAGAGGCGGTGAGATCCTTTATCATTTCTGCCATCTGGTTTAGACCCAACACAACTCAAAATCACTTTATTTGTTCTTACGAGGGCAATTGTACTCATCCTGTCACCATGCGAGTCGACAAATACACAAACAATAAATAAGTCAAGAAAAAAGCTAAAACAATCAAAGGCTACACACCTAGGGATTAGAAGGATATGAATACTATAGATATATAAACATAATCTAAAAAGCCCACATGAAGTAAACAAATAAAGACCTATAAAGAATTGTGTAGATGTTTTGTTTCAGGGTGAGCGAGGCCCACCAGGTTTTGATGGTGACAAAGGAGAAAAGGGCGAGGACGGTCCTCCTGGGGTCAAGGTAATAAATCCTGATGTAAACATAAAAAAAAGACATTTAGAGCATGGAAATGCAATTCACAGCAGTGATGTTATACCGGTTGTTAAGTCTCTGTCAAGACAATTATCAAATTGCTTATATAATAGCTTTATACTTTGATTTGTCATTAATGGGACTGCAAAAAAATCATAATAATGGAAGTATTTTTTATTGTTTTTGAAAGGGCATAAAGGGTGACGCAGGCACTAAGGGGGCATTAGGGCGTTTTGGAGCACGAGGACCAGTAGGCCAGAAGGTAAACTTTACACTGCAACAACATTAGTTTAACCATTCAACACTTTTATGTTAGTTCTGTGTGTGACTTTGTCTTCTTTTCTTAAGGGCGATCCAGGAGAGCCGGGACTCAATGGAGTGATGGTAGATCTACAATACAACATAAGCAAACACACTCAGTAATTATACCTTGAGCCAAAATTCAGTTTTACCTTCACTGACAGTAACACCCATGATGTGATTTAAGGGTCGCAATGGGGATCATGGAGGGGATGGGGCCAAGGGGGACAAAGGAGACATGGGACTGCTGGGTCAGAAGGGCAATCAGGTACATTGAAAATCAATATATAACTAATCCTGACATTTGATTTTTAAAATTCATCATCATTTATTTTATTTTATTTTTTTCACAGGGTGATCCAGGAGAACCAGGCTTACCAGGAGACAAAGGGGAGAAGGGGGAGAAGGTGGAAGCAGATATTTGTCACAGTTGTCCCACTCGTTTTGTTTTTTTCAACTCTGCTTTTATTTAGTTTCTTTTATGGAGTTGCAGCTTCTCTATTTGCATGATATCTCTTGCTATGTTACCATTTCTTTTACCTGCCGTTACAGGGTTTCAGAGGTTTACCTGGACGCATTGGGAGTCCAGGCCTGGATGGAGAAAAGGTTAGGCCTGAATTAGCATCTAGACCAAAACTGAGTTATACGTTATCTCACAATGTCATGTGAAGAAATCCTGTCAGTAATGTAGATAACTCTGTGTATGCAAAACAGGGAGATATGGGGTCGCATGGCACCCCTGGTATACCTGGGCTGAACGGACTCATAGGGCGCAAGGTAAACATTCAAGTGTGCACATATTTCTCTTTCTCCCTTCCCCAAACGTATACAAACTCACTACTCTCATAATGTCATATCACTTTAGGGTGATAAGGGACAGGGAGGCATCAATGGTGTTGATGGTGATCCAGGAGTGAAAGGACACAAGGTTAGTAAATTAATATTAATATCACTGGGCGTTAACCAACTATTATCACCACTGATTATGTGCTCGGGACAGTTGGATATACCGTTCAATTCTCAGGACAAAGACCAGCATAACAACAGCTTCTCGCTCCATGCAGGGTGCAGAAGGTTTCCCAGGTTTCCCAGGGTTTAAGGGGTCAGCAGGGAATCCAGGAAGGGATGGAGATCAGGGACCACCAGCACCCCCAGGACCCCGTGGGGACACAGGGCCTAAGGTACAGTATTTCTCCGTGTATTTGGGGAAATATGACACTGAGTTATATATTTTACACTGCGTTGATAATGCTTTATGGTACTGATAAATTGAAAGAAAAAGGGAAGAAAAATGTGGGCTTGTTATCAACATTAATTATCTTATTATATCAAGAAGCTGTTGTCTTGATCTCAACTTTACTACGTCATTTTCGCAAGATAACAACTTGAAAATAGTCTAGCTTTTCTTCCTTCAAGGACTCATTTGAATGTTATCTCTCTAATCGGTAGGTCAACTCTGCATGTGTCACATCCTCATTACACTAAAATTATTGATCTCATGACATTCAAATGTCTTGAGCTGACATGGTTGGACTCGTAAGCAACATCAATCACATGTATTATCTTAATACAATGGCATACCCAAGTCAGACTTTCATACATAAAAAACTGTTTGATATGACAAGAAAATAACAAAATAAATGTTTTTCTTGGTATCATACAGGTAGGGTTAAAACATAAATATGTACATGAATAATTAATATTTAGTTTTCTTGATACAGTAATTTGACAATAACAGTATGTTGCTACCGCACAATAATATGCCCCAAAAGATTATTAGCAATGATGCGTGACCACTACAAGGTAGTATACCCAGTACTGTACTGGATTTAATTGTCACTCCTCGTATGCGACAGAGCAGGTAAAAAAATACATTTCTGTAAAAAAAAAAAAAAAGGTTACAAGAGAAGAGTGAGAATGTGGCAGAACACAATGAACAGGATGATGAGCTGAGCTTGATTACAGTCATCACCATGTCTGTGCCTTGTTCAGAGGGACTGGCAGCATGCACTCTGTATACTGCAACAGTGAATACATCACGGACATGTCCTTAATTAACACACACACACACACACACACACACACACACACACACACACACACACACACACACACACACACACACACACACACACACACACACACACACACACACACACACACACACACACACACACACACACAGAAGCCTATTTCCGTCTGCAGCTTTCAACTAATATCTTACTCAAATAGCTCCTTTCAGCTACAATTAACAGACTTTCAGGGTTGGCAGAGAGTGTCTGAAAACCTCTAATGAGGACATTCCAAGGATGTACCTAATTGCTTTGTCTTTCATACTGCTCATAAGTGAGTGGGCTGCTATAGTTTTTATCTTGTATCCCATTATACATATTGTTGTTAGCATGGTATGAATGAAATTTCAAAGCTTACGATGTGTTTTCTCTGTGCTCACTTATATTTTTGTCAAACAGGGGGACAGGGGCAGAAGGGGCAAAACCAAACCATGTCAGAGGGGAGCACCCGGGGCTTCAGGACTAAGAGGAGAGAGTGTGAGAGTCGTTCATGAACACACACACACACACACACACACACACGCACACACGCACACACACACACACACACACACACACACACACACACACACACACACACTCCCTTCTCTTAACAAACTTATATACTTATATACAGTAGTGGAGAGAGCCAGGTGTTGACCCTCCCACATGCCAATTTGGTGAAACTCTCGGGATACCTTTGTTGATTATGCAGATAAATGTAACTGTATCCTACATTAACTTTTTTTATTATGTTTGATACATTATATTGCATATAGTTGTAGTGTAGTATATGTATGTTAAACATAGCTGCATTTAATTGTTTTAGTGTTAGTATTGGCCTTTGACCTTTACCGTCACTTTTGCACCAGTTTTTTTACACTTATTATATGTATATATTATATATATTTATTTTTGCTGGTCTCAGAAATTCCCCATAAGTACTACTTTTTAATAAAACCAGAAGTATGGGGTGAATGTTTTCTCATTCAGCTGTTTGCATCTACATCTCTACAGTAGATATCGTTACAATACGACATAAATGTGGTATTACATTAAAAAAATTACATATTTTTTTTAGATGCTATGGTACTATTCTCACAAGTATGTGGTAATATTTCACTACCTTAAGTACATATAAACCAACAGATCATCAAAAAGTACCTCTTTTCACAACTCTAAGTACATCTGACATTGACTGTGTACAAAAAAACATCTAGAAATACCAGTTTCACATTGAAATATACTATGGTCATACAAAGTACATGCATAACCTTGGATAGGATTTTCTTGTCTCTTGTTAAAATACTTTTTAACTAACACTATGCTCATTGCTCATAACTAATAATCAATAATCCACTTGCCTAATATACTGTATGTATAGTTGTTTATTTTGCCTGATATAGTCCAATGCAAAACTCCAGAATCACCACCCTAACGTGTAAGATTTTTATGTGACCTTAGTGGGATTTGAACCCACAACCTTAGTGTTGGTAACTTCAAGTAGTGCTCAAATCATCAGGGCCACAAAGGACCACTGCAATGATTACAGTGTGTACAATACACTAGTGTGGATGAGGCTTGTGATGACATTACTGCTGACCAATGTCAGGCTTGGATTCGACATTTAAGAAGATTTTTCCCAAGGTGCATGAACTATGAAAACATACATTGTGATGTGGAGGAGTACTTATGGCCAAAACCAGAAGAACGAATTGATGCAGATTAGTGTAGTGTGTACTACAGAAAACCTTTACAGTATTTACAGTAAACAATTTTCTTTCAGTTCTGTTAGTGTTGTTTAATTATTTTTTATTTTTTACAGTATTTATAATTAGACAAAACCTTACAGTTATGTTGCAATACAAGTTTGTTTCTTGCATCTCTGATTGGGGAAGATGTCTACATTGATCACACTTCTGATTATTGGATAGGAATTATGGAAATAGTTGTTGAATTTCATGGATTATGTACAGTTACATTTTTGCCTACTGTAATGTGAAAACAGTGAAGCAAACAGATTATCTTTAGCACCTCAAAGGGTCATTTTGAAACATGTATCTTACATTGTTTGGTCTTGGACTAATTGATTGTTACAATATCTTAAAGGGACACGCCACTGTTTGTTGAAATAGGGCTTATCACAGTCTCCCCTAGCTGTAGATAAGTGGGCCAACGCATTTTTGTCTCAGTGAATGTAATTAGGTTGTTTTTTGGTCTTTTGTTGGCTCGCTTTTACTCACAACATGCTAACCTGCAACATAGGATTCCATTCACTACGCTAAGCTAACTAGCGGCGGCGCTGCCGGTGTTGCACCGGACTAAAACAATGCATGCACAAAAAATGCGTTGGCCCACCTATCTACAGCTAGGGGAGACCGTGATGAGCCCTATTTCAACAAACGATGGCTTATCCTTTTAAATGAAAGAATTGTACTATGTATATGTTTAGGTGACTTAACAAATGTACTCGTATTTCACCAGAAACTTTTTGGTTGAAACATTGATCTTATGAAATATGTTTACACGCCAAATGAAAGGAGAATCAGTGGCTTTGAATGCAAGATTGAATGATTTATAAGTATGAACAGTTGGGAGTGTTGTACTTGACTTGTACTTGAAACACTGCACCATACTATTGATAGTAGTACCATAGTGACTAAAAAACCTGTAATCTTGGTTACAGGTGCTGGTTGTTCGCTAGGGAAGGGGCTGGGACTTTATACTGTTTTGTACAT
Source organism: Gymnocephalus cernua (assembly GCA_023631565.1). Classification (NCBI taxonomy): domain Eukaryota; kingdom Metazoa; phylum Chordata; class Actinopteri; order Perciformes; family Percidae; genus Gymnocephalus; species Gymnocephalus cernua. The sequence continues at coordinate 10,702,050 of CM042447.1, read as the reverse complement.
ATACTTATAGCTTGATAGAATGTAATTAATCACATGCATTTGTAAATGTGTTTTACTGTAGGGTGCTCTGGGTATTGAAGGAGGAAAAGGGGAGAAGGGGGAGCCTGGACTCTCAGTATGTGTTTATCACAATCACACACGCATACACACATACAATATATATATATATATATTGAGAAAGAGAGTTAGAAAAATGATACTTGAATTCACTTACTTTGAATCTTGTCATTCTCTTTGTCAAGGCAGAAGAAGTGAAGGAGCTAGTCACCCAGGAGGTGGTAGAAAAGTGTGGTAAGATTGTTTGCGTGCGTGCTTGAGTGTGTGTGTGTGTGTGTGTGTGTGTGTGTGTGTGTGTGTGTGTGTGTGTGTGTGTGTGTGTGTGTGTGTGTGTGTGTGTGCGCGCGCGTGCGTGTGTGTGTTTTACTTGTACATTTTGAACCCTCAATGTACTTTTTTGTACATTTATCCAAGAGTGAAAATACTATGTGTGCCACGAGACAGGCCTACATATTGTGCGTGTGTGTGTTTGTTTGTGTGTGTGGTTGTTTGTTGTAGAGCTCCCGTGGCAGCAGCATGGCACCCGTGTGTGTTTTGCCATCTGTTATGTTCTCTCAGAGGAACACACACCATGGTGCCAGCAACAGTAGAGCCATTCACAAACACGGGACTGTCATTAAGTGGGACGCCTCGCCAAGAATCCATTACACACTTACAAGACACTTAAAGGACAATTCTGCGTATTGTCAACCTTTTTTCATGAAATACATTTTGGCATTATATATATGAAACATAAGTTTCCCTGCTATGTTAACCACACATTTTTGCTTTGTAAATACTAAATAATAATAATAATAATAATAAAAATCATCAGAGCATACATGGCTACTTGCCTCCTAATTGTTGCTTAAAACCACAATAATGCCACAATATATTTGGTGAAATTGTGTTTTGTTTATTCACTTTTTGGGTTTCATTGCTGTTTCTGTTAGGCCGCAGCGCTTTCAGCGAACTGCAAGTAGAAAAAGCACTACAGTGAAGTAATTCTTTTTTTGCCTCGGAAGTCGGAGGTCGCAACTGGGAAAGACGTCAAACACAAGTTGAATGCGTTCTTTTTGCAAGTCGGATTTTCATTGTTTTCATTAGCTCTAGCCAGGTTAGCCATTGTTAGCAATGTTTAAACAACGTATACATTGTTTTTGTTCATACAAACCGCGTGACAACACAGATAGAAGACAGCGCTGCGTGTACGACTGATTTAGTGTGACACAAATGACACAGAAGTGCTTATAACTATGTTACTACAGCTTTCACAACTGTCGATACAGGGAGCAGCCATGTTGGATTTTGAACTCGGGGTACTCGGTGGTTGTACGAGTTCTGAGTTCGTAAATACGAGGTCAGGGGGCGTGTTTATGACTTTGACCTCGTAAAATACGAGTTGCGAGGCAAAAAGAACGCACCATAAAATATAAAATAATAAATAAAGTTAAGATGGTCTAGATGGCATAAACTAAGAAAGTAAAACCTGAAATCATACATAATTTAATAGTCTCAGACTGATTTATTTACTCAAACTCTGCCACTGAATACTTTATTATGACTGTGTGTTATGTTTGCATCATTACAGGGTTGGAATACAAGTTCATGGTGAAGTCTGTGGATCCAGATGGAACAACTGCAGTGACTGAGAGTAAAAATGAGCCAGATGATGTGGTGATATCCCTCCACCATGACCTCCATAAAGAAGGGATGGAAGAAGAAGGTGAAGAAGTGGAAGAATATGGAGACAAGCTGGGAGAAATTACCAGTCCTGCCCCTGTGATCCGACCAAACCGCACTGGTAAACACAATTATTTCAATGTAACACACTGACACAACTAACAGTTTGCCGGGTCTAAGCCCATGGGCCAAACACACAGATGCTTGAGATGTCATCATTTTCCAAAGTGCTCAGTTGTCCCGTCAACAGATTCATAGAGTGTAACCAAGTGTGTATCACAGCTAAAGGGTTACATATGTCATACTAATGTGTAACAGCTGTGATGTAGGCAGCTTTTTCTGGTGTGTTAGGTGAGATTGTGGGGACTTTGCAACAGTAATGTACTCTGAGGTGTTAGGAGAAAAAAACTATAGGGACACTTTTATCACCGATATCATCCCCTTCATCTCCTCTATTGTTTACTTATATTGGGACACAAGACACACACTGGGTACTCACAGTGCACTGCATTTTGACATACTTGTAAGTGTGAACGCACTTATGCACTCAAAATAGCAAGTGTAAGTTCTGAAGTACGCAAATTGAGACACAGCATAAGACTCTTGAAATATGCTATATTCTGCAAATTCTAACTATGCTATAGAGTGGAAAAACCCTGACGAACTTCCAGCAAATTTGAGATTTGCTCTGCAAGTCAGTCTGGCGACGAGCCCATTCGGGCCCATTTCCAATTGTTCCAAATCGAGGCACCAATCACAACCGTTGAGGCGGGATTTACATGATGACGATAGCACAGTGACAGCAAGCAGCTTTTTATTTACATTCAACATGACGGCACCGAAGCACAGCAACCCGTTGATGCCCGCTGTCACTGCTACGTCACCCGGATCGTTAGTCTGATTGGTTGAAGGACTATCCAATTGCGCCCAGAGGCATTTGAGCGGCGTCCGTTGGTGACGCCCCTTTGGAAATGGGCTGTGAATGAACCTTGCCCAGACCCACTCTCAGTTACAACTGAGAAGGGTTTGGTGTCAACCAGGCTAACTATGCTATGGAGATTCGGTCAACACACAATGCAAAAACTATGTTTTGCATATAATGGTAGAAAACTGGTTTACTACTGTATGCCTGGATGCAGTGATGGAAGAAGTATTTAGATCCTTTACTTAAGTAAAAGTACTAAAACAAAACTAACAAAATATTCTGTTACAAGTAAAAATCCTGCATTAAAAATGTTACTTAAGTAAAAGTATGTAAGTATCATCAGGAAAATGTACTTAAAGTATTAAAAGTAAAAGTACTCAATGCAGAAAAATCCTCACATTTTAAAAACTCGAAACGATCAAAACCGTTCTGTCGATCAATTAAATTATTAATCAGCTAATCATTTCAGATGTACTTGTAGGCCTACAGTTGCGTAGTTTCATTCATTATGAAACATTGTATTTTATAAACTACATGTGTTTTGTGTACAAAAGTCTTAATTTGTAAAGTTACTAGTTACTACAGCCGTCAGATTAATGTAGTGGAGTAAAAAGTACAATATTTCCCTCTGAGGTGTGGTGGAGTAGAAGTAGAAAGTGGCATGAAAAGAAAAGGCTCAGGTAAAGTACAAGTACCACAAACACAGTACAGTACATGCACAGTACTTGAGTAAATACACATATACATTCTACCACTGCATGAATGCATGTTAAATAGCAAAAGGTACTAACCTCTCCACCAATGTTTCCTGTCTATATCTACACTGCCAACTATCAAAAGAAGGCAAAAATGGAACAACAAAAACACATTCAGCTGCTGTTATGGAGCCAATCAACCACAAAGTTAAACCAATGGTCAACATGTACCATTTAATAACAAAATATTTCACGAAGCTCATTAGTGAATACAGGCCGCAGGCAATAATAGCTTTATTCAGTTCATTTGAATTGTTGCTTCAGGTAAACTTAGCCAGAAAACAAATTAAAGAGTGAGCCTGTCATATCCCATTATCGACGTTAGCATGTTTATTCATAAATTACAATCATTATTAGACATTTAGACATTTGTGCAAAATAATGAATGTGCACAAGTACAGTAGGCCACATATCAATATTTACTCTTTAATCTGGAGACTAAAAAGGAATTCAATAAAAATAATTGCCACATGTACCATGCACTGCATTTAACCGCATGTTGTTACAAGAAATCTGTTCTATTAACCAGTGTTCCTTTAGCACATATTTTATATTAATTATTTATATTCTACTGCTTGTGCTTCACCTTGGCACAATATGTTTGCCTGTGTGAGTGCAGTAGGGTGCAGGGATACAGGACTTTTAAAGGCATTTCTTAGGTCAGTAAAGTGTGAGTTTTATACATCATATATAGTTTAATCAAACAAATGAATCACAGCGTTAGTTCAGGCAGAGCACTGAGTTGTGTTGATGTATCAGCTGCTTCATTCATGCTTCACAATCACTGGCTCATTAACCAGCTGTGTAGCTATCAGCTGATACACTAACACTGTTTGCTGCTGCAGCTTCTGTATTTCAGCTTTCTTTATTTGCTATACATGGTCAATTCCTTGACATAAGTGTCTCTGATTTTGTGAATTTAATAACAGCCAATATAAGTGATGTTGTTAGATCAAATAAGATAAAAAGAGATCAACACAGCAAACTTCATAGAACAAAGAACTAGAAACCAGTGCATGTATTAGTGCATTGTTCGTTAGTGTATTTATTGTGGTACCGATAAATTTGTTTTATCCAGCTCTTTTTATGACTTTTTAATTTTTGTTTCCCCCCTTTTATCCTTGGTTTTAACGTTAGCAGGATATGACATGAACTAGAATTCCTTCAAAGGAAGTCTGTAGGGTTGCAGATTTACAGAAAGTTTGCACAAAGAGCACAACTTTTTGGAAAAAATGTTGATCACTCTAATGTAAGATAAGTCAAAACACAAGTGGCATTCTTTAATGTTGGTCCAATCAACATGTTTTTTGTTGGTCCCTGATGATAGAATCCATCAACCTGTAAAACTTGTCATTGTTGTTGTTTTGGGCCTTTAGATTCTTTTGAGTCGGGACATAGGAAGAAAAGAAGGGTATTTGGAATAAACACTGCTGGTGAGTGGCCGAGATAACTGATTTTCTTCTTGTCTTTCAATTTCTTTTTATCATTTTTACTTTCTCTGTGTATCACTATCACTTTTCTGTCTGTTTCTCTTCCCATTTTCATAATTTTTGAGTAATGACTTGCATGGAATTGTTAAAAGCACAAGGTGGGAGAGAATGATCAGAGTAAAACTGAATCCACTGTTTGAAAGCCTGCATTCGATTTCATGAGGCACTTTATGTATGAATAAAAATATGCTGTGTAAGACATTTGAAGTGTAATGAAGAATGGGATTTCACACTAAACCTTGTGCGAAAAGATAACAATAAATTGATAGCAGCCAGCAAGTCAATTTACAGTTACTCATTCATAACAAAGGAAAAGTCTGACATTTTGGGAAGTTCACTTATTTGCTGTCTTCTTAAGAGTTAGATCAATATCAGTTTAATCTGTGTTCAGTAGAGATGTTGGAGGTGATGGGTGTTAAGCCTAGCTTTGCACAACTGGAATCAGGGAAAACCAGTACAGCCAAAAGAAATCAGCTGGGTGTGACCACTAGAATAGACAACTTATTTATACTATTGCATGCTAGCTGTTTTATCATCCAACTCTCTATAAGAAAGCAAACATCAAGCATCCCTTTTAAACAAACACTTGGCTCAATGGTACTGCAGGTTTTAATCATCTAATCTGTGAAATGTTGTCAGACGTACGCTAATATTTCCCCTCTTAGTCATAGCTGCACCAGGCATTTTGCCCTCTAGTGGCCCCAAGTGTTCTCTATACATATTTTTTGTGTGAAAGACACATCATGTAGGAATAATGTAGTCCGTGATCTCCCACTTCTCGAACATACCAACACATTTCCTTCATTTCTGCAGCATATCCAACACTTAAAATATGGTGAAATACAATACATCTGCAGCATCTCAGTTTGCAGGGTATTTTTTTTTTTTTTTATCTTTTTGTTTTTTCCACCTCACATGCAGTTTCAGCAGCAGACCGCTGCCTGGAGCCGATGTCAGAGGGGGCTTGTTCAGAATATGTTCTGCTCTGGTACTTCCACCTTCGCTCAGGGGAATGCAGGCCGTTTGTGTACGGCGGTTGTGCTGGCAACAGAAACAGATTCTCCACAAGACATGAGTGCCAGAGTTGGTGTGAGGAGGAGAGGAGAGGTAGGGGGAACCATTCTGATCGCAAATAAAATATACATTGAAATCTTCTTTATAAGGTTTTGGTTGTGCAGTATGAATAGGAGGGCGCTATAGATGCAACACTGGTCTTCAATACAATATAATATTCTGTTCACCTTTTTATGATGATGCATTTACATTTTCACAGGGACCGAGGCCTGGAGATGAAACTAGCAACCCCAAACAAGAAAATAACTTTTGTACATAACTGTGTAAAATGTCATAACTTTGTATTTTATATTGGATTTATTTATACATTTTAACAGCGGTTTCATTATTGTTTTGTTTTATGGACAAAGTGTTGAAACTCAAAATGTGAATTGTTTTTATGCTTTTGAAATGTCAAAGATGATCAATATCCACACTACTGAAAAATTAAATCTGTCTTCTTTTTGTTTGTCTGTTGTGCTCGTCTCTTGTCTCTCCTCTCGAGTCTCTTTATGTAACACTCAGTCCCTTTTCTTATGTTTTGTCAATTGCCCTGCATTCTGTGCAGTGAGAGAAATAAGAAGCTGGTAGCTGATTGCCTGCTGCCACTTTTGCCACTACATATGTTCCTTTGGCAGGGGGTGTTACAGGGGCTCAGTGAGGGAGATCACGCGAGGACTGTTTTAGAGGACTCTCCATCAGACCGGCGCAGCACTAGCAGGGGATTCCTGCGTGAGTGTTGATGTGGGGGGCAGCACGCATGCAAGGTTTTTTTCTGATAGTGTGAAACGTGAAAATGCACGACACACAACTCTGCTTTAGTCTTCAGTGCAACGTGCTGCACCAGCTTCCCCATCAGGTTTCCTAAATTGAAGTCAATTCCTCAAAAGGTTGCTCCCTGAAAATAGTATTTAAAGCAGAAATTCCATTTGCCTCATAGACAGATGAGTCTTTCACCAACAAGCCTCCAAAGGCTTTCTCTTTTAGTCACAAGTCTGCACTGTAATGTACTCCCACATGCAAAGATGCTTCATAGATCTGAAAGATGTGGTTACGCAGGCTACAGTGACAGGCTGTTCTCACTGAACCACACCCCCTACCTAAGACAGATGCCACAATGCAAAATAATATTAAACACTTAAAATTGTAGCTTTCAAATCATTCGGTTATTCAAATATCACTCATTTCCAAAGAAGATAGATACTGTATGTGTGTGTGATTTTTCCATTGAAGTTGAAGAGGAGCAATTTATTCCATTTCAGAGATCAAGCAGGACTGGGAGGACATATTATTGCACAGTGTGTCACAGACTGCCATTACTCCAGCTGTGAAGACTCATATTAATCCTTCAATAAAGTTGCTCATTAGAGCTTGACCCAACACCCTTTGATCCTCTCACTCCTTCCATCTTGGTTTTGACATGGTAATGTACATCACTGCAGATGGTTCCCATCAGGGGGTGTGGACACTCAAAGCTTTAATTAAAACACAATGTTCTCTGGATCTTATATATCATTCTTTTTTTTTTAATTAAATAACCGTGTCTACAGCATGCAATTCATACATACTGTGAACAACTTAGTGAACTTTGAACATGTTATACACGTCACACATACTGAAAGAGGTGACCGTGTACCTTATATATTATAGTGCCATGTCTCAGGAGTGTTATGCCATTACGTGGCATTATGGTTTTATTAAAGGGGCCTACACTTGACCAGAAAACACTTCGAAATAAATAGTAAATTTTACTTAATTCATATTTACAGTGTGGCATAATAATAAAGCTTTTCCTTTGTAGCTTATTTGATTCCCATCAAGACTCAAAAGAAGCCCATTTACTATCAACTTTTCAACATTTAAAACTGAAAACTTTAGACAGTTTACTAGACAGTGGAGAAGCCCATGAGCATGTATTGACTTATTATTATTATTATTATTATTATTATTATGATTATTGCTGACAAAGTGAGAAACTAGCAAACCAATGTCTTTCTGGTGAGGATGAACACCAGCCAAATCCAAGTAATGTCAATAAGACCTTTTCACAGATGTAAACATAAACATTCTAAATGGACCCAAGTTGATTTCCTGTTGCAGTGTATGTGAATGGCTTCAACTGACAGGAAGTTAACAAGGGGCCAGGCTGTTGCCTAGCAATATAATTCCATTGAAAAGGTCTTAGATTCCAACACTTATCTGTATTGTATATGTATTTAAATTGTAGCTTGTTTTATTCGACCATCATTCCAAAAACCAAATATATTCAATTTGCTATCATGAATGACAAATAAAAGCATCACACCCTCATATTTGAGAAGCTGGAAACAGCAAATGTTTTGACATTTTAGATTTATAAATGTCTAAAAACAATTTATTGATTAACAGAATATTAGCTGACTGATCAATTCATTAACTAATGCAGCTAATTTTGTGTGAAAGAGGAAACAATATATCGTCATAGACAAAGAAAATCCAAAACGTCTGTGACTTTAGAATGATACTGGGTGACAATAGAGAATATCATTCTTTGTTTATTTTATTTGCTACAGTATGCTTTAAGTTTATAGGAAAGTGTTGTCTGAATAATGGAACTGTCCATGGTACTGAATGGGAGCTGTCCGTGGTTCTGAACAGGCATTATATGCCATACACAATTTCTTTATTTGAGGCTTACTACTGTAAAAACCATCACGTAAAGGGTAAAACAAAAAATACAAAAAAAGTCTCAGGCTGCGTGAAAAAAACAAAGTTTTTCTGTGTTTCTGTGGTCGTGATGTCTCGTGTTCACCGACAGGAGGTCATATTTACCAACTTTTTTAATGTAGCACTACATCACTGCGTCATAACCAATGGGATACTTCAGAGCAAAGCAATATGTCAACGGGATGACGTTGTTGCTGGCGTAGGGCTGCAGTTTGATGGCTCCTACTAAATGAATGCGGTGGGAATGGATGAGGAAGACACACTGTTGGTCAGATAGTGCGCACTGCTGACCTCCGCACACATCAGTTTATAAGGATTTTATTATCACATTTTTAGTTCAGAGGATTTCTGTCTGTTTGTTTTTTCTTTGCAGGGATACGTGTTGGGTGACCTTCCTAACTGTACTCTTTATTGTAGGACACGAGTGGTAAGTTGTGCGAATATTATTACTTACATGTTTGTGATCAAATTGCCTTTAAGCCATTGTCCTGGGCTCCACAATAGACATTAATGTTCCTGTGCAAAGGCTTAAACACTTTTCTGAACACACAAGCTTAACCATCGATCTTAATTCTAAATCTTAGAGTCCTAAACTGTATTTTTAATGAGAGAAGGGAGAAATAATAGTGTGGAGGAGACCATTTCGCTCGATTTCAACGTAAATGAACAACGTTTAGTTATCGTGAAGCAGTGTTAAGACTGATTACAACTTATTTTAAGATCCACTTTATTGTCTCCCCTTTTTTGTCACTTGCTTTTCAGATTTATATAAAAAATGTGTATCTATCTAAATGAGTATATCTATGTAAAAAATAGATTATCTTGTTCAAATGGACAGAAGAAATGGCATAGAGTAAACATTTTCTTCCTTCTTCCTCTTCACCTGTGTTGGTCCCAGAGGACACAGCATGCTGTCGTCCCTGAAGACCCTGCTGCTGCTCTCGGTCCTGTGCACGCCGACCTCCAGCCTGTGCCTCCGCCTCTACAACTCCCGCTCGGATCTGCTGTGCGACGACCAGATGGCCGTCGGGGTCCGGAACGAGGTGGACGAGCCGGGTTACTCCCCCGTGGACGGCTGGGGGTCCCTGCTGCAGTCCGCGGAGTATCTCTCCTCATCCTCCACCTCTTCTTCTGCTGAGTCCAGCCGGGAAAAAAGGACTTCAAGTCCCGCAAACTACCGCTTCATGAGCCGGACGAAGCTCAGAGGGCTGATGACCCGCAACAGCAGCAAAGGGGACCGGAGGAGCAGGCTGACCCTGTCCCTGGACGTCCCGACCAACATCATGAACGTCCTCTTTGATGTCGCCAAGGCCAAAAAGATGCGAGCCAAGGCGGCGGAGAACGCGCTCCTGCTGGCTAAGATTGGGAGGAGAAAGTGAACATGTTGAACAACTTCGATCTTAACAGCCATGACCCGTGTTGGCCTCCACTCCACCGTTACTCAAATGTAATGAATTCTTATTCACTTTAAAGTGGGCTACTCATTTTGATTTGTTGCTCCAGGGGAAGATTATTTTCTTTCCAATCACATTGCAGGTAAAATAAGCATTTCTAATATAATTAAGTTGCTCTCATGTGAAAGGTTCTTGGAAGTCTCTTATTCATTATTATTATTTTTGTATTTGCTTCAATCAAAACACTGGGGAAACTTAACTCCGCTTCAAACTTATGAATGATACGATATTTGGCTGATACACACTAGTAAAACTGTCAAATTGACGAATTGATTTGCTCTTAAGTTAACTTTTAAAGTTTTTTATGTTAGAGTTTTGGTTGAAATCATGCCTTTGTGGTGAGAATAATCCATGTGTTTCTTATCAGAAATGTTGCAACGTCTTATAAATCAAGATATAATAAGGTCAAAAGCAATAAAGACAAAGTTATTTTACTTGTATCAAGATGATTGGTCATTTTAGGCAATAAAATGTGAGACATGTTTTGCATGTTGTCTCACACTTTGGCAGGCTCCCTTCAAATCCGAAAAGAAGATGTTGAGATTCATGGACTTTTATCTTTTCACTTCAAGCAGGATTGCTTTTAGTAAAGACAAGTCCTTCAATTTTCTTTGTCAGTAAAATGAATGTTTAACATGGTTAGTTTGCCCCAGAGTCACCATTTTTTAAATCTTGGACTAAACAAGAAGAACAAAGCAGTTGAGGTCATCAACTCTTATGTTGTTAGCAAAAGACCAATGAAAGGTTTTGTAATTATGTTGCATAATCATAACATTTGATATTATGATGTGTTTTTTTCTTCTCTTTGCTGCTATATTTATTTAGGGGGGTTGCTGTTTTGAAGTTCACATGGAAGCCGCTAATGATTTCAGATTGTAGTGTGAAACATCAACAAAAACACAACACTGAACACTGATTCTGAAAGATTGTTCAACCAACTGTAAGATCATGAAATACAGTAAAATGCAAGTGCATGAGAATGTATGTGTTCATCAGATGTCTGTTATTTTTATACTCAAAATAAAGGATTATTTTTCCTCAAATAAAGCAGATGTAACTCACTACATTTGCCTCTTTTATATAAAGCATTTTGAACAACGGGATCCATAAAATATTCCTATCAATTGTTATTATTCCTTTAACATCCATATGACTAACACTAGAGCCTGACTGATACCTCAGCATGTCTTGTATTATTGGACAATATAAATATATATATTGGTACACTGTGTGTATATATATATATATATATATATATATATATATATATATATATATGTAATGTTATGTGTTTAAGATAATAAAGAAATAGCATATGATTATTTAATAACTTTAAAAAACTCATATATCAACATCAGCTCATATATCAACATCAGTTGCTCTAAAATGTTACAAGTAGGCTGTATAACTCTGCCAGTGGATGAGAAGTTTGGTTATTCCACCAAACTGAATTTGCTTTCGCAGCTATTGGGTTTAACAGCTAGTCATGTAGTTCACCTGTCCAAGAGACAAAACAAGACGTGCATTGGCAACGTAAACATGTTTCTCATGTCAATAAAGTCCCTTTTAACTTATTTGAATTGACCACACTCACACAGCAATGTTGACATCTTGTGGCCATTTGGTCAGGTTGTGAGTCAGCTCTGCAGGTGTGCATCCCACAGGTCACTCTGCTGACCTGGTGTATACATGTCAGTGGATGTCCTTATACCTTCCATTTTCCAAAATGTGCTCCACTAGGTTGAATTACCAACCAGGCATGGTGGGCAACTGCATGAGGCTCCAAACAATCAGGGGTCTGTAGGCAAGATTACTTGCAAATGTGTCTGGAAAAAAGTAAAGCACAGTATAAACTAAAATAAAAAGGCCTGCATTTGTTCTCCTTTTTTACATGGTGCATATTTCAAAAATAAATTTGTGTTTAACCACCTTGCCACAATTGATACGACATAGCAGGGACAGTGATGCATTGCAGCATAGCAGTAGAGTGGGCATTCAATGGGAAAAGAAAAACGTAATTATTTCTAAATCGTGATCCATTATTTTCTGATAAATTCAAAGTTTGTATACTTTCACTTTATTTCATTTGGGATATTGGACACCCAAGACACTGTAATGTAGCAGCCCCTTCTCGCTCAATTTGAATAAATGAATATACCGGTAGTACTGTTTTGAAAATTGTTACCTAATAAAGGACTTACTGAACATTTGTGATGATAAATCTAATATACACTGCACCGTACACAGTTGAGATACAGTGTCAGAGAGGATTCTGACCAAGATACGTGCCATCTTTGACAATGTCTCCCATCCACTGCATGACCCAATGGTCAAACAGGAATACATTCAGTTTAAGACTCATTCCACCTAGATGCACCCCGGAGCGCCACAGGAAGTAAGTCCTGCCTGTGGCCATCAAACTCTTCAACTCCTCCCTCAGAGTGTCAGACACTGGGTGGCTCTAGGATAATTCATAATTATTTATTTATTATTTATATCTTCAACTGTGCAATACTGTGCAAAACTCTGGTTTACATACATTATTAGTGCATTTATTTGCACAATGAATGTTTCTCAGCATTATTGTTATTTACATGATTGTTTGCACTGTTGTATATATTAGTAGTATTCATATATATTTACATATTTCATAACTCATATTGTTTCTATACATTTTAGTATAATGCACATATTTTTAGGACATTACATTTTTACATACACATATCTTACTTCTCATTTTTTATATTGTTTATTTCTTATTTGTATTTATAATTTCTCTACATATTCCTACATATATATTTTAAAAAGTATTTTGATTGATAGAAACATTCAACAATCAATCATTGATTAATTGATAATGTTTCTTGTCAGCAGCGCCCCCTGGCGGGCGTAACGCGTCATGGTTCTGACCATGACGCGTTACGTTGACGTGGACGTTTCAACCGGAAGTGAGTTTACATTTTGGCTACGTGGAAGTAGCTCTTCTTATGATCGAGGTTGAGAGCATCTTTTGCCCCCGTCCGCCAGCTTCATTCCGACATAATGATTAAAAAGTTTGATAAGAAAGACGAGGAGTCTGGTAAGCTTGGATAGTAATTATTTTGAATAGTGACAGCTTTTGAACAATGGTATTTGTGTCTGGACAGACAAAATGTTGGACGCTTTGGAAGCTAACCCGGTGCTAGCCTGTTACAGTTAGCCGGCTAGTTAGCTTAAGTGAATAGCTGTCAGGGTGAATTAACCTGTCCAGCAACGGTAGCTCGCAGGCTAATTCATATTTATGTAACAGGCATTGCATTTTTTATTACAAACCAATTTGCAGTTGCATGAACATTTGTACCCACTATTGTTTGATGTCACAATAACACCAGCCCTAAGCTAAGTTTAGCATTGCAAGCTTGGCAATGTCAGCTTGATGTTGTGATGTTAGTTTTGCTCGTTAATAGACGTGTCCTCTCTAAACACGATCTCCAAATATAGATGGATGAATCTTGCTGCAGTGATGCTTTTAAATGAGATCTGTCTTCAGGTTGCATGTGTCGCTTCCATTTTAATTATATGTGTCGTTAGCATAAGCTGGCGTCAACTCTGCGACCTTTCCGTGTGGTAGCTTTGAATGGAGTTAAATAAAGTTATACAATGTTTAACTACACAGTCGTCTCACTCTACTGTTTTGACATTTAGGAAGTGGGTCGAACCCTTTCCAGCATCTGGAGAAGAGTGCCGTGTTGCAGGAGGTAAAGTTAGCACTTTATATGCTTAAATCATATTCTGCTCTTATATGAGTCAAATAATCAATACCCTAACCTCCGAAATAAAAGCATGTGTCCCTTCTTGTTCACAGGCGCGTATCTTCAATGAGACGCCTATCAACCCAAGAAGATGCCTCCACATTCTCACCAAGATTATCTATCTCCTCAACCAGGTAAAAAAAAGTTGTTTGACAAAAATGTAAAATAGCTTTTTATTGGCACGTGTTGAGTTGGTGTCTGTCAACCTGTCTTAAGTCTTGCTCACTCCCATGTCTTTGTTTATTCAGGGAGAGCATTTTGGGACCACAGAGGCCACGGAGGCTTTCTTTGCAATGACCAGGCTCTTTCAGTCCAATGATGTAAGATTTAATTCATTCATTAGTTAATGGGTTGGATTCATGTTTTTTTTTTAACATTTAGATTCCATTTTAGCTCAAGCTGCATATCATGCAATATAAAAACCGTAAGTTCATACTCTTTCTTTCTCTCTCAGCAAACCCTGAGGAGGATGTGCTACCTGACAATCAAAGAGATGGCCAACATCTCTGAGGATGTCATCATTGTCACTAGCAGGTTGGTACCATGGTGTTAAATGGCTTGGAGTTTCATCAGGCTGTATGCAAACACTGTAATTGCCCCTACAATGTACCTCTGAAACAATTTATCCAGACTCTGTTGTTTTAATGCAGCTGCTATCATCTAGTAGCCTATGTACAAAATTTAATTTGTAGTTATGAAATCTAGTAAACGGACAAGGTCTCTTCGACTCGAGGTTAACAGCTCTTTGTTAATGTGTTTCTGTAACTGTTTACGGTCACAGTGTCTCTTATTATTCCTTGTGTGGTATTTTACAGCCTGACCAAAGACATGACTGGGAAGGAAGATGTATACCGAGGACCTGCAATCAGAGCTCTCTGCAGGATTACAGATGTGAGTGCTTCTTTGACTTTATTTTCTTTCTTGTTGTCCCCCCCCATCTATTCCTTCACCTTGTCATCTCATGCAAGAAAGAAAGCATCCTGTTTTAAATATTATTTCTTATGATTGAAAAACTGAAGCGTCGTTTGTTGAATTGTCCTTGTCTTTTCCACAGACCACCATGCTGCAGGCCATTGAGAGATACATGAAACAGGCCATTGTTGACAAGGTGCCCAGTGTGTCCAGCTCAGCCCTGGTCTCCTCACTGGTAAGAAATGGCACTGTTTCATATTTCACTTATAAATCTAAAAGTAACTTTTTAAGTTGGGTCTGGTTTTTAGAATTTTTTTCTCCTGGTATTTTTTGTGTGCTTTTTTTTTTTTTTCATACTTGATATAAAGTTGTTTAATTGTATATCATATCATTGCTGGTGGGTAATGAAGTCTTTTCTGTTTGTGTTCAGCACATGGTGAAGATGAGCTACGATGTGGTGAAGCGTTGGGTGAATGAAGCCCAGGAGGCCGCTTCCAGTGACAACATCATGGTCCAGGTGGGTAGTGCAGACAGACTTAGGAATTCACGTTATTTTGAACCATTCATTTTGTGTGTAGAGGGAAGATTAATATGTTAGTTTGTTCGGATTAAACAGATCTGTTAAAGCACTTTTTACAGAGTTTAATTTCAAAGCTGCTGTTTGTGTATGTCCCATCTTCCAGTACCATGCCCTGGGCCTGTTGTATCACCTCAGGAAGAACGACCGTCTTGCTGTCACCAAGATGCTTAACAAGTTCACCAAGTCTGGCCTCAAGTCTCCCTTTGCCTACTGCATGCTCATCAGGATCGCCAGCAAACTGCTGGACGAGACGGATGGAGGGTGAGTAGACCTGCAGCAATCTGATGCTCCATTAGATGCACAGTACAGCTGATTCTCCACTGATCAGTTACTTGTCGTCATCTATGGTATCTCAGAGCCGGATTTAAGCCTCAGTGCGTAACTTTTTGATATTAATGAACGTTCAAGCCATTGCCAAATGAGTTACTACAAAGCTAATTAAGACTATCAGTTCCACACAACTCTCTCAATATTTCTCAGTATGGCTATGTTCAGAAGACATGTGTCGTCTGGCGACTTAAGCGAGCAGAAAGTCAAGTCAAGATAATGACCTCTTCTCGTCATGTTTTTTTTCCGTGTCCTCCTTGGCTACTAGCAACTGTGGAGGAGGGGTGGGGGCGGTGCGCTATCACGGATGGCTTGTATCACGTGGACGTGCCGACAGTTTTGTTGTCATTACTTAGAATTCCTCATGGGAGTGACAGAAACTACGCACTATCGCTTTAAATACATGATGGCACAAACTGCAGGTTTGATGTCTTGTTGTCAGGTAGTTAACAGCATTGGATTCTCTCTGTTTTCAGTCACGACAGCCCCTTGTTCGACTTCATTGAGAGTTGCCTGAGGAACAAGAATGAGATGGTGGTGTATGAAGCTGCCTCTGCCATTGTCCATATGCCCAACTGTACTGCCCGGGAACTGGCCCCGGCTGTGTCTGGTCAGTAGTTTACTTACACCTCATTCATTTCATTTTGCATTTCTATCTGTGTTGTCGACTGAAGGAACAGAATGATGTGTTGATGAGTCTCATTGTGAATGTATCTGTCTTCCTACAGTGCTGCAGCTCTTTTGTAGCTCTCCCAAGGCAGCCCTGAGATACGCTGCAGTCAGGACCCTCAACAAGGTACACTTTCCCCTTCATCCCTCCTTTTCATGGCTTGCTTTATCCTGTATAAACATAGAGTTCTTTATTTGGTCAAAAGTTAGTCATATTGCTGAGCAATTCAGTAATTGCATATGTATTCAGGCAGTATAAAAGGGGTATTGGGTCCTTCTTATATTTCACAGCTAGATACATAAAGCATGACTGAAAGTGCTGTGCAGTACTTTTTTTTATTTATCTGTCTTGATAACATGCTGTTTATACTTAAATGTATGATAAACAGATTGGAACACTTAATGAACTACACTGTCATTTCCTTTGTGTCCACCAGGTGGCCATGAAGCATCCGTCAGCCGTGACTGCGTGCAACTTAGACCTGGAGAACCTGATCACCGACTCGAACCGCAGCATCGCCACTCTGGCCATCACCACTCTGCTCAAGACCGGCAGTGAGAGCAGCGTGGACCGACTCATGAAACAGATCTCCTCGTTCGTCTCTGAGATCTCGGACGAGTTCAAGGTCAGACAGTTTTACTTTAGTGTTATCCTGTATTTGATAACGCAGCACAACTAAATCTATACACGAAGGGTGTTATAATGATAATACAATTATATATTTATTCCCCCCCCCACAAATAAACAATTAATATAGCTTTCAATCACTGTGTACTTGTTGAACGTGGGTGTTTAATCACCCATGACTTTAGCTCTGTGGCCACAAAAGATGAATTTCCAATAGCAGATTCATTGCTTTGCCTCCGTCTTTTAATCCTGTTATTTCTGTTCTATTTTCTGTTGTCCTAAATCTGTCGCTGATGCTTGCTTGTTCCAGGTGGTGGTGGTGCAGGCCATCAGCGCTCTGTGCCAGAAGTATCCCAGGAAGCACAGTGTCATGATGAACTTTTTGTCCAACATGCTCAGAGATGATGTAAGTTGATCATTAACAGACCACTGACCTACACACTTTGGTCTTTGCCTTACTGGGGAGTTTCCTTATCAGTGATATCCTTACCCATGCAGACACCTTGCTATAAAGAGCAATGATGTGATCACAGTTTGCATTTTGGGAGCGTTCATGCTTTTCTATTTGATTTACAAAATATTTAGTAGTCAAGTTACTTAAGTGTGGTTTGTATGTGCTGACAAATACTCCAAAGATAAGACATGGTTTATAACATCAGATATACAGTATACATCAGTGTTGATTAATTGGGTTTAATGTGTCTGTCCACAGATTGTGTGTGGGTGATGCATGTATTACTATTACTTTAAGGCCTACAGTGTATGTTGCAGTTGTTTTTACGACTTACATTCCTCTCCCTACAGGGTGGGTTTGAGTACAAGCGGGCCATCGTGGACTGCATCATCAGCATCATCGAGGACAACCCAGAGAGCAAAGAGACAGGCTTGGCCCACCTGTGCGAGTTCATCGAGGACTGCGAGCACACTGTGCTAGCCACAAAGATCCTGCACCTACTGGGCAAAGAGGGCCCACGCACCCCCCAGCCCTCCAAGTACATCCGCTTCATCTTCAACCGAGTGGTGCTGGAGAGCGAGGCTGTCCGTGCAGGTGAGATGGAGTGGGATTACTGTGTGAGCCTCACAGTGTTTAGTAATGTCACTCATTTTGCCCCAACCTTTCTCCACTCCAGAGGCTGGATTGCATGACATCCAGCTTATTAATACATATTCATACTATTTGTATAACCAGTTGAAACATTTGTTTCTTCTTCCACCCTCAGCTGCAGTCAGTGCTTTGGCTAAATTTGGAGCTCAGAATGATGATCTGCTGCCAAGCGTCCTGGTTCTCATGCAGAGGTACGCATTTACTTTCATTTGTTCATTTATTTCTTCCGTGACTGTGTACCCCCACATTTCCCCTTTTATGTGGAATGTACAAAGAAAACATTAAAATTGTTGGTAATGGACTCCTGGAATGTAATACTGTATAGACCCTTTACTATACACTTGTGTTTGAATGAATATGTGATGAAGTCTGACTTTAACACACATGGCGGTTCTCACAGGTGCATGATGGACAGTGATGATGAAGTGCGCGACAGAGCTACTTTCTACATGAACGTGCTACAGCAGAAGCAGAAAGCTCTGAATGCTGCCTACATCTTCAACGGTGAAGACACACTCTCTCTGTCTGTCTCTGTCTGTCTCTGTCTGTCTCTGTCTGTCTCTGTCTGTCTCTGTCTGTCTCTGTCTCTCTCTGTCTCTCTGTCTGTCTCGCTCTCTCTGTCTCTATCTCTCAGGGTACACTCTCTGACTGCTACTCATAGGGGCTGATGGTCAAAATGTACAAACTCAGCTGAGCAGGTGATGTCAGAAATGTTAACGTTAACGTGTTCTCCTCTGTGTGTTGCTCTCAGGTCTCTCTGTTTCCATCCCCGGACTGGAGAAGTCCCTCCACCAGTACACTTTGGAGCCCACAGAGAAACCTTTCGACATGAAGAGTGTCCCTCTGGCCACCGCTCCTATCACAGAACACAAAACGGGTACAACCACACAGCTATTTAATTATCTGCACAGGGTTTTCTACTCATCTTTGAAACTATCACCGTCAGAAATCGGATAGTTAAGGAGCGTCTGTTAATGTTTTTTTCTTCCCAGAAATTGCCTCTGTTGCCACCAGCAAACTGCCAGAGAAGTTGGCCCCGTCACGCCAGGACATTTATCAGGGTAAGATTCTAAAACCGCCCGTGATCAGATTCAAGATGATCCAATTAGACACTGATACACACCTTAATTATACTCTGGCCTGATGTGATTTAATACAATTACGGTCTTGTCTGTCCTGTGTTTTTGTTTTTAATCTGTCTCTGCTTTGCGTCCGTTTTACAGAACAACTGGCGGCCATCCCAGAGTTCCAGGGTCTCGGGCCACTCTTCAAGTCCTCTGAGCAGGTGCAGCTGACAGAGGCTGAGACGGAATATGTGGTGCGCTGCGTCAAACACACCTTCGCCAGGCACATGGTGTTCCAGTTCGACTGCACAAACACTCTGAATGACCAGCTCCTGCAGAAGGTACCGGCTGAGAGGGCATTTTGTTTTTTTGTTTTCTGGAGATCCCTGTTAGATATTTTTTCCTCTAATTCTTTATTTGGACTCTTGATTAGTCTTGGCTGGGGAAAAAAGTAAAACAGTCCAAAAGAAGAAGAGAGAGTCCAACAAGTGTCACAGTATTTAGACTTGTTTCAGGATTTCAAACAGTAGTTCAACTAAAACACGGGAATACATTTTTTAATGAATGTATCGTGTATGCCAGGTCGTAGTGCAGATGGAGCCATCGGAGTCCTACGAGGTGATCCAATACATCCCAGCAGCCAACCTCCCCTACAGTCAGCCTGGTTCCTGCTACACTCTGGTCCGCCTGCCCGAGGACGACCCCACCGCTGGTAACACTGGGATGATATTGGGCTCATGGGAGCAATGGCAGACTGTCAAAGAAACTGTGTTCATAACATTTAGATCACAAATGGGTTACCCAGTTAGTGACTAACTTATGCATGTACAAGGTCCGAAATGATATTTTTAGAGCAGTGCTGGCTGTATATAAGATTTAAGATGTGTCCTGTCTGTCCACAGTGTCTTGTACGTTCAGTTGTACTATGAAGTACCTGGTCAAAGACTGTGACCCCAACACAGGAGAGCCTGACGATGACGGTTATGATGACGAATACGTGGTATGTAATCCTAACACACCCTCAAACTTTTAAAACAAGGAAAATGATTTTTTATTTTGTGCGTCATCTATGTAAATATTCCTTCTCTATTTTTTCTTCTTCTCTTTGTTATCTTTGTTTCCCTCTTTCCCTCTGTCTCCAACTCCTCTTTCCTCGTCCTTCCATCTTCACTGTGTCTGTTATCCTCCTCTGCCCTGCTCTTCTTCAGCTGGAGGATCTGGAGGTAACGGTCGCAGACCACATCCAAAAGGTTTTGAAACCAAACTTTGGTGCAGCGTGGGAAGAAGTGGGAGATGAATTTGAGAAGGAAGAGACTTTTGCCCTGGCGTCTGTACGAACTCTAGACGGTAAGTCAGGAATTTGGGGCTGAAATCATTCAGTCAATTGTCAAGTTTCATTACTTTTTGTGTATTTTTTGCAAACAACTGCTTCCAGAGAGATTTACAAAACACCTTAAGTCATTAAAGCTTTAGGCAATAACTGACGCCCAGTGTGTTACGTGACTCATCCATGGTTTTCTTTGACAGAGGCGGTGGGTAACATCATCAGCTTCCTGGGAATGCAGCCATGTGAGCGCTCTGACAAAGTTCCCGAAAATAAGAACTCGCATGTCCTCTTCCTCGCTGGTGGGTTGATGTTGATTTTTCTTTTACAAATTGCTTCCTTAAAAACGTAATTTAGCCTGTATGCAAGATAAAGTTATCTCTCATGTAACGTTTTACATGTAAGCAGATCCAATTTAGATTTTAGTGGATTCCAAATTTGGTCCAAAATTGTATGAAGTTCACTTAACAGTACTACAAACAACAAGTACAAAGTACTACTTTTTTTAAAGTGTTCAATTAGATTTAAGACCAAATCCTCTCATTTAGATTTCTGTCAGGTCTGATTTGATTGGCCACTGAGCGCTCTCTCTCTCTCTCTCTCTCTCTCTCTCTCTCTCTCTCAGGTGTGTTTCGGGGGGGTCATGACGTGCTGGTTCGTGCTCGCCTGGCGCTGGCCGATGGCGTCACCATGCAGGTGACGGTTCGCAGCGATGAAGAGACGGTCGTCGACGTCATCCTGGCCTCCGTCGGCTAAAGCGATGCAGCGCCGTGCCAATACTTTCCATCTCTGCACGACAAACTCTAAGAGATCACTTGGATCTTTTCCACAGCTCTAAAATTTAAATGTACAATAATATTGTTTATTATGCTCCAACCCGAAAAACATAAATGTTTTATTACTTCTAGTTTATGAACTTTAAAGTGTTTATTCCCCCTTTCTTCATATTGTTTTCATACATTCTTCTGTCAAATCTTCAATAAATTCTGACTGTCAAAGTACATAAAGTTTCCATCATTCAGACACTTGTTTTATACAAAACTAGTTTTATTTAAAGAAAAGTTGACATTTAGGTTTTTCATTGACAGAAATGTAGAAAATCATCAAAATTCATTTAGAATGCAGCTGATTGCAGGACTCAAAAGACCAACAGAAAATAAGAGGGAATCAAAACAATGTCCCACAGATAAGGTCAATAAATTGCACAACCTATAACTTTCACTATCATGTTGAAAGAGGGTCCATAAACTAACTGTTACCATGACATTAGTGATTCAGTTGTATAAGTACGATGAATAATGTTTCTAGCTCACATTAGAGTTTTCCAGGGTAGTAATTGACATTTTAGGGTTTGATGCTGGTAAATACCCTAATCGTGTATAAACCTCAAACTGATGCAGCATTACTCCTGGTTACATTCATCAGTCTTTGCACCACATGTGGCTGTTTATGACCTTGAATAAGTGTTGCTAAAGTACCAAACAGCTTGTTAAGGGTCTGACATAATTCATGAGCACGGGGTGTTGCATTTGGTATCCCATCAGAAAGAGTGAATAAAATTGAAATATGCATTGAGGAAGCCAGTGGGATCTTCCAGCTGAGGATAGTGACTGATGTGTTCGTCCAAAATGGTGACCGTTGACCTCTGGACCAGCTGCCTGCAAGAACAAGATACATTTTTGAGAAGAATTAGATGATTAGCGACTGAGAGCACACAAACACTGATGGCGTTGTGGTTTAAAGTGCTGATCTTGAACTGTGAGGGCATGGTTTCAAACCCAGCTAACTTTGTTAAATGTCATCTTCGTCATCGCTACTAAAATGCCCCAAAATACCATACAATGCAGATACCATCATTTTCTTGTGGTGGATATAAACTGAAGGAAAGCTGTCCTTATTTTCACTCAAACCAGATGTTCAACATTTCTGACTAGTGATAAAATAAATAGTGACTAGACAAAATTGGATTTTGATCACAGTGTTTCAATGGTGATGTAGAGGCAATGTTATTGATGCACTGTGCCAAAGGTTGTTGGTTTGAATCCAGCTGTGGACTATTTTTATACTATAGTATGTCGAAAAAAAGCCATGGGATAGTGTGTTGAAAAAGGTGATGAAAAAGCCATAGTATAGTATGTCATATAAGGTGATGAAAAAGCCATAGTATAGTATGTCGAAAAAAGGCAGAGTATAGTATGTGGAAAAAAGTGATAAAAAAGCCATAGTATAGTACGTTACTATACCGTTGCTTTTTTTATCACTTTTTTCGACATACTATACTATGGCTTTTTTAGGACCTATTTTTTTTAAACCTGTCCTCTTGAACACCTACTGCTGCATTCATGTGAACAAACTGAACCTAATGTGTTATCGTGACTGTGGCGTAGTAGAATGTCAGTGATGTGTTGTACCACAGGTTGTTGGTTCAAATCATGTATGCTTACTACTGCACAATGAAAGTGGAACTAAGCCGATATCTCTCGTATCGCAAAGATGGTGCAGTGGAAAGGCAAGGGCCTCTGCCGGGTGACTGAACTAAGTCCCTGAGGAAGGACTCAGAATCAAACGAGATTCTCATAAGTAAAAATCCCGAAAGATGATGTAAAACGAAGTGAGAAGACCCGCTAAACAAATGAGATTCCCAAAAGTAGGAAAAGTGTGGCCCAAAGAGCGACAGAGAGAATGTCAACAGGAGCAAGACAAAGTGTAAATACATGCAAGAAAATTATGAAAAAAAAAAAAAAAAAAAACTTTATTTCCCCCCCATTTGTAATTGCAGCACACATTTTAAAATGATGTCCAAATTTCATAGCCAAACAACATGCTTTGTGGAGACTACTTCATGTTGTTCAGCTCAAATCACAGAGAACAGCAGAAAATAAGAAAATAGTTAAGATTATCTGTAAAACTGCACTTTGCCCTGCAATTCTTCCTAATTCACATCCAGCAAATGAGTTGAACAAAGATCTGCTGGCAAGAGATAAGCACACTACAGATAATCTGAACGAGGTTTCAGTATCAGAGGCGGGGGCACTCACTGGTAAAGACGGATGAACTGAGGATGGGGGTTGACTGGGTCCAGGGGTCCATAGATCATGTGCACTGAAAGACAAGGAGGGATAAGAGAGAGTCACAGAAGTGTTACAAAAGAGAAGTCTATATGGAGGGTGGCTTGGTTTAATAAGGAGGATGGCTTGGTTTAAAATTGGAGGATAATAGTAAAATAGAAGATGTGGATATGAGGTCTAGAGTTAAATAACATTTTATATTTAACTGGTGAACCGACCAGTTTTGGATTTAAGCACTTATGTCTTGCAGGATGCCACATTATTTCATTAACCACCCGACACGTCAATCCTTCACATTTACTCACTGATACGATGATTCTACCATGGCTAAGTGGGCATTCACGCAGCCTGCATCAGCCGCATTTGCCACGCAGGTCGTTCCATTCATTTTGAATTGCCGCAGGGGGAACGTGGAATGAACGCAGCGTGCTGCGGCTAAAAGTTGAGACTGAATCAACTTTTGGAGAAACGCAACCCCGTCACGCTGCGGTGGCCAATCATGTAACCGGCAATCAGACTTGTCAGTCGGTTTTGAGGCGGTGTGAGGGTCCAGTACAGGAAACAGGAAACTTTACTGCTTCTATCGCTGCCACAAGAAAGTTTTAAAACATGAAACACAAGCACTGAAAGACCAGGAGTTTATGTAGCTAAATGTTTGCCAAACAACAAAGCACGGTCGATCTGTCTCACTCGTCTCTTTTCTTTCTCTCTTTCTCCGAGACATGAAGCTGAAACGTTAAAACAGTAACTGTGAAATATAACGTCTACTTGTGCTACACTGGGGGTTAAAAGAATAACAACAGGACGTCACACAAATGGGCCGTTTTAGTGATGCTCCCACACTGCTGCATAACCCTGCAGCAAATCGCCGGATTGCTTATTTTGGTCTGAATGGGCCTTAATGCCTTTCAGCTGCATTCCACATGAGGTCTGTGTCAGTAGCACACACACACACATCCCTACCCCCTACTCCCTCCTCCTGAGCTCAGGATCACAGATGGACTACGAAGCTTCTCCTCGCAGGCTAAGCAGCTTAACGTCAGCGGCTCTCCGGCGGAGGCTGCTGGTTAAATACACCTTAGGGCAAGTGTTTGGACTACACAAAAGAGCTTCCACCCTCTCTGATTCATCAACATGATGCAACTGTGAACTCACATGGGACGAAGGTGGAAGTGAGCACGCCCACCCATCGCTCTCTGTGTTTTAATCTCTGGTTGATGTACTGCAGAATACTGAAAGAGAAGGAGAAGACAAAATGCGTGAACAAAGATAATTAAGGCCATTTGAACACAAAGCAAACACGCGCACACACACACACACCTGTCCATCACTAAGTTGCCGTCGTTGTAGCGTAAACTCGTCCACATGTCCCAGAACTCAGCGTCTGTGGGCTGCGTGTACGGGCCGAACACGTCTCCAATCCTACCAGTCAACGAAAAGTATATGTTTGCAACACATACTGGTACAAACATTTAGTTCAATCTTCCTAATTTGGAACAAAACTCTGGTTCTCTTACCCTTTTTGGAAGATAATAAAGTTGGTGAGACGGGTGAGAACTGGAGCCAGAAAACTAGAGTCCTTCAGAAGCTTTTGGAGGCAAAACAGAAATGTCTCGGTGAGAACTTTGACAGCCAAATCGCTACACCAAATTCAGCTTTTAAAAGTCTTCATTACATGATTCCACATGAGCTGAAGAGCGGGATGAAGAAAACAAAGGGGACTCACCTTCTGCAGCAAACGTGGGTAATGTGTTTCTGGGAATAATCCTGTTGGAAATAAGAGAGTCAGCACTGACCGTGACTTTGTGATGAATTTACAATGATATAAAAGCAGAAAATCCTCACAATTTAGAAGCTAGAGCCAGGTATTCTTTTTCTACCTCACTGATTACAGAATGTGATGTTGGTGCTGCAACATGACCAAAGACAACAGACTGCACTGTACCTCCATTAGAAAGACACAGGCTGTTAATGATGAGGTGTCCTGTGCGGTTTTGGTCAGTCCTGGTTTGGGTGGAGTGATGAGTAAAAGAAATAAATAACAACAGAGAGGGGAGGGCGGTCAGCAATTCATCATTTCACTCTGTTTTTGACAATTTACATACATACACTGGCACATGCACGTACCTGAAGAGCAGCTCCAGGGCCACAGTGTCTCCATAGTCATGGGACACCAGATTCACTCGCTGGTTGCTCAGACCCAAATGAGCCACCAGGGCCTCCACCACACTGGCCTGCTCGAAGATGGAGTACCTGTGGGGTCGCTGGGACGGTCAGACACAGGAGAAAATGAGTTATGGGTAAGTGAAGTAACAGAGCACCAAGCAGGAAATCTCAGAAACATGATTTTACTAAATGAATCTATAAAATGAAGACACTTAAACTGACAACATTTTACTCACTGGCTTGTCGCTGAAGCCAAAGCCCAGGAAGTCCAGTGCAATGACTCGATGGAAGCGCTGAGTGAGTGGCTCCCAGATCTGTATGGGAAAAATACACACAACATTTGGTCTCTGGCTTGTTCACATAAAGGCCCTACGTTTTTTTTCCAATGGTGTTTAGGTGTGTTGATTAGCTACTGAGCATGTGCAGTGGGTGGGTACCTTGTTCCAGTCGAAGCTGGAGGTGGGGAAGCCATGGAGCAGAATGATGACATCGGAGCTTCCCAAAGCCCCATAGGAATCTGGTTTAAGGAGAAAAGAGAAACGCATGTATGTATAGGCACAGAGGCAAATACGTCCGCAACACAAAGAAGGCACAGTGACATATTTTGCATGTTTTATTCCAAGTATAAATGATGATGATGTGTGACGATGTGCGATGACAGAAAACAAAAACAAAGATTATGTTTGATTTATGTCTCTAAAAAGTCACATTTGAAGTTAAGATGTCTCGCCAATTAATCAACTACTTAAGTGACAATTAATTGACATTATATATATATATATATATATATATATATATATATATATATATATATATATAATGTATTAATTGACAAGTATTTGACACTTTATATATATATATATATATATATATATATATATATATATATATATATATATATATATATATATATATATATATATATAGATATGAGTATTTGACAATTTATTAAGTTAAACGATTAATCATAAATTGAAAGGAAAGGTCCTGGATAATGAAAAGAAATAACTATTGCCAGCCGTAGTCACAGTTGGATACCACTGTAACTGACAACCCATGGGGGTATTTAACAATACTACTGTGCGCCGAGTCTCTCTCTTACCTCTGTAGAAGATCTCCCTGCCTCTGAAATGGAACACCTCCCCGGCACTATGCCACTTCTGCAGGGCAGGTGAGAGCTGAGGGGGCGGGATGTGCAGGTAGACGGCCACCAGCGGGATGCAGATCAAACCCACATGAAGCCACCACTCTCTCATCTTGAGCTCAGCGGTGGGGGAGTCTCATTCCTGCCTCTAAACAAGACAACAAAGGAAGTGAAAGATAGGTTTAAGTGAACGGAACTTCCTACAGGTGAGATCAAGCATGGAGGCGTGATCGAGTTAATCTCTGCCTCCCCACCTACATTGTAGCAATACATTACTGTATACAGTATCATAAAATGTGCATCCGTGTGGGGTTCTCTGTCAAGAAACAGCTAAAGAAACCCCGCTGACTGAGATAACTGTCACTCAAGTAAGGATACAACGTTACAGTAAGTTATCAGGTAAAAATGAGCGATTTAACGGGAACCTTCAATAACGTCCAACCCATGAGAGCCAAACACAGCTCTAATCCTCCACTACACTGAGTCTACAAAACATGCATTTCCTACAACAGGTCGTGTTTGTTTTATGAGGCTGACACTGTTACAGTAGCAGACTGCAGTAGGCCTACTCACAGAAATGTTGCGACCTGTCGTTAGCAGACCTTCGCCCAGTAAGAGTCCATACTGCAGAAGGAATTCCTGCAGAGCGGAAAGGAACGACGGTTTGTAGAAAGGAGAAAAAGCGCAGACGTCTCACTCTGTTGATACTTCCGGGTTGGTTTCACCCATAGACTGTTAATAATAATGGTTTCACCAATGCAGTCTCTGGTTTCACCCGTTAAGAAACCAAGACGAGTGACTCATCTAATACACAATCTTTGTTTAAAGGGCTACATGCAAAGGCCCGAAGAGAAGTATACCGCCTTCTGTTGGTGTGGATGTGCAACTACACATAATGTTGAGATTCTTATATGTCGAGACTCGAGCTGACATTATAAATCGATTATTCAATTAACAGATCATCAGAAAATTAATTGGCAAACATTTTGATCACACAATTGTTTAAGTAATTTTTAAAAGTTTTTTAAAGCCCGTGGAAACTAACTTGCAGGTATTAGAACATAAACTATTCATGGATTAAGCAACAATCCCCATCAATTCGGCCTGTCTCTAACCGCTTCATCCAGGATTACAGGGTCGCGAGGGGGGGGGGGGGCTGGCATTGGGCGAGAGAGGTGTAGGCTACACCCTGGACAGGTCGCAGGCAGGGCTGACACAGAGACAGACAACCAGGCCTCCACACCTATGGTAAATATATATATATATATATATATATATATATATATATATATATATATATATATATGTACCAACTATTTTAATTTTTTTTTAAAGATTTGGTTAAAAAATTGTTTCAAATAGATTGTACACACATAGATTGGATGGTTTTTGCTGTTTTCCCTCTGTCCCTAAGCCAGACTTTGTATCTTCAACCTCGCTTAATTCTAAATTAAATATTTAAATAATGTAGATTTTAAGTACAAATGATAAAATAATGTCTATTTCAATTATACATATTATATTTTGCGATATTTATTCACATTTCCTATATTTACAGTATATATATATATATATATATATATATATATATATATATATATATATATATATATATATATATATTCGTCATCCGAGAACGAGACAAGACCGAGTACAAATGTGTTCGATTCTGAGATGAGACCGAGACCTTCGAAAAGTGATCTTGACCAAGACCTGTCTCGAGTATTACAACACTGCCATTTGCTGTACGTGTGGTGAAAGTGCTGGCACAAACAAATACTGTTCTCATAGTTTGACGAAATCCTGTATTTATGTTGACACTACTTAAAGTTGACACTGCACTACAATAAAATGTGTACAATCTATTTGAAACAATGTTTTTAACCAAATCTTTATTGTAACCTAATCTCACTTTACTTCTGCTTAACATTTTTCTTTATTTCATAGCTTGTTACTTTATACACTTTTTGACTTGCTCTGTTATTTCTCTCTTATTTTACCTTGAATTTGACTGTGAGCAACTGCAACTAAATAATTTCCATGAGGGGATCAATAAAGTATTCTGATTCTGATTGTAAGATTGAACTACCCAACACTATATAAATGAGTCAACATTAGCACAAACTCAAACATCTACAGCAGTAAAATACACATTAATGCGGCAGCATTCTCCAGTGCTGACACAGCACTGTGGAGATTTGGCAATGTGAGAGTAATGCAGCAGTAATATTAATCCAAAAACATCATATATATATATATATATATATATATATATATATATATATATAAAATAGTAAAACACTGACAGGGACCATTTTTCTGCAGAATGAGTCCTTTTACTTTTTATACTTCAAGTAAATTTTGCTGACAATACTTACATACTTTTACTTAACTAAGATTTTGAATGCAGGACTTTAGTATTGTAGTGGAGTTTTTTCACAATGTGATATTAGTACTTTGACTTAACTAATCTGAATACTGCTTCCACCACAGCTGTGCTGCACTTGTACAATGACTCAGGGCGTATTGTCTGAGGTACAGGTCCTCTGTGGAATACTCACTGCAGTGTTGAGTTACTCCTTCTACCTGACACCCCCCCATGTCAATATATTTGAGCACCATTTCAATATAGTTGTAGCCTACATACTTCCATTATAGGGGTATAATGGTCAATTTGAGAATTTCATCAGCAGACAGGTAAAAATCATTTGAAAATCTGCGAGGGAGGTCTAGTCGTGGGTGCAGCCAAAGAGGTTATACAAATATCAATCAATTCCTGTCAAAAAGCTCTCACATCATAATTTAGAAATGAAAAGGTAATGCTAGAGCTATTAGATATATTTGCTTAATATATTTGCTTATGTAGGCTATTCAGTGAATGTGAGTTTACATTGTATTCATTTTGCAATTTGGCTCCTCTATTCATTAGCTAGAATCCAATGGTTATTTGGCAATTATGCAGAAAAGCAGCTTTCTTGTGTAAAAAAAAATCACTCAAGTCTGAGATTTTCTGCAACACGTTTGCTTGCCTGCACCAATGCAATAGACCACATTTGAATGCATAACATTTCATAAATACTGCATCGTAAATGAAAAACATGGCCCTGCAGTTAGGCTAAATACATTTTTTTATTTTTAAAAACCATACACATTACTCGACAAGTTTCAAATGTAAATCCAATCACGATATCCATTTAAAATGCTCAAGATAAACAGACATGAAGTACTTTTATTTCCAAATGTTAAAAGATAAAAAAATAATAATCCATAAAACAGATGGAAACACATTCATTCCCATTACAGGAAGAAGCTACAGAACAAACTCCTTACATGGATTCTGCCATTTCAATTTCTCACTTTGTATGCAATCCTAGCTGCTATTTTGTCATCTGTAAAACAAGTAAAACAAAGTATTTCCTCAGAGACCGTTGCGATTTAACATCTCCACTTCCTTCCCCTGTGCACAGCCCTTCAGGTGAAGCTGGCCAGAAGGCTGCAAGAAGAATCTGCAGCCTGCTGCCCGAGTCATCCTGTGTGGTTGACAAGCACCGTCCCAAACATTTCATTAAGTGTGGTAATATACAAACTAAAAGAGGTTTGTTCTCTCTTTTACACCAATTGCACCCTGAGATGAATATTCCAGAACAACACACATTTTAGTGGCCAAAACCCTCCCCATATAACGTGATTGGTGTCAAATCATCCAAAATTGGTTTAGTACGATTAAAGGTATCATCAGTATTTTCATAAAAATACAAAGGTACACTTTTTATTATGATTTGTATCAAAATTATTTTCCCCCAAGGAACGCTATGAAATAAAGTACCCTGTTCAGATAGATACCAGTGTATGCCTAGTCTTTATTCTTGAAAAATGCACATGTCCAATTCTATAGCGTTTCCAGTACACCAGGTGTCAAAACTATTTTACAAACAAATCAAATGTGGCAACATGTATCCATGGTGAAAAGAGTCTTATGGACAGGGTTGATGAAAAAAAAAAAAAGAAAAAAAAGAATCTTTCCCCCCCCTGTTTTTGATTTAAAAAATGTCAACAAAACAGAACTTGCAGGAGTAAAATTAAGTTTTTCCTAAGGCATGATCTTAAAAGATTGAATGAAATATGAAAATAATTCACTTGCTTTTTTTTTTTTTAAACCAATACAATGTTTCACTATCTAAATACACAAAATCTGAAGTTAAAAGGTTCTTTATAGATTCCTTTTTCTTTTTTTAAATTAAATACTTGTTCTATGCCTGAGTAAACAAATGTCAATATTGTACATTGGTAGGGGGCTAAGGTTTTGCTGAGAAAAAAATTATAATAATTAAACACACTAATTATATATATATATATATAAAAAAAAAAGATGACCAGGGTCCATATTTATCAAGCATCCAGAGAGAATCAGTCCCAACTGGCCCAGAATGATCAGACTGAGGTCCTACGTTTAGCTAGAGGAGTAACCGTGTTCATATGTGAGGAGTCAGCTGCAGATGGCCAATGATGGGACAAAGCATTGTCTAAATTGTTATTGTAGCCAAGGCACATTTATATGAACTTATTATTGAAAAATAAATAGGGGCAAGTGGTCATAAATAAACAACAACAACTGAACTTGAAGCCTTTTTTGTGTTTTATGAGCTTTGGCAAAAACAAATTTTGTAGCCTTAACATGCATAAATTAGTCACATACGCACACGTTTTTCCTGCATGAAATGATCTGGATCAGCCTCTTTTGATTGTAACTAATAACTACTACAAGAAGACATTTTCCATGTTACAGTACGGTAGTGGTGTGAAACCACAACAATCTAAAAAGAGAACTACTACTTCCTGCTGAAAGCCACTGTAGGAGGCTTCATAAGGACCTCGTGTCCAACTTCGAGGTAAGACTTTGTTTCAGCATAATTCTAGGTGTCAGTCTGAGATGCTTGCTAAATACAGGCCCAGATTTATTCTCAACTCCCTTTAATGAGTGAACCTTTCAACATGTGGAAATCCTTGAACACAACATAATGAATGAAAAGAGAATCCAGAACTCCAGAAGGTTTTGTGCACATGAAAACTATCGAAGAAATGGAAGTAGTAAATATTTATAGCAGTTATTGGACAGAGGCCCTAATTGTCTTTCCCGTCCCGTCTCCTGTGAAAACACCTCGCCCGGAGGACCTTTTTCTATACAAGCCTTAGTGTTTATCGGTTTGGCTAGAAGATTCTACATTTATCTACAAATATATAACAAAACTTGCAGGCAAAAATAGTTAAGTTTCAATAGAAACACCCTTTTTTTTCCTGAAAATACAGCAGTATCTGAAATAATCCTCTCATTCATTTTTTATTCTGTCCCAGTATTCTGCATCATACATCAGGAAGCTCTTTTTGCCTACAAACAGAAAAAAAGTATCTACAAACTTTGTAAACAGACCTGCTTTTTCCAAAAACATAAATAACTCAAAATATTAACAGCCAATGGAGCAGAAATAAGTTTTGAATGAGCAAGGGCCAAAGAGATAAATATACAACACCATTCAGATAAAAGAGAAGCTAAAGGTTCTTTCATAATTCTTACAGACGATCTTCAAGCCAAGAGGAGGACCTCCTCATCTCAATTGAAATAATAATAATAATAATAATAATAATAATAATAAAACAGGTCACTTTCAATCTGAGTTTATAATCACCCCTTTGTTTACCGAGAAAAACAAAAGTTACCAAGGAGGGAGGGGTGAAGACAGTCCTTGTGTTGCAGCGGGGTATTAATAAGAACCTAAAATAAAAGAAGACCAAAGCATCCACACCAAGCCGTACATTCCTCTGAATGTTTGCTGTTCTTTTAGTCCAGCCAAAGCCAAGCTCACACAAGACTCCGCTCTCCTCTTAGCCCTTCGTCTCTCCTCTGCAAGTGTTCGTTCGTTTTGTCTGAGTTGAGCTCCTTGGTGGCGGGTAGAAAAGTGGTGGTGACGCGTGTGGCGCGGGGTCAGATCAAAGGGAGGTCTCCAGGCTGTGTAGGGGGCTCCCTGGGGCCGAGAGGGTTCCTGATTTGGGGCCCTCTGGGAGGAGGTGGTTACTGCTTTCCACAGCGTTATTGTTCTGGTTTGGGGAGGGAGAGACCGGCGTGGTGGGGGCAACGGTGGTGGGCGAGGGTGGCGTGGGCGTGGTGTTGCGGGGGCTTGCAGAGTTGCGCTTGGTGGGGGCGTCGTCCTCTGCGTCAGTGTCATCTATGAGGGGAATATGGGGCTCAGAGTCTTCAATCCGAAATTCAGGGTGGGTCATAAAGTTGTGGATTGATGATCGCGACTCGGGCTTCTCCAGCCCCTCATAGAGGGAGATGGAGCTGCGGAATGCATTCACCACCCGGATCTGGAGGGAGGGAGGGAGAAGGGACAGGGAGCAGGCGTTTAGTCACATTCAGTAATGATACATCTGCGTTTTCAATTTTAAACACCTGGATAACACAGATAAAAACTGAGGGCGCAGGTTTTATTTGGTCAATAATAGGAGAGTTTAAGGGGCAACAAATTCAGTGAGGGGGAAACTCTCGTGCAGGTGTGCAGTTATGTTGAGTTGTAAATTCACAACTTGTAACACCAGCTAACTGTAAGTTGTCTAGAGTAGACTATGTCAGCCCCGAAAAACACCTAAAAGTTCATACTAGTTTGGCCGGAAAGTGTAAACAGGAGCGGTTCAATTCATTTCATCTTCACTTCCGTCTGTGTCACTTCCTGTTTCTCTAAGTAACCCTCTGTCCTGCCTGTGTATTTATTCTAGAGTACCCAACATACAGTAATCAAAATGTGGGCATGTCGCTGAATTTAAATCTGATGGAGAAAACCTCATGCTAATGCCTGCAAGTAAAAGCATGAGCTAGACTTGAGCCGTCAAAAGGCTTCAGGTTGCAGTAGTGTGTGTGATAGACTGGACTGCGAGCCTGTGAAGAGCCAGTTCAGATTGCAGTGTTGATTAAAATAAAAAGTGTTTCACAGAAATGGAAGACTTGAGTTGCGTCCAGTGGAGACAGACCTTATACTTGACTCTGTGCTTGTAGAAAAAACTATTCTTAAAATTCATGTCTTTGGAAGGGTACAAACCAGTGTCAAACCCAATTCAATGAAGGTTGATTTTTTTTGTGAGTACAGTAGTAGTATGTCACAAAACACTTGGTAGAGGCCTGTGTTTGATTAATCAAAATGCAAAAGGAAACCAAGAGACGAGAGGAATGCTGTTCTACCAGAGAAAAAAGGGACAGAGGCTGGACAGTTTTCTTTTGTTGGACATGCTCAGGAAAGAGTGAGGAGAGAGAAAGCCAAGACAGGAAGAAAAAGAATGAAGGAGAGACAGACAGAAAAAGGCAGAGGAATAGAGACAGAAAGACGAAAAGAAAGAAAGAAAGAAATCAAGAAAGTAAGAGAAAGAAAGTGGTGGTCAGTTACAGCTTATGTTTGTGGAGTAAAAACAAAAAAAGCTGCGGCAGCCAAGCGTGTCTACAAGCGTGTGTACATGTCAAACAGCACAAAGAGAAAAAACTCACAAACGAGACCAGAGACTTTGAACCCATGCAGAGCGCGGCGCTACCTTGTGTTCAATGGTAGTAAACCTTTGAGTATAGCCCATGACACATTTCACAGAATCTAAAGAAGAATATGTGGGGAGTCAGTGGTATTCATTCGTTTTAGGCAACACATTGCCAGGTGGACATATTCTGCCAACAAACAAGTATTCACAAGGGAAAAAAAAAGATTTCAAGAAACGTTTTGAAGAGAAACCTGAAAGGAAACGTTAAGAGTTTAGAAGGGAAGCACCCGTCAGGTCCCACCTGAGACAAGACACATAAACATTACTGCAGCATTGCATCATTTTTCAGCATGCCAGGGGGCGAAAAAAAACAACATGGGATCTGCTGTAAATTGGTCTGGGAAAGTCCCATGTGTTTACATTCAAGAGCACAGTCATTTATTCCATTAAGCTCTTTTCGCGACATCTGTTAGACATTTAAAATCCACGGCTGGTCAGATGGTCTGCCTGGGAAGATCTGAAAGACAAAACGAGTCAACAGCCAGCCACACAGTTCTTGTAAGGGCACAGTCAGGAGGAAATACCATCCTCAAACGATCCGTGTCCGCTCTCGACGTAGTGATCTTCTACGCTGAATGGACGACTGGCACGAAGGCTGTCAGAACTTTCGAAACTATGCACAGCCTTGCATCCAAACACACACCAACAAAAACGCTCACATCAACTGCAGCTGCTCCTCAACTATAGGCTGCCATTGCTCTCCCTTGCCTCCCCCTCTCTTCACACACCCTCGTTTTCGCAAACAAACCCCCAGAAACGGCCACAGCTGGAGAAGAAAAGGTAATTACTTCACTGACTGACAAGACACCCACTGACACTCGGATACATTGTCTCACAGAGGTCCACGTCATGGTTTGTCTCTATTGTTTTAGGCCGTGATCATGGGCATATACTCAAAACATTTACCCGACTAGGGACTAGAGAGCTGCGACACAGACCCATGGGTGCTACAGGGGCGCTACAGGGGCACAGAGCAGACGGAGGCAGCTGCAGACAAACCTGGTGATGGTCAATGCAGAATTCAATTTTTGTCATATAGTAGATACACATCATCCCCCCCCCGAAATATCAGTAAAAGCTTTACATTTCTGAGACTGAAGCAGAAGCAAAACAGAAAAACATGATGACACAGAGAAAACACCTTGACACTAGAAGCGACCTGGTTACAGGGTACATATATATACAGCAGTGTTATCGAAGCAATATGGAAGATGTGGTATTTTTGGTGTAGTTTTTTTTTTTTAAGAAGAAAACAGGGTAAGGGGGGGGGGGGGCATTAGGAGAGAAATGAGACAGTACAAGTGTCAACTTTAAGTGAGAAGAAGATGTTAGAAAAACAGAAGAGAGAAAAAAAAAAAAAAGTCTCATGCACTAGAGGAGAACACGCACTCACACCCCACAGTGGCAGAAGCGGTGTTGGCGGCAGTGGCAGTAGTAGTAGAAAAGGCTACATGTGTAGGGCTAGAAACATTGGTTACATCGTGCTGTTGTTGGCTGGAGTTGGAGGCCTGCCGCCTTAGAGCCCCCTGAAAGGAAGTTCCACTCTGGAACGCACTCACTACATCCATCTGGAAAGAATCAGACAGCGTGACAGGAGAAAGCCCAGAGGAAATAAAACACAATACAGCCAGAGGAGAGAGAAAAGAGAGAGAGAAAAAAATAAAGAAAAAGGCACCAGTAAGAAGAAACCATAGAAGAAAAAAAAAAAACAACACTTGGAAATTGGGTTTAGGCATTATAGTTAAAAGAGAGAGGGTTTAAAGGCACTGATCGGAGGAAGCTCTGACCTCACTTTCACACTTTTTTTCTGCCGAATCCTTCCATACTTCCAGCTATAGCCATGCCAATACTCTTTGAACATTCAGCTGTTCTACTGTGCTTACCATCCAATCCAATTCACTTGCTTCTCATCAGTGCCTTCAAACTAGCCTTGTTTTAGCAGATAGATTCAGACCGAGTCACAAGTAGGCATAGGAACCTGCTTTAGTTCAGCAGCAGAACAGGAAAAATAGAGGAAAGGCTTTTGTGTTTAGGGCACAAGCCATTCTTTAGGAATTCCGAGAGATAGAGCAAAACATAGATTTTAAACTGGAAGAGCAATAGAGAGTTAAAGGGTTTATGGCTTTTGATTCCCTTGGTGTTGTTGGTGCCGTGCTTGGTGGTGCGCGGGAAGCTCTGTGGATTGTTACCTGAGTCTGGATGCGATTGAGGCCTCGGAACCAGAGGATCTGGCCTCGGCGAAGCTCCCGCTCAGCGTGGTCAATCTCATCATTGTCGCTAAGCTCGTCCAGCTCCTCGTCTGGGATCTCCTCTTTCTGGGTGCCGTGGCCTGCCGTTTTCAAGAATTTTAAGCGGCTGGTGGGTATTGAAGAGATTACCTGGAAGACATCAGGATTTACATGAGCAGCACTGACTTATGATAATGTCACACTCCTCAGCATGGCAAAGTGACATTTCATTAATGGCAGAACGAGCCACGTTTCTGGGTACATGACGGACATTAAGCAGCCAGTGACCCTGAAAATTAGCTGTGAGACAGTCAGTTTGACGTCATTCGGTTTGCTCAGAGTCTCTATCCAACGGTGAAGTTACAGACTTAATAGATAACCAAATGATGATGTTGCAAGTCATCCTAACCAAGTATTTCATCACGTTATAACAATGATGGATCAAATTAGAGCTGAAATGAATAGTCAACTATGTCAGTCATTCTCTGATTTCAGCTTTTCAAATGAAAAAGGACAAAATGATCAGCTTTACTGTGTCACAAGTGATTGTAAACCGAATATATTTTGGGTTATGGAGAAGTGGTAAGATACTTAAAGCAATATAAAGTTGCCACCTTGGCCTAGGATGGGATTTTTTTTCTTTTTTAATTTTCTGACATTTTATAGACAAAACGATTATTCTATTAATAGAGAAAATAACTGGCAGATTCATTGATAACGAAAATAATTGTTAGTTGCAGTCCTACATATTTCAAACTCACCACAGCAATTAAGTGTACAATGTTGAACTCACAATAGCTGACCTTAATTTGCTAACTTGCTTAATGCATACAGTAAAGTTAAGTTCGACTTTTATTAATAACCTATAGAAAATACAACAGCAACAACTTAGCACGAGGAGAGCAGCACCTTGATTAATGGCAAAGGCAGGAGGACCCTCCTTTGGAACCAATAATCTTGGTCCTTCTACATCACAGCCACCTTTCAGTCCTACAACATCAGCTCTTTGAATTTCTATGCACTCAGCACAGCCCTGCTTATTTGTGTCTTGTCAAAAAAACGTTGGCGACACCATTCTTGAATTGACGAGAGAAGAT
Organism: Gymnocephalus cernua; assembly: GCA_023631565.1. Classification (NCBI taxonomy): domain Eukaryota; kingdom Metazoa; phylum Chordata; class Actinopteri; order Perciformes; family Percidae; genus Gymnocephalus; species Gymnocephalus cernua. Next base: position 10,664,270 of record CM042447.1, on the reverse strand, counting down.
AATGACACATTATGTGCACTGCTCTGCAAGATGAGTGTGGGCAGTCAGAGCAAACTAGAATTACATCAAACATTCATTATGACTCTGACTCAACAGTGGTGAGCAAGCTCAACCCTCAATCTCTCACGGTCAGAAATTACAAAACAGACAATTATGTTTTAACCACAATAAGGCAAAAAAAAAAAAACTCAAATAATATACTCCACATAACTCAGATCTAAAAGTTGAAAATTGTTCAAAATATAAATACATAGATACAAAATGTATATATTAGTTTTGTGGACAGGAAGAAAGAAAGATTTTCATCAATGTAAACGGTCCCTGACATTGTGAAAAAAATCAGATGAGCTTGACTGAAGCTATGTACTATGCAATATAACTACACCATATAATCTGTTCAAAATTGATTTAATATTCATGTTGACTTTAGGAGTTCACCCATCTCTTCACAGCAGTAGAACATACTGTCACCATTAGACAACCACTACCCCAACTCCAACACAGGGGGGCGGTGTCATACCATAGCTTTGTCCTATGGACCAACTGAAAGTGAAGCTCAGCTGTATAGTCACATCATACCTGTCCCCATAGTAGAGAGCCAAAGCCTAAGAAAGTGCACCACAGCCACTGGTCGATGGTCAGAGCCACGCAGCTGAACGGCTTCCCACCAAACTGCACTATGACGAACTAGAGGGGCAGGAAGAGAGGTGGAATTAATTAGAGAGCAAACGTTGAGATTTAACATTCTCGTGGGACTGAGTGTCTTTTTTTCCAACATGAGTCACCAAGCACATTCACAACAACCAAAGAAAAGTTAGCCACAGAAGTCTCCAGTCTACTTTACCTGGATAATGAAGGTACCAAAGACAATACTACAGAAGATAAGGTTGTTGAAGATGCCTTCAAAGACATTCCTTTCACCATGGATCTTGCGGGCGTTGATCTCGTTGAAAAGCTGCATCAGTACAAATGTATTGAAGACAATGGTGTAGTGTTCAGAAGGCGGGGCGTGGAGAGGTGCATTCCTGCCGCTGTCAATGTCAAAGAACTTCTCTCCTACAGGAACAGTCAAGAGTATAAATTCAATAAATGAATACATTTATCCAGGAAACGCACAATAAGTCCCCTGGCTCTGTGTACATGAAGACCTTCACCCAGAGTAGCTTCTTACCGGCAAAGAGCAGAGTAAATATGGTGATTAACTGGAACACTCCCTGACCCAGGATGTTCTTCATCATGGTGCGGGAGATGAGAGGCTTGTTGCGGCCATATGGCTTCCTTAGCAGCAGGGCTTCTGTAGGGGGCTCTGTGGCCAAGGCTAGTGAAGCAAAGGTGTCCATGATGAGGTTGACCCATAACATCTGTACTGCTTTCAGTGGAGAGTCCTGGGGGGGGGGGGGAGAGAGAGAGAGAGAGAGAGAGAGAGAGAGAGAGAGAGAGAGAGAGAGAGAGAGAGAGAGAGAACAAATTAGGTTGAGAAGAGGGGGAAAGAGTGATATTTTACAGTATGTGTGACAGTGATAGGTGGGTTATTTTTATATTCTTCAAACACCGCGGAAATTCCGAGCATCTATTAAGAGATATTTCAACTAACAGCAACCAAATTGCGTGTGTGTGTGTGTGTGTGTGTGGGGGGGGGGGGGCGGGGGACAGTATGCCCTTGTCAGCCATTTGGTTTCTGTACACATGCAAATGGTATACAAATTAAAAGTTATGGTGGAAGGACAGGATGTCAAGTGAATTAAACACAAATAGGTCTGACACATTTATTAAATATTTAATATAGATCTGCAATATTGTATTTAAATCACTGCATTGGGCTGTAGAGCACAGCTCATGTTGACAGCAAAAGACAGAATTCCAAAAATCATTTAGGAATGTCACAGGTGCTTATTATTTCTGATGCCTGGGTTTTTCCTGCATAGACAAAGTTTTGGCACCCCCCAAAGAGGTTTATAGCCAGCGCCAAAGGAAAATCACGAGCGCTAAAAATGTCAGATTTTCAGCAGCCAGCATCCCTCTCCTCCACAGCTGCTATATTTTACACATGCAGCTGGCGCTGATAAGCCAGAAGCTGCATTGTTTTGACTGGACCTGAACGCTCCGCTGTGAAGCTCGCGCTAATGGGATCATACAGGACTCTCACTGTGACCATGCTGCCCCAGGGGTCCGGCGGCGCAGCGAGAAGCCGCTGCTGACGGGCAAGCTCCGGCTGCTGTCTGACCGCGGCGGGCTGCGCTGCCGTCTGATGGCATCAGTATTAAATTGCGACGTTTTCATAACCGGTTAAAAACATTGGTCCAGTTCCGTGTTTTCGTACAGCAGGTTTTAACACCTGATGCGAACCGTACGGGAGTATGCAGGAAAACCACAGTTGCGCCCGCTTTACCGCCACTGACCTGACTCCCTGAAAAGCTGCAGAGGCGGTTTCATCCCGCTGCAGAGAGACTCTGCTGCGCCCCGTTCACGTGAGAGCGGCAGTTAAACTACAATTAATCCGCAGTTCACATGCATGCCGAACCGTGGTGGTCAGTTACAGTACTGTATATTCAACTAATAATTTATTGATCAATTGAATGCATTTCAAATTAGAAAACCGTACAATTCATAATGTTGTATTATTATACCCATGAGCTACAACAGTAGGTTAATAGCAATTCATGTAAGAATGTATCAGAATGCAGGAAATGGAAGTCTTGATGCTTAAAATCTCCTGGGGTTGGACCCCCAGACCCCCATCTAATATGTATCCTCCCAAAGGCCCATTCTGAGCCAGGGAAAAACCCTGAATGCATGAGGAAATTCAATGAAAAGGCCTTTAAGAGACAAAATACAGTTTGAAGGTGCACAGCACGTTTCTATATTTCCAAAATTATACCAGACCCCGACGGGTTTTTTTGTTTTGTTTTTTACAACGCAAAACTGACTTTGTTGGTGCTAACCTGTGTGATGCAGGCTCCTGTAAATGCTACGATGACAGCCACCACATTGACAGTTAGCTGAAACTGGAGGAACTTAGAGATGCTGTCGTAGACGTTGCGGCCCCACATGACGGCCTTGACGATGCTGGAGAAATTGTCGTCAGTCAGGATGATATCGGATGCCTCCTTGGCTACATCTGTGCCAGCAATGCCCTAGAGACAAAAAAAAAAAAAAAGATTATCGAGAATCTGCCTGCATCTGAGGACAACGCATTTCATATTCTTATGTTTTTACATCACCAGTATGACTGTATTTAATTAACTGATGTGGCCAAGTTAGCATCTTTTAGGCATCCTTTTTGACTAGACCTCTACATGTAGTCTAATCAAAGACAGTAAACATAGAGAAAACTCACCATGGCAAAGCCAACATCAGCTTTCTTCAGGGCAGGACCATCATTGGTACCATCTCCTGTCACTGCTACTACTTGTCTTTTTTCTAATACTGTGCTGTCAATAATACCTAGAAGAGTAAAACATGTTTTTCAAAATTAAACATCAAAAACAAAAAAATTTTCCATACATTTTACTCATACCAGAATAACAGAACTACCTTTCACTAGGGTGTGTTTGTCTGTGGGGGAAGAGCGAGCCAGTACTCGTAGTTTGGGCCAGATCTTGTCAATGCGTTCTTGTTCAATCTAGAAACATGAGACAAAGCCCTAATAGAATCCCAACAGTACATTTTCAACAGTCACTGTGAGGTACAGTATTTTGCTGAGGCCCACCTCTCCTTTTTCATTGCGTATCCTTCGGTTAAACTCTTTGCCTTCTATGCAGAGGAAGTCATCTCCAGGCAGTAGGATGCCACACTTGGTGGCGATGGCTCGAGCTGTGTTGATGTTGTCGCCAGTCACCATCCGCACTGTGATACCAGCACGCTGGCATTTCCTGATGGCGTCTGGGACCTGAAGGATAGCGGAAACACAATGAATGTGGAAATACATCTTTTGCATATCACTGGGGATATTGAATTTAAAGTTCAGATTTTGTGAAGTGGTCATTAGTAACATAGAAGCTCTGTGCAGCTTTTATCTCATTGTTTAGGTTTTGTTCAAGTTTAGATTTACAGGGACTGTATGCTGGAGTCTCACTGCTCCTATCAAGCCCCCTGAAAACCACAGGCAGCAAAGGTTGAGTGTATGCTAATGCAATAATGGCAGAAAGCCAAAGTAAATGAGTGACTGAAGAAGAAAGTTGATCATCTAGCAAGCTATTGACCCAGTTCTATTTCTAACATCCATTTAGTTGTCTCACTGTGGAACCGCTCCCTCAAAAGCCGCAATATCATATCTCCTGTATTGGTTCAGTAGTTAATGTTAATGCGCCAAAGTGGAGTCACTCCTTGCATTTACAAATGGCTGATGCAGCATATCCTGTCTTTCAATGTTCTTGCTTTACTCAGAAAGGCTGAGTTCCCGACCGTCCAGTTGAGCAAGCTAACCCGTTAAGCTTGTCAGATGCTCAAATAGCTTCGGAAAACCCCTCCCCCGCACACTTTTCTGATGTTGGAATAGGAGAAGATGTGGACCTTCAATCACACCCATTTCACGCCGTGATTAGCCAGCTGTCCGGAGGCGAGAAAGGAGCCAGGGTTTGAACATCTAACTTTTTTTTGTTTTTCTTTTCCATTCTTGACACTGAACTACTATTTCCGTCACTGAATGCAACACTATGAATGTCTTCAAGGAGAGACTGAAAAAGTATCTCTTTATGTCAGGTGGCTTTTCATGCCACTTTCGAGTGTGGCTCTCGTGGTCAGGCATGAATACTTTTTCCTTCTGACATGGCACACGCCGTACGAACTACTATTTTTCCAGTACAACCTCACCCTGATAATGACAACAGCACAGGCCCAAAATCCAGTAGCACTCTATGCTGCTGAAAAAGATGTCAGTTCCACCATATCTAGGCTGTTTTTTTTTCTCACAATAGGATTCATCGTAGTGCTGGATATCATTTCCTAGACACCATCTGAACAGTTTTGATAATGGCACTTGCAAATGTGAAATTCATTAGTGATATTAAACACGTTTTCAGTATCCCCTTAAGCAAGTTGTATTACCATTGTGAACTGTTCCCCTGATGATATGCAACTCAGTTTTGTCTATGAAATTAAGTTCTCTGCACATTTTTAAATTAAAACAAATGTGATTGTGGTCCCCTCATGCTGATATGCGTCTATACACGTATAGCAGTGTTTCCCCTAGGATTTTTGTGGGCTGTGGGGGCAGGTATTGGCTATTTGCAGAGTAGAGCTGTGTTTGCGTAAAACGTGGACGAGAGCAGACAGAGCAGATTAAAATATCGCTTTCTACATGTTTATGCCGGTCTATACAGGTGAGTTCATTGATAAGTATTGACTTTTTACTCACGAAGGTTTTATCGTAACCTACTTACAGTAACGAGACTAGCGTGAGTTCATCTGCCCCCCCAGCGGCCGTTTGTAATCCTCTGTATCGTTCCCAGTCAGGTGCTGCGCGCGTTTTAGATGTGTGTGTGCGTTAACGTTAACGCACACACACATCTCGGCTTAGCTCTGTGTGTGTGTGTGTGTGTGTGTGTGTGTGTGTGTGTGTGTGTGTGTGTGTGTGTGTGTGTGTGTGGCGCGCAGGCAAGAATCCCAGCATGTGAATAGAGACAGGGGGCTGGGTTTGTGCTCTACCTGTGAAGCGCGTATCCGCGCTATTCTCCGACAACCAACATTGATACCGTGGCGTGGCGGCAGAAATTTAACTGTGGCGGTGCGCCACTTGCCAATCAACATAAGGGAAACCCTGCGTATAGCTACTAACCTCGGGTCTCACGGGGTCTTCAATGCCCACCACGCAGAGACAGGTCAGTCCACTGAGGATATCGTTTTCATTGTCCCAGTCAGGCTCACCCTCAGAGACAGGGAAATCTCTGTATGCAAGGCAGATGGTTCTCAGGCCCTCTGAGGCCATGGGCTCGATCACTTTCTTAACCATGTCATCTCTGTCCCGAGGGCGAAACACCTTGGCTTCGCCATTTGCTGTCAGGATTTTATAGCACCTGGGAGGTGAAAGAGGGACAGTAACGATATTAATATTACCATCTTATATTAATATAGAAGTGTGAAGAAAGTAAAATGAAAGAAGGGAGGGAGGCGTGTAGGAGGGCAAATTATCCAGAGGAAGAAAGGCATATAAAGAGAGATATAGTTAGGAAATACGGAGCGATAGGTACGGAATCGTAAATGGAGAAAATAATTTAGATGACATAAAAGGTTAAGGGCACAGGAGAAGACAAAGCGTTGGAATGATGAGCTGCAGTAGTAAGAAGTCACACTAAGGCCTCCGTAGGTTAAAAAGAAGCCTGCTTGGTTAAGAGGCTTATAGAGTTGTTACTGGCTCATTTTCTCAGCGCCCGTTTCTAAGTCGCAAAGTAAGGGTGGGATGCACTTGGAACTTCTTAGCTGCTTAAGCCATTACACATATCATTTACTGCAAAGTCTGGCCAGCTGGAACAAGTTAAAAAAAAAAAAAAAAAAAAAAAAAAAAAAAAAAAATCGACAGAATAACCTTTTTATTGAGTACAATAATTTTGCGGAAATAACTTGATACACATCAGTGCATGCGTCTTCAGTATTAAATTCCAAGAGAAACACTGATAAACACATACACCATACAATGCAGTAAATACAACAAAGATGAAAACCATTTTCTTACTTTTTCAGAAGAATTTCTGAGGCCCCTTTGCTGTACATACGGTAGCTGCCATCGGCCATCTTCAACACAGTGCTCATAGACTTGCGGACTGAGTTGAAGGTGTAGACTTTGTACAGTTTCTCTTCGGGGATCTCGTTGCGTATAGCCTGGTAGTCACGCTTCAGGTCATTTGAAAAGCCAAGCAAGGAACATTCGGTCTTGTTACCCACTTGCCGTGGCAGGCCCCCTTCTTTCTCTGGAGGCTGAAGGAAAAAGGGTGGGGAGACGGTAAGTACCTGCCTAAAGCCAAAAACATGACAAGGAAATATTCATGGCGATACATTATGCATTTTAGATGCACATTGCTTTTCTTAGGTTTACCATGATCTTAGTAGTGTAAGCACAATTGACTGCGATGCCCAGAATCAGCATGTCTAAAATGGAGGAGGGGATGTTCTCTGGTTCAGGGACCTTCTTGTAGTGCTTTTCAGCGATGAAGGCCTGCACCACAGTCATGCGGTTCATGGTGAGCGTACCAGTCTTGTCAGAGCAGATGGCAGTAGCATTGCCCATAGTCTCACAGGCATCCAAGTGACGCACCAGGTTGTTGTCTTTCATCATTTTCTGTTGGAAGATAAGACAATATATCACATACACACACACACATCTCTCTCTCGATATAGATACATACATATCTATCTATCTATCTATCTATCTATCTATCTATATATATCTATATATATATATATCTATCTATATATATATCTATCTATATATCTATATATATATATATCTATATCTATATATATATATATATATATATATATATATATATATATATATATATATATATATATATATATATATATATATAAATATCTATCACAATTTTAACTTCTTGGCTAACGACTTCAGCACAGGGGATCATAGCTTGGCTTTAGGCTATCGGTTAGCCAAGTCTTCTTGTTTTAACAGCCTGGCCTGCTAGTTTTAATAGGCTAAAGTGTAGGTGGCCAGCACCGACCACAGGTCACCTGGCTAGGAGACTTTACCTTAACAGAGTATGCCAGGGAGATCGTTACAGCGAGTGGCAGGCCTTCGGGAACAGCCACCACCAGAACGGTGACGCCGATGATGAAAAATTTCACAAAGAACTGAATATAAATGGGTGTGCATTCCTTGACCCAGGGCAGACCCTGGACCCAGAATGTGTCTACTACAAACAGCACCACCAGGATAATGACAGTGATGGCTGACATAACCAGTCCTGAGAGGGAATGACAGAACGAGAGAGAAAAGGAAGAAACAGGATGACGAATCAGTCATTTGGATATCATTTGCCAACGTGTTAATTATAATGGAAGGCATTTTGAATAGAAAATACAGAACGTTTGGAGATTTTTCCCAACTCACCTGCTTTGCCAATCTGTACAGCTAGTTTGGTCAGTTTGCCCTGGAGAACAGACTTCTCTTTCTTTGACATGCTGGATTTCTTTTTCTCCTCTGCTTCAGCCTCATCACTGTTCAGTGGCTGCATTTCCATTGCAGCACCATCCTGGGCTTTAGCTGCAGCAAGGAACAAGAACAAGTTGTTAAATGAAACGACCTGACAGTTAACATCTTACATTGTAGTGGTGTCAAGTGATGTACACACGCGACACTGTGTTCAATAACTTCATATTCAAACAGATTCCAGGATTTATGGAAAGAGCAGCAAACCAGTCTAGCAGCATAACCCAAAGAACACACAAGAGCTTCAGTCTTCAAATCAGGCACCGCATGAAGCCTATTTCGATTTGCCTACATTTGCAAGTCCTGAAATAAAAACGCTGTTACACCAGTGAATGCATTACCTTTATGTGGTCAAATAACACCGTGACATTTATTTAAGTAAAAAAAATATATATATCCGCTTTATTATTTCTTATTTTCTATAATTTCCTGTTATGGCTGTGTTAAGAAGAACAAGATGATCAACAGCAGCTCTGGACTAGATTTGATCCCAACGTTATTTGCAGGTAACAAGTCACAGCAAGTTGCTTAAGATCAGCATGGCAAAAATACTGTGTTATGGAAATATTTCAACACAACAAAGTGCTATATTTCAAGATAACAGAATAAATGAAAAGAGACTTCCAAGAGCAAAAGAGATGTCACATCACTCAAAATCTTAGCAAGCATTTATTTATTTTTTTGCTTCCCTTTCATCCATGGAACTTGGGAAATGTCACAGTAATTATGTTTGCAGTGATCTGCCTGAACAGTAATTAGCTGGAAGACTTGGGAGAGTAATTACCATACGCACACCTAGAGATTTAAAGAACAGGTTAACTAGCTAGTAGCGCTGGGATCTGTCCGAGGAATCACCTCCTCCTTCGACAGCAGTTGTTGCCAGTTCAGTTCCCATAAATCTCTCTCATCTCTTCCTCAACATCCCTCAGGACCCCCCCCCCCCCCCCCCCCTCCCTCGCGTGCAGAACTGACAGGAATCCCAGACCCACGTCTAACCAGGTAACCTTGGAAACGCAAAGCCTCTAATGACAAAGGAGGGAGGAGAGGCAGCCGGCAGGCCAGCAGGGGCCGGTCTCCGTCGTGTTACTCACCACGATGAAATCATTAGCTCTGCCAGGCAATGGCGCTACCACTGTTGCTACATGACAACTGACACTTTCCCATCTCTCTCATTTTTGCTGATATTATTACTATTTGGGTGTCTTGTGTTATTTCTGCACTCTTGCTTTTTTTTTTTATAAGCATAGGCAGCATGTCTAATTTGTCAATGCTAAAAGATCTATTTACCATGGCGCGGACAGTAGCGTGGTATTGTGTGTGAATGTATGTCGCAGGAAGAGGAGGGCCATTAACACTGGGCTACTGCAGCTGCTGTGGACTGCGGCTTGTTCTGCTCTTACATGGCCTGTGTAATCTCAGTCTAAAGGATTACTGTTGATTCCTGGCAGGCAGAGGGAATCTGTGCACCGGGGACTAGCGCCAGGGTTGTGGTCATAGACCCAAGCACAACTGATCATAGTGTCCCGGCAGGACTGCTAGCCTGGCTAGCTGGCTGAGTTACCTCTAAACAGCCTCATTATCGTCTGAAATTGTGCAAGTCTTACAGTTTGACTCGGACTAGTTCAGATTGGGACATCAATAGAAATCAAACTGTGGGGGCCTGAGGGAGAGTCAGAGAGAGAGATGGGTGGGAAAGCAGATGTTCTGGCCCCAGAATTGTTGCATGGCTTTAATCTCCTCATCACTAATCGCTATAACTGGATTCAGTAGCACCTGCTGCTCCAAGCGCAATGTGCCAGGAAAGGACGAGAAAAGATGAGCTTGAGACAGAAGGGAGGGCCAGACAGTACAATGGATAGGCAAGAACAGCCAGTACCAAATATAAATTGGCATGGGGACATGCAAAAATATGCAACTCCTCATTAATTGCGTAAAAACACTTCAGCTAGGGATGCTAATTTAGAGTTTTTTTTGTCTGCCCTATAGCTGACCCTTGTTAACAGATTGTATATCCGAGCCTTTCTCCAACGCATCCACCTGCGAGGTTGTCGGCTATGTGTCTGCTTGGCATACTCTATGTGTAGGAAGGCCGATTTAACCCGCCAGCCCTCATATAGTGGGAGGTGTCACGACCATGTCCAGCAGAGAGCTACAAAAGATGGGTGCTAAGCTGTAAGGCAATTGTATATGGGTGTGTGTGTGTGTGTGTGTGTGTGTGTGTGTGTGTGTGTGTGTGTGTGTGTGTGTGTGTGTGTGTGTCTTACCTTTCTTACGGCTCTCCACCGCTGCATCCTGCTTGTCTGTGGAAAAACAGGCCGTGGAGTCAGTCGTGGTAATTAAAAAACAAAAATTGGTGGGCAATACACAGTAACTGTACTATTAATCAGTTGTAAAAAAGTATGTACGTATACATGTGTGTACACTACATATGTCAATTCTCTTTGATTTAAAAACAAATACAGTATATTGCAAAGCAAGTGTGCATGTTACTACACTATTCAAATTAAACTCTTTCTGCTTTCAATATTTAAAATATGGAAGATGAATCTTTGTGAGATGCAAACTGGTAGTAGAAAATGGAAATGTCTAAGCAAGCGTGAACAACAGAACAAGGAAGGGAAATAAATAGGGGGGATACTAACTTTTTCTCTGTTTCTTCTTCTCCTCCTTTTCCTTTTTCTTTTCCTCTTCATCTTCTTCATCATCTTCACTGGTCCCAAGTAAAGTGAAGATAATTCCAGTTTGAGAGTTGACACCCACAGCAGTGACCAACATTTTCCCTGAGCCTTCCATTACATGAGTGCCTTTGGACAGAGAAGTAAAAAAAAAAAGTCAGTTTATAAGGGAGGGAGGGACAGGGTATGTACAGTATCTGACTAAATGCCATGTGCTATGTTTCCAAGATGACTTATATGTTTCTGTTGATACTTTGGCTGTAGCTTTAACCCTGACCAACATATCCAACGTATTTGTTCCCTTGACTTTTTCATTTAAGTGTTAAACTAGATTAATTTGCTAAGTGGCATGTTCAGCTACACGCAGCCAATAAATACAAAAGGAATGGTGCACTTGCAAGTAAAAAGAGAAGGAAACAGCCATTGATGCCCTCCAAACCTTTAAATCAACAGCCTTAACCAAAAGCCAATTATCAGTCTGGGTGAATGAATGGAAATCTGGAAGGCTATAACAGGGTTTCTCCATCCCTCTCAGAACACAGGAAAATCTCATCTATATCTATCTATCTATCTATCTATCTATCTATCTATCTATCTATCTATCTATCTATATCTATATCTATATCTATATCTATATCTATATATATATAGAAAATGCAACTAACAGAAGAGAAAACTATTTTAAGTCAGAGTAAAAGCGAGTGAAAACAGAGAGAGAAAGAAGTACAAAGCATTTAAAAAAGTTCTCTCATGCCTCTGTTAATTAGAGGATGTTTTTCTTTCATTGGTGAGAGTGATGGGATACAGCCTGTGCTAAGGGAAATCAAAAAGCAGTGGTGGACACACCCCCACCCACCCATCTACCAGCACAACTGGGGAGGTTTGGATGGCTGCTAATTGATTACACTAAGCAGAAGGATAGGGACGCCAATTCACTTTCAATTCTAAACCCAGTTTGTCAAAGCCATGCAATGAACATTAGAACAGGAGTCCCGTGGTCAATATTCTTCTTGGGGTTCAATTATTTTCCTTGTTTAAATATCATTGGTGTAAAATAAATACTAAACACAGTTTTGAAGCTTAGATAGCATTGTCAAATGGCCTCACTGACAGAACGTCTCAGTCTATCATAGGTCTAAAAAGCTGAAGACGGTAGCAGATCACATATGACAAAGTCAATGTGAGTCATTGTAAAAAAAATGACGTGCTTTTTAGAATGATGAAATTGCACAAAGGTCATCTGTCATTTAATTTGAATAAAGACTGGAGTCACATAAATCCAGACCTTGAAGATAATGTGTATTGTATTATTTAAACAAACTCAGCTCAGTTTTGCGGATGCCTTCAAGCATTATAAATCAGTTCTGAAAAGCGTCTCTGGCAAAATAACGGTCACAGTTAGGTTTTCAATCAAACCCTCTTTCAAAAATCTTCATTGCTTTCTGTAACAACCAGCAAGGAGAGAACTTTGGAAAAATAAAATTGAGGCTTCATGTTACCTGATAACAGCATTGGATCTTTATCTTGTGTTTTCTTGACATGATCCGACTCCCCTGTGAGCGAGCTCTCATCGATCTTCAGATCGTTGCTTTGGATGAGAACTCCGTCGGCAGGCAAAAGGTCACCTGAAACACACACAAACAAAATAGTGTACAAAAAAAATGGAATTTTGCAATTATTTTTGAATTAATCTTTGATTACATGGTATTCATCCTAAGCATTATATATACATATATCTAAGAAACGGTTTCATTAAATTAAAAGACTTCAAAACCATAGTTGACAATCTCTTCTTACCATATTTTATTTGTGCAACGTCACCGACCACGATCTCGGCCACAGGAATTTGGATAACTTGTCCTCCACGGACGACAGTAAATTTCTGCTCCTGCTCAATGCGGCTCTGGAGGCCCCTAAACTGCTTCTCTTTACTCCAGTCATTGAATGCCGTCACCAGCACCACACAGACAACTGACAGAAGAATGGCGGCACCCTCAATCCAGCCCGCTTCTGACTCCGTTTCATCTTCCACTCCACCAGCTGCCCTTCCACAGTCTGCAGGGGGTCAGGGGAATATGTTAATACAAATTCATTATCAACTCACATAAATCACATCATCTTAACCCATCATCCCAGTGTAGTGTGCAATGTAAAACACTAAGAGGGCATTTCATTAGATTTTACCATAATTTTCTTTTTTTTACTAGATGCGTAAATAAGTCAGGGACAAGCAACTGACAAACATTTGTTTAACAGAAAACTGGTTATCCAGGTCCAAACTATTAAAATAACACCCAAAACACTATATGCTAATATCAATTAACAGTAACATGGATTAATAAAAAGAAAAGGAAATAGGATTGGAATGAAGTGCTGCTGTTACTTACGTGTTCTTTCGGCATCTGGAGGTCTATAAAAAGAAAGGCCTAGTGAAACTATGGCTGCCACTTCTAGAATAATCAGCGTGACATCCTGTAGTGCCTCCCACACTAACTGTAAGAAGGTTTTGGGCTTTTTGGGCGGTATTAAATTTTCCCCAAACACTGTTTTCCGCTTCTCGATGTCTCCAGGCTGTCCACTTAGACCTGGGGAGGAGGGGACAGAGGACAAAGGCATTTCATTTGTGAGATTTAATTTCAAATCCATATTGGAATTTAATGTTATGACGACAAACATGAAATATTCACATCAAAAAGAAAGCCTTAATTATGTGCAATACGTGTAATCTGAGCACAGATGGATGCATTAGTGTAGACATTTAGTTCACAGGAGAAGAGCTTGTCCATGAGCTGTACTCTCATCACTGGGCCTCCAAAACCACTATCCCCTAAAAGAACCAGCATTTCTGACACTGTGGAGGTGATGATGCTGGACGACAATGACACATTCTGTGGGAATGTCGAACACGTTCACCTCTTTCAGGCTTGCAAAAGAATGTGAGAACAGAGGTCAAATCTAATCCCATAAACTGCCTTTTTTAAATACAATGGCCTGAGGTTGAATCAGCTTTAGACTCACAGGTGCTTATGTATACTACTGTCCTGTTAGTCATCTCTCGGACACATCACATGTCTGGTTGGCCTGAGACCCATTCATCCATGTGCACAGAGAACATTCTGCAGCCACCCATTCAAGGCACAGCCATATATTCAAAAGGGCCTTTGCACATTTGATGATGCCTGACAGTTTTTTTTTAGTCCTATTCATGCTGACTGACTGTGTGTGTGGGTAGATTGGATGGAGCTGTGTGTGTGTGTATGTATGTATGTGTGTATGTATGCGTGTGTGTGTATATGTGTGTGAAAATTAGAGGCCAGGGAAGAGTGACTGTGTGAAACGGTTACTGACAGGCAAATGGGGGTGGGTTGGGGGTGAGGGTGCAAGGGACTGAGACTAATAAAGAGTGGAGCTACTGACGGCTGAAGGGAAGCTGCACTCTGAATAGCAGTGTCTTAACAGAAAAAAGGATCGGTAGGGTCAACGTATGGACAGACAGACAGAAGACACGCACACACACACACAAGGTACAATGCAAATCATGAGACAACATTTGGATAATGAGTCTGTGCAGTGACAACAGCCCAGGCAGTAAGGTACATTGTTCTTCTGCAAAAGAGACAATTCTCCATCAGAAATGCTGTCAAAACAGACCACTGATGGGAGACTGAAGTAGTTATAATACATACAACACTTCTCTAATTCCAGCTTCTCAAATGGGAATATTGGCTGTGTTTCTTTGTCATTAATGATAGCGAACTAAATAGCTTTGGGTTTTTTAACTGTTGGTAAAACAAATCAAGCAACATTAATACATTTTCTTGGCCCATTGGAAATTCTACTCCAACACGTTTCACTATTTAACAGGTTAAAGACAAAACAAAAAGGAAATAATCTGCAGATTAACCAATAATACAAATAATTGTTAATAGCAACCCTACACTGCAATTCAATTTTGGTTATTTTAAGCAAAGGGAATGGATTTCGCATGGCAAAGTGTGAACAGTTTTGTGAAGAACTGCTTGTTGACAATTAGCCTAAACCATTAATAGAATTTGTCCATTTATCAAACTAAACTTCCTACTTCTAATTAAATATCTAAACACTGCCTCACTGTCCTGCTTATTCTGCCTGGTTGAATACTTGATTCTGATTGGTCAATCGCGGAATTCTGCGGTCAGTTTTTTCTATGTAACAGACCGTTGCTATGTATGACAGACCGTGGCCATAGATGGCGTTCTTATCATAGACTCCAGCAGACTATTTTTAAAATCAATAAAATGGGGCGACCTGGCTTCCGCCAGAGAGCGGTGCTCATCAGCGGTAAAGTTAACCGTCCCGACAGGGACGCAGGCATTGTCAGCAGGTAACCTCTGTATGAGTAGCCGTGTAATAAGCCGTGTAATAAGCCATGTAATAAGCGGGATAATGTGGAGCGAGCCGGTCATTATTGTGAATTGAACCCCTCCAGGCGGATTCAAGACCTGTAAGCCCTGCATCAGCCTGTCAGGATTCCAATTACCAATAATGACAGATCACTCTACATTATCCCTTACTTTCAATGTTGTGCAATATGAGAGCACTGAAATAACTTCAAATAGATATTATTCTTTCTATTATTTCAAGGTACAAATCTGGAACTTTATTGTGTGGCTAACTGAGAAAAAGCGTTCAAGCTAGCCGTCACTCGCATCCCCGCGGTCAAACCAGCTGCCGCTCAAGTTGGAGACAGACACAGGCAGAGCCGAGCGAAGTCTCGGCGAGTAGAGCAGACTATAGAATAACTAACAGAGTAATGTCACTCGCGAAGCAATGTCTAGAAAATGATTTAAATGAAATCTCTTTTTTTTTTTTTTTTTACTTTTTGGAGCACTGACCATTTCAAGGCAACTGGCTGATTGTATTTACTGGCCCTTTTTAATTTGTCCATCTTTTGTGGACCCTGGTTTCATCCTTGACTTGTCTACCCATTGTTCACTTTAAACAAGTTTTGGTCCACTTAATTAAATAAGACAATAATCCTTAATTAATTGACATTTAGAATCTAACACTAACACATACCTTTCTAAAAAGGGGGGTGAGAAGAATGGCAATGACTCACCAGCACAGCGCATTAAAAAGGCTATGGGGTTTATCCGGCATTGCTGCCTGTTGCTGCTGCCTGGCTGTCTCTCACCGTCTGCTTTGATTCTCTACGCCTCTAATGAAAACATGCTGACAGCTAATACCCTATTCAATTTTACACCACATTTTCCCTTTGCATTAGAGCAATAAATACTAGTGACAGACAGAGAGAGGACGATCACAAGTCGTCCCTCCATTGGATACACAAACAGAAAATAGGCTGGCCATGGCCCCTCACACCTTTCAGCACCCAGAGTGGGTCTCAAGTCAAGCAGCTAATTATTAACCATTTAATTTGGATGCTTGTCCCCAGCTGACCCCTCTGGTAACTGTCATTTCAGCCTGCAGTGAAGGGTCAAAGTAAGCCTTCACTCACGGCCTGTCACAATGAAATGAAATAGGGCCACAATTCCTCTTTTACTGCCTTTACATAACAGTGTGTAGGCAGATATGTGCCAACACAATGTCCAGTACAATGAGACACCCCTCGGCGGACAAGCTATTTTAGAGCAATTTTAAGTCAAATCAAGTTTCACGCACATCATTTCCCCATTTTGTGTAAACAAAATGCAGCAAAGAGGGGCATCGTGTACACCGTCTTCTTATTCGTGGTAAACTTCAATAGAAAATCAGACATGGACCAGACACTAGATGGGAACTCAATGTAAGAAGTCCAAGTATGATAAGAGTGATTGCAAGAATACAGCGTGGAAGTACTTTCCTTTCTCCTACATTCAGTCCCTGTCTGAATGGCAGAAGTGTGCCATGACATCTATGTTAAGCTTATATACAAACAGATACCAGTCAGAGCACTTACTTCATGCTTCAGTTCCCATAAGGGTTTTCTTTAAGTAGCTTAGTTTATATATTATGCTCATCAAGGATAATTGGATTCCCATCATTTCTGCTATGGTAGTTTCAAGTTATGGTATTACTTTTAGCATGTAATGTAGGGTTTATATAAAAAGGTACACACTGGGTAGCAACTGATACACAGGAAGAGCATTTTTGAAAAATCTTTCATTTATCAAGTGGAACAACAAAATAATGCTGCACCAAGAGACACATTGAGGGGAAATTAACTCCACTTAAATGCTTAAAGCGTGTCTGGACACAAGGTAGGTATATCTTTCACTTTTCCTTCTATTTTATACAATTACTTGTTTCTATAAAATGCAAAAGAAAAAAAACATTTTAGTAATTAGGCTACATCCCAATGCTCCTTTCCAATTTATAAGTGATCAGGGCATTGTTGTTGCACATAAGCAGATTCTGTGCTAATGAGCAACAAATGAATAGTGTTGCACCCTCATTACTATAGCATGATCATTTTACTCCCCCAAAAATAGTGTTTAATGGAAATCATCATGCAATTTAACAGAAAACGCATTCTGGTAATGTACTGGTAAACTAATATCACCCTACTTAGGATTTCTGGGAAGACCACTGAATGAGATAATGCTCCACCTAGCAAGCCATACTGGAAGCAGGGTAGACTATGAAATATGGCAAAGTATCGACAAAAACACTAAATATCGGTTTGTACTAGAGAGTCTGCCCAAAGTGGAATAACTAACATAAATCAGGTTTTAATTGTTATTTACTCGGCAGCTGAAGATTCTAAAAATCACCAAGACCATAAGAACTGCCAAAACCTAGGACACCCGCGCCCACTATTGATAACTCAATACAAGGAAAAACAAGAAACCAATTGTTCTCACAAATCACAGCTTTCAAGCCAAAGATTACAAGTAGATCAGCGTGCCACTCCAGTTCCCAGTAAACAGCTCCAATAACAGAAGCAGGGTCTGTCCATATGTTACATCTACTCGCTGGCTAAAGCCCAATCGAAGCACATCATTTTGAATTCAGACATGAAGACAAGCTACGCCAGCCCCTGAATTACAAAGAGTAGTCTATCATTTAACAGTCTGAACCTTCCCATTGAATGAGGGGGTGTGGTGTTTGGAATGATAGATACAGAGAGCCTGTCCGTGAATTGTAGTCCAATTGTGCAAGCCTCTCAGCCGACAGTCGATTTGATCAATAGGCTGGAACCCAAATATTTGACTACACTAAAACAGCAATCAACAAGCAATCAACACAGAACTGTGAAAGGGGGGGGGGGGGTTGGGGGGTTGGGGGGGACACTTTCAATAATATTGATGCGAAGGGGTCATGCCCATTTCACAAGTCTCATTATGCAGAGAAAATCAAGGATCCCATTGGGAGAGAAGAAATGCTGCTGTGTTAGTAAGACTTGCTGAAGATTATGATACTATAGTGTGATTTCATTCCCCCCCGCCCCAATACTACAGATGAAAATGACATTTTACACCTCTGTAATGACTCTGCTTCTTTAGGTATCTTTTTAAGTCTTTTCTGGGCGTCTACTTTAAAGCATTAATTGGTTTGGGTGCCCAAAAGAAATCATCCCCAAGCCTAGATACAGACATCTGGGTAAACTTTGGAGTACAACTATGACCCTGAGCTGTGTCATTTATTGCTAAGAAAATGTGGTAAAAGGATGGGAATTTTGTTACAATACTCCAGATTTAGTATTGCTCTTACAAACAGCTGGGCGACTCACGATAGAAAAACAAACAAAAACGAGAATGGTCACAACTTATGCAGCAGAGGCTCAGATGTCCTGACTCATCAAGCAATACCTTGATGAAAGCAGCAGCATAGCTTCCCTTGATGTGGGACATGCCATTGACCAAGTCTGCCAGCTCTGCCTACCTATTTCTTTTTTTGTAAATGGGGTCTTAGTCCATCATAAAACCTCCATGGATACTACACTTCCCATAATGTAACTCAATAGAGCCCCTCCCTGCCTAGTAAACACCCATTTCTTTCCAACTCCATGCCACAAGTACGTAATGCAGGCTATCGGTTTAAATGTGCCATCTTCAAGCCAAAGCCAAGGTAACCCCGGTGACATATCACTAGTGTTATTTCCGCAGACCGTTTTCACAAGATGAGAAGTACTACCCATGAGTGAGCTGATTTTGACGTGTAAAAACATGGTGGAGTTCCCCTTTAAATGCTACTTGCAGTTATATAACCGCCACACAACTAAAAAAGAAAAAAAAAGAAATGCTTAACTAGTACTTATTTCATCACGGTTACTTACTGAAGCAGAGAAAGCACCCCCCCCAAAAAACATCTGCACACACACACAGAGGAAGTGAACTCATACAAACACCAGGCCAACTGCTACAGCTTCAGGTATTGGTGAGATTTCTCTTTCCACCACACGCTGGAATCATCACCACCATGGAAACAAGGTTTGTTTGAGAAGTACAGCATACTAGCAAAACTAGGAGAAGACATGTTAAAACAAATTGTTGGTATCCTTTAGTTTTGATATTATATACCTGTGATTAACAGCCTTCATGCTTTACCTTTTAGTTCATTATTCTACAGCATTGTGACTGGGTTTATGGTTTACATTTGTCAAATAGACAAAGGTAATATCTGAATAAGCGTTTGGCAGTGTTCATTATCACAAAATAGAAAGCGCACTGTACAGTGTGCATAATTCACTCTTTTCAAACTCAGGGCATTGGTATGTAAATGATCAGAATCAATTTGAATCACAGCCTAGTGAACTGAAATCTAACTGAACTGGCATGTGGTAGCATGGAAATTTTAAAAAGACCATGCTAAAAAATAGTCAAAGTAGAGAGGTACAGCCATGCACAGCTGCAACAGAGAAGTTCAATTTAACGTCTTTGGATAAAAAAAGAAAATTAAAAAGAAAGGAGCTTGGAAATATGGAGGATTAGCAAAGGATTGGCTTAAAAGGTTCGAGAAATGACCAACCAACTAATTAGAAATCCCTTTTCAATTGTCAAGATCCTGTAATCTTAAATGATGGCTTAATTTCCCAAGCCAATGACAAATGAGCTGATTGAAAATGGGAAGTGTCAAAACTCAGTGGCTGCGTACCAAGTGGAACAGCACCTGCTGTGAGGGGAAACTATATGTGGACATATTCAAGCTCGCCAGTACGGTCAGCAGCAGTCCACTTTATCAAAAGATTTGTTTTCATTAGCAATCTAGAATTATACAAAAACATTTTCTTTTAAATAATCTTAAATACATGTTTGATCATCTGAAGATGGTAAATAACAGACTGCTGATATGCAAAATATTGATAAAGAGTGTACAGCTATAGCAGAAGTTGAAAGTGTACCCAAACATGCTTACAGTATTTCCCCACCTACTCACACATCTATAGCAAACAATACAGTGATAAGACGTATTTGTGCTTTATATTAAAATGCTGTAAAAAGGTAATGGGCCTTGGCAATCTAGCTTTTCTTGTAGCATAGACCATGTGGAACGAGCAGGGGAGAATAAGTACACTCACACTTAAAAAAATGTCACTCATGCTACAAATATGACAGGATTCTATGCTCACCTACTTGACATGCATGTTTGGACAACTCGCGCTCTCTTTCAACAGCCAAATTCCTATTCAGCAATTGCTCCACCGTTCAGACAATGGCCTACTGGCCAGTATAACAGACAATGAATGCAGCAAAAGGGACTGCGTGGTGTGCCTTGTACACCTTATTGTCAATAAATGAAAGGTCAAGAAATAAATAGTGACGTAGTGATTCTTGATTGAGAGATTTGCTTTGAGACACTGCATGCAGAGGACTGTTGCTTCTACAGTGAATGCGGTGCCGTTTTAATCTGGGATCAAACTGAAAATCCCCTCCCATAGGAGTTCAGTCAAGGTCACACTGGCGATTAGGCGGACTGTCTATAGAGAGACAAAGTGAGAGAAAAAGACTGGTACCAAAAGGGAAAAAAAAAAGAGAGGTGCTGTCAACCCCCACTACTGCCCTAGTGGGGTTCTACTGTAGCCTAACTAGTCATTTCTCCCATACTCTCAGCATAGTCTTATCTTTATAGTGCAGTATATGGGTAACGAGAGAGTAACACAGAGGAGACATTCTAAAGATAAACTTACTTCTTTCCTAACATGTTCAAGTCATTACTACCCAGCCTAACAGCCTCCATTTTTTTTGTCCGCCACATGTGGGACATTGACCTGCCTACAGCCTGGTGCTGTGCTCAAGCAGACAGCTGGTCTGTCTGAAGCCTACACACAGAGACGGACAGACACGCACACAGAGGTGAAAAGGGAGGGAGGGAGGGACATATCCACAAGCCTTGAAATAGAGTAGGACTGGCCCAGGTCAGAGCGAGCCAGCCTGCCAGGCCACCTGTCTAGAATATGAGTTTTCCAAGGAAGTGATGTCAAGGTATCCACAATGTAGATGATATGGCCAATGACACGACTCTTAAACTATGTGTGAGCCACATTAGCATTCCAACAGCACTCGCTACTAGCACTGTTGTAAAAACATCCTGTATTGAATCCAATTAGACAACATTGTGTTGAGTGGAGTGGGAACATTACTCTACCATCTATAGGTGATGTTTTTAACCGGTTGCAGAGTCCTTTAACATCCTCAT
The DNA here is from genome assembly GCA_023631565.1 of Gymnocephalus cernua. Classification (NCBI taxonomy): domain Eukaryota; kingdom Metazoa; phylum Chordata; class Actinopteri; order Perciformes; family Percidae; genus Gymnocephalus; species Gymnocephalus cernua. The sequence continues at coordinate 10,642,817 of CM042447.1, read as the reverse complement.
AAGATTCCCCAATTTTGCCTATCGCCTCGGCGCCTCTCAGTTCCATAAGGGCGCGCAGTTCATTGAGCGTGCAGCCAAACTCCCCATCGTGGTTGGCCTCCACCACGGAGTTCTTCACCCCGCTGTACGAGTTGTTTGCCATTGTCTCGTTGCCTCCCCGCTCTATTGCAAAGCGTTGCTGCTTCGGCTCAACGGTGGGGGTAAAAAAAAGAAAAAGTGTTGTCCTGGAAAAGCTTAAATCCTCAAGAGAGCGAACACAGTGGTAGTTCCCATAAACAGCTGGCAGGCCCTTCAGAGGCAGGTGGAGTCATACGGCAGGTAGCAGGGCAGGGATATTACAAAATAAGCCATTTCTCTTGGAGAGCTGAGTTCCTAGTCTTTCATGGTGACTGAGGATCACCCACAGAGGCGGAGATCACCATGCATGCAGATCTGAAAGAGAAGAACATTAAATAGAGCATGTCAAAATGTCATCAGTAATGCTACCAACTGTTATTTCATGTATAGCAGGGTTCCCCATACATGTATTAATATCCCACTGACAACATATTTGCACAAACTGTCCTGTCCTTTTCTGACTATTTGCTTTCAATATATAGCATGTTTAACATTATGTATGTTACCATTTCTGTTTCTTTCAATTTCTGTAGTCATACAGCTACAGTACTAGCACAGACACTTGTTAAGACAAATTACTTACTGCTGCCTAAGAGCAAACATGGAAAGCCTTTGACAAAACCACTTGGCTGCTGAGACAAGTAGCAAAGTAATTAGCAAAACTGTCAAGAGCCATTGCTAAGAAATTACGATTAGCTGTACTTGAGTTGTAAAAAAAAAATAATAATTTTGTCATCTGGACAAAACTTGTCAAGTAATGTGCATTCTGCTCTCAGTATGAGCATTAGCATTCAGTAACCACTCTGCTCTGAGCTGCTCCCAGGGATTGTAAAACGCTGCTGAAGACTCATCTACTTAAACTGGCCTTTGTCTCATGTTTGTAATGTTGTGTTTAAGTTTTATTTTACGATTTTTATTTTATTTTTTTTACTGCTTGTTCTTTTCACTGTTTTTTGGTCTTATTCTTATCCATTTTTACTCTTGTGAATCACTTAATAATAATAATAATAATAATAATAATAATAATAATTAAATAGAGCAGTAATAGTAATAACCACAAAATAAACTAATAACTACTAAATAGATTTTATCTGGTCTAGGAAAATCCTCCCTTCTGATTGGCTGAAGGATATGCGTTACAACTACTTAATTAGGGCTGAAACGATTCCTCGAGTAAATCGAATAATTCGATTACTAAAAATCCTCAATGCTAAATTATTTGCCTTGAAGCTTCGTTTAATTAATGTTACCAACGTTGTATCGCTCACGGTGTTTCCGCACGGAGGATTATTACTGTCGCACACCGGGCTGACGCTGCTGGCGACACGTGCCATGAAGACTGAAGGCAGCGTAAATAGTGAGGGGCTAAGAGAAGAGACGGGCTGGAGAAAACGACAGAAAGTGTCCAAAGTTTGGAATCAGTTCATTAATCATCCATTCCACGAAGCGGACCCGACAAAAGTAAACCACAGAGTCAACCAAACAACTACCACAATCAAAGACAAGAAAAGCTGAGTTCGGAGACCTTACTTTTAAATATTGAGTAGAGAATTACAATTACTTTACACACCATAAGGCCAATCTTCATGATAAAGAACAGCAATTTCCTCCTCTAGTACAACCAGGTGTTAGGCAAAGCATTGCAGTCAAATCCTTTCAATAAATAGCCAGAAGATTGTATCACAGTACCCCGCCATGTCAAACAACACACAGTAGGTGTGTCATTGAAAAAATAAATCAAAAACCTCAGCCACCAAAAGCCACCAGCTTCCCTGCAGTGTAACTGGTGGGGTAACGCAGTGAGCAGGGATCAAGTGAGTGATTAGCTCAGGAAAAGCCTTCTGTTTAATCTAATTAAGACTATCTGTGGTATCAGGGAGCTCCATGGTGCTTTACATGGGAGAGTCCATTCTAAATGGGAGGCTGCTGTCCATTCAGCTTTCATCAGCCTAACACAATGAGGCCTATTCATTCATGTCGACGAAGTTGATGGGAATTTTTCTTGGCTCAGATAGAAACTGATACATAGACCTACGAACAAAAAACATCACAATACAATCAATCTGTTTTAGATTAATTGATTTGATGAATTTGAGGGACTAAACTAGATCTATTGGAAAGATTTAACACAATGAGCCTGATGACTAGTCTGGAACACTGTACTTTCAGGTAGAAAGCCATGTCAGATTATGATGATTGGCACTGCACAGGGACACCGGACTCAGCCATTGGATCCATTAAGAAAGGCACCAGTGCAGGCAAACCGGGACGTTTTTCCTTGTGTGGAAAAAAAACAACATTGCAGTTATCTTAGCTGGAGAGGTTTTACTCACTTTCTGAATTTCTGATTATGGTCGAGACCAAAACATGTTTGCGAGAACACCATTAATCTGTCTTTACGGCAAACTTTGAACATGCAACTCCAAATTCAAATTCAAAACTACTACAACAATATGTCAGAACTTCAAACTGGGACACAGATGTATGAGCAAATGTAGCCTTTATTATTACTCACTGCACAAATGAATGCTTGCAGCTTATTCCATTGAGATTCTTGGAAACTATTCTGTCACATGTTGAGATGCTATTTGGAGCCATCTGCCATGGAAAACGGGACAGAATTTATTATTTATTACACAGCATAATTGCAGGCCTGGGTGTATTACTGAGGTGGGAGAGATCGCAGAAATTCCTATTTTAAAAAAGGAAAGACTCTTGCACCTCTTGTACTGACCACAGGTTTAGGGTGACATCTTCGAAGCATGTTGACATCTTGCCTACTTATTGACATCTACGTCATCAATTATTCTTATTATTTTTCACACCACTGGTCTGATGTCCATGAAACATATAAAAAGGCATTTTTGGGGGATTGGACAAATATGCCAGGGAATATCAAACCAATCTTTCAAAAATGTTTACTTGAGGTAGAGCTGGGCAATATATCGATATTATATCGATATCGTGATATGAGACTAGATATTGTCTTAGATTTTGGATATCGTAATATCGTGATATTACGTTTTGTCTTTTCCTGGTTTTAAAGGCTGCTTTACAGTAGAGTGATGTCATTTTCTGAACTTACCAGACTGTTGTAACTGTTCTATTATTTGTCTTTACCCACTTAGTCATCTCATTGTGTAAATATTTTGTGAAAGCACCAATAGTCAACACTACAATATCGTTGCGGTATCGATAGAGGTATTTGGTCAAAAATATCGTGATATTTGATTTTCTCCATATCGCCCAGCCCTAACTTGAGGTTCATCTTTCTGCAACCCAAGTTAGATCCATGGACTGCTAGGCAAGCTACACATTTCACAGCATGTGCAAGTGACAGTTATTAAAGAGAGTCTGCGGAGGGTCTGATCGCTGAGCCGTGCACCTCCAACATTTTGTAAGAACGCAATCGCAATTGCAATGATTGGCTACAGTAGAGAAGAAGTCCGTTCTTTGAGCCACTCTGACCAAATCGGTATGAAAGACCAGGCAGTTCACAACGACTAGCCTATGCGTGCCTTCCGCAGCACCCCGACTGCGCTGAACGCAAGAAGCATGAAACAGCTTTTAGTCAAGTCAGACACATTGGCGCACCCGTCCTTCCATCATGAACTGTTGTAATATCCTAAAGTTACGCAACATCTTTGTGCTGCCCAATGACTAACAAAACAAGTCTCCCATCTCTTGGATTAGGGAGTCATCCATAGAATAAGTTCCAATGTATATTACAGCAGTACAATATTTTGATTCAAACATTAGTTGTCGTCAACAGACTTCGGTGTAAGAAAGTATTGTCTGTCCCACATAAAATTCCATAGAAACTGAACATCAACAGCATGTTGATGATTCATGTTATTGTAATATTAAGTTTTTGTAGTATTACATTTAAGTTACTCTAAAAACTTTCAGAGCTATTAAATCAGATGGCCTGTTATTTTCTCTTAGCCTATTCGGGGGCAACAATATGATAAAATAAAATCACTATACGAGAATGCTGACACTGCTCAGCTCAATACCAAATTATTTCACACTACTAAGACACGCTATTTTGATCTCATTGGTTAAAAGGTTAATTCTTTCCCATTTGCTTGACTTCTTCAAATGAAATTAAAAACAAAACAAACAACTATACAGAATAGAAAATTGAATAAAAAAAAAATAGAAAAGAATGACTTGCCCACTAGTAATGAATTCCGCCTATTATATCGCTAATTCACATTGTGCTCCCTGCAATACCATGTGGCTTTGTGAATATTTAAATAGTCTCTAAATGACTTATCTTGAAATAGTAGGAATATTTCACATGCCCTGGGTGGTACCACATGGGCAGAGCACATGTGCAGCCTATAGTAATGAATGCAATGCTCTGCCTTCTCCATTTTCCAGTCTTACTCTATGAAGCCTCTCCCACATTCACGCTCCCTAACCCCACGAGCAGCAACAACGCCAAGATGAAGGAAGTGCCAACATTTGCTGCGCTGCGACAGTTTAGGGTTGCGGAGCAGGTCACATGTCACAACAGTGGAAAATCATTGTGATTGGATCTACAAGCCAACAGCTGGCATGGTATGGTTGAATGACAGAGGACATAAGGTTAACCCTTTCCACACAAGCTCAGCATGGGTATGAGGTGGTTTTACTCAAGGACCAGAGTCTCCTCTCTCCCGAAGCTATTAATGGCTGCTATCACACATTAGATGTCCACTAAATCCTCCACCCAGAGGGCTGTGGCAAGTGGACACAAGTGGATCGGACAACAGTGGTGGGCATCTCAGAAATATACTCATGTCTTTGTTTCCACGCTAAGGAAACCCTCTGGCAGTTTGTACACCTCCATGTGCCAACAAGTCGATGCAAGTCAACGATAGCAATTCTAGGGATCCCTCTGCAATGGAGCTGCCTAATGCCAGGGGTGGTATTTTTAGCTTCCCCCAGACTGACCCCTCCCCCCACTGCTAGCCGTTGCTGAACTGGGTCAGGCCATGTAAATGTAGAGGGTACAAAGCAGAGACACCCAGCCCTCCTTGTGCTGCATGGCTCGCAGTTAAGAGCGCTACTTCACCCCACAGACTGGAACCTCCGCAAACGCCGCCAGGCTGCCAATTCATTGCAATGCAGTCAAGGTGTCACCATCAACACACTTTTCCTCTTCAGCTCTTCTTACTTCATGTATAGAGGGCCATGTCATCCAAAATAATATACCATAATCATATTGACCTGGATCTAAGGTGCAGCAATTAACTACGGATGAGATTGAAACGTGTAGTCACTGTATAGATTTTTTTAGGTTAGGAATGACTTTTTTCAAGTCATTATATAAAAAAGTAATTTTGTACATCAAAATGAATGTGTATACATTTTCTGACATGCAACACTGCAGTTATTTTAAGCACATGCTACCCTGTCACTAAGGACAGGAGTTTGTCTTCTTACATCATAACACAGAGGAGAGATACATTCTAGCTTTTGGTCCTCAAAAATGCCCTAAAATTATGGAGTCATTCAGACAATGAATGACCGGGAGGTTGCTATATATAATTGTGTTGGCAACTGCAATGTCCATGAAAAGGGTCTGTCAAAAAATTAAAAATAAATCAATTCAAGATATCATTCAATCCCTGGATGCTCAAGTGAAGGGGACTGAGTTCCTATTAAGTGTGTTCAACAAAATACAGCTGATGTGAAAGCTGGACATTTAATTGTAACCACTTACTTATAAACCTCACTAATTTACCATTAAGAGGTCACACACAGTTTATAGTAGTCCACCGTTTCTTCACACCAGTACAACTTCTCATCTTTGTGACAATGTCTGTGTGAAATGGTGAGAGGTCATATGGCGCAATCATGTAGGCTACTTTTTCCAGGCATTGTCGAGTCCTAAAAAGACTATCCTGTTGATGAAAACATTTTAAGTACCAAATATTAATTTGATCTGTCCCAGCGTTAGTATTCACAATACTGTAGAGTCATCTTTAAACCGTGACTGTGAAAATATTATATTTTTCCTTTAGATAAAAGAAAACCAAGAGGGGTGGTTTTATTTAGCCGTTACAGAGTCCTTCATGTCCAAAGGATGGAAAATATTCCAAAATGATGAATCTTTCATCAAACCACTTTGAAGATGAGAGGCACCGTGTTCTTTGTTATGCGTGATTCTACATAGCAGCTCAGTGGCCTGAGGTCCTGCCGCCCTGCCATTTGCTGCCACAGTCTGACCTTGCTGTCCTTACCATTACAATTTCAGGACGCACTGGAGTTAAGCATTAAAGTCATTTCACCAAGACCTGTGGTAGGGAATGCAAGTTTTAATAGCCAAACATATATGTAGACAATGCTATTACAGACTAAGGTGGAAGTAAATTAAGTCTGAAAGCTAGTGCTGGCTAGGCCTATGCTGCTACACAGCACTTTCCAATTAATCCGGTGCAGGTCAGCCCAAACTGTAAATTAACATTATATATAAGACTATGTCATAAAAAGACTTAAAATACTGTTTTGAGACTGGATAACTACATTCACATGAGCTACCTTTATCTCTCAGTAGAGGTTCAATCTAACCACCCACTTACACTCTGTTAAATACTGCATCCAGTGTGACTGAGCTACTGCTGCAATGGCAGCATTACCAGGAAGCCCAAGACAAAAATATGCATCATGTGGGTTTGTCTATAGATAGTGTTCTAAAGACAAGAAACCTGAGTTCTGAAACGTATGATTTTTCTTATTTAGTGCCACTTAAGTAGGCTAATACCACTAACAAGATTATTACAAAATAACTCATGAGATGGAGTTCTGAGAGGTTACTTTTTACATTTTTAGAGACCTGAATGGGTAGTATTTGCTCACCTATTGGCTACACCAGTATGACAAAGGTAGCCATAGGCCTTTCTCCACTGGCCTGGTAGCAAGGCATCAGAAAACTGTTTGGATGTGTGGAGCAGACTACATTGAAGGTGTTTTGGAGTTTAGCAGTATTGGTTAAGTTTTATATACTCAATGATGATGCTATAAAGTTTAATAATAATACGTTGTTATTTTTAATTCTATAGAAATATGCAGACACTAAACAGGCAGTTACATCTTCCACCCTGCTTTTGATCAGTAGCATATCAAGCCAGCTTTCCAGAAATGCCGAAACTAACATAAATGTCTGCTTGACTGACTGGTAGAGAAGGGTCTGTCTGCAGACTGCAAAAGAGTGGCATAACTTCAAGGGGGCATAACTTAAAGGGTCTTGCAGGCCGCACTTGGACTCGTAGCATAGTTTAGCACCATTCGTAGCACCATTTAGCTGTCTTGATGACTAATTCATATTTTGCAGTGTGCCTTGTTTTAGTGGGCAGGATCAGAGTTTATCCAATTAGTATTGTAATTTTTTTCAGCAACCTTTTTGTAAAATCCTGTTTAGAAAAGCTAATTAATTTTATTTGCACCTGTGTAGTCCGTTTCTACTGCTTTTTTTTGGTCATATCTGATTGAAAGAGTAGTAAGAATTAGCTCAAACTCCATGTAGGCTAATCTAAAACCTCTGCTTGGAATAACCTTGGATTTACAAACCACACAGAGACAGATAGATAAGCAAAGCAAAACTTCATCATAAGTAAATAGTTCCATAGATACATTGTACTTGTAGATGGTAAAAAAAACAGTCTATATTTAGCTTTCGATGTCAATGTCACCTTAGATTAATGACCTACAGTGGCTTGCTCTCTAAAATAATGCTTTATACTAGGCAGTTACAAGACATTTACAGAGCAATGCAGACTGAGCTGAGGACAAATGTTAGCAATTGTTGCTATTAACAATATTACTTAAATTTCTGGAGGCTGCGCTTGTAATTGACTGAAGTGCAGAGCATGACGATGAAATCAGTGGATTTATCAAGCAGCTGTAAGGGGGACTCATCCGTGATGAGTTAGTGGCAGACTTGACAGGCGAGAAATGCCTGGAAGAAAGTTTACTAAGTATACTGCATTACTTCACAGTGACTATCGCTATGTGACAACTAAAAAAATCCTGTGCCATGAGAAGACGAGACGGCACTTATTTTAACAGTAAGCTACGATGTTAGATTAGCAGAAATCAAATACTCTCCAGCATGGCTAGTTAACCTCACTGCATAAAGAATAAAAACCTTGAAAAAGTTGTTGGTCTAGAAATATAAGCAGGGGAAATACTATCAACCTTAACCACACAGCCAAAATAGGTCACATGATCTCACCTCTGAGATAAAACCATTTTCCAAAACAATTTACAAAGTTAAGTGTAACAAATACTGACTCATGTCCTCCAGGAGGAGCAGTACTGTCAATAGTCAGCCATTATGAAAAAGCAAGGAATAAGAAAGGATATTTTTGGCATTCTTGAGTGACAGCAACAGTCTGAGTTCAAAGGGCTCAGACACAGCAACCGATAGTGTTACTGATGGTTTAAGTGAATCACTGAACAAACTCGGAATCTATATACTGATCTAGACAGCTATAATGAAACATGGCTAAACCTGGGGATTTCTTTAAATGTAGTCAAATCTAGAAAATGCAGACATTACTATTCAAAAATGAAATTGAATGCCAACAACTGTCATTATGTCAAGCACATACTCTGCAACAAGATATTCTGACTATAGTGCTTGGCCTTGGAATAGCTTAGCTAAACCTGACATTATATTATGTAACAGGTGTACAATAACTATACCGTACTACAGTGACTGGCACAACTTGTCTCATTGAATCACAGTCTATTCACTTTAAGCCCAGGCTAAATTCCAGGCTAAATTCCATGTATTGTTGATAAAACTACAACACTATTTGCAATCACAAGTCATCATTACACAAACACAGGAAGACACTGCAGCAAACCGGGTGCTATTTAATTGGATAAGGTGTGATCCCTTTAACTAGACACCAAAAGGTGCTCAGTGGCTGCACTTAACATCAACCTGGAAACGTTAGGGCAATGTCAGCGAGTGCAAAACTATATTACGTTGTCCATTGAAAGGTCAAGAGTGTAACGTAGGGCTGGGCGATATGTATTTTCAAAGCGATATATCTCTCTTATACACTGTTCTATACCATTTCTATTGCAATGTTGAATAACCAGCCGCTGAACTGCGTTACAGCAATATGTACGTCATTTGGAGGACACCTTACGTTCTGGTCCTTGCAAGTTCTGTTCATTTTGCACACAAAAAAATCTTAACATAAGAATATACATATATATATTCGTCAAGCATTTAATTCGCACAAAGGCATATCAAATAGGGTTTGCCATGTGGTTATTTCATATAAATAAACTATTTATGTATTGATATACCAGAATGTATGCAATATTGTGATACATATCATTATCGAGATATGAAATGACCTATATCGGGATAGAAGATGTTGGCAATAGTGGCTGGAAAACTCAGGGAATACAAGGTCCATTGTCGTTATAAGGTAACTGCCATGTTAATTTAAACCGACATGCTATGTTTAAGGTTTGGACTAAGTTTTCGAAATGCGGTTGCCGTGCTTGTCATAAAGTGAACGTACCTTTAAATAGCTTATAACTTGCACTAGTAAAGGTGGCAGGTTCCTTCTATGACATTTAAGCTTGGTAGGTCGCTTCAATTGATAAAATAGACACTGTGCAGTTTGACGTAACGACTAAAGGGCTGGGTAACTTTAAGGGTTAACACACATCCAAGGGGAAACAGAATCCACGTTAGACATAACGCCGGAAAATGATAGTACCCGAATAGATGCTTTACTTTAACATCATAGGGAGACGTTGTTGATTGCTAAACGACGTTACTGAGATTCATTAAATTGCATATTTACTGTAACGGTATCGGCTCTCTAGTGACAGTCAGCCGAAAGTAATTTAAATGTGCCTACATGGGTGCCACTCCGTAAGCTCCCCAAATTATCCGCGTGAGAAACCGCAGCGCGTGGAGTCCAATACTCCGAGAACACCATTCCAGGTCGGATAAAAAACGTTTCCCCCCCTAACGTGAGCTTACTGGCGTTATCCGTCTGCCTGTAAAAGGGGATCCGCATAACGTTAAACTGACTGAATGACAGGTTCTTAAACGGACCCCATTGTAGCTCTGGGATTTGTAATTTAGAATGAAATACAGGTTACCTTCTCGTGTCGAGTCCACATTTCAAGTAACGTAAGCGTTATTTCACAGGTAGTCTCTAAATGATGAGCCTCGTTGTATAAACGTCAGTCTGCTGTCCACGAAAGACTGTACAGTAGAGTCCAACGTTATAAAACAACGTCCCAGTCTAGCGCACAATGTTAGCCAACTAGCTCCCAGGCGTGAGCTAGCTTATGCTGATTGCAAAGAAGTAAAATACACAACGGGTAACTTACTTCTAAAAGATTGACAAGTCGAGCAACTTAGCCCAGGGCTATGCACACGTCTTAATCAACTAACCACAATCAAAGACAGTCTGGCAGCATCCTGGCTGATTAGCTACCTGGGTTGGAAAACGAGACGCCCAAATGTTAGTATCTCTCAAATATATAACGTTGGCTAACGATGTTAGCTTGGTATAAAGCTAACTAACCAAGGCAGCTACCCACCGGTGGCTGGCCCTCGTTGATCATTGCACACAAAAATGAAGACTTATTAACCGGTCACGGCTTTCTATGCAACATCGGAAACACTTGGAAGCAGCTCCTATCTTGCGGCATTTTGTCGCGCTAGCACAGCAAATATGACCAAAAATACTCACTCCGTTCTCTGTAGAGCACCCTATGTCCCTTTCTCTCTGTAACTCCCCCTCAGTCTCACCAAAGACTAGACTCTCTCCCCTGATCTGAGGTAAAATCCCGCCCACTGCGCTGTCACAACCACAACCAAAGTCTCCGTCCAGAACAGTCAAGATAGTAACCATCCCACTTTTCTTAAAACATACATGCTTGAGCCCATGGAAAACCTATGTCCACTAGACCGGAAACCACATGGCACATGCGTACAGCTGTTGGCATAATACTGGTTAACTGGCACAATGTTAATAACCAAATTTATCCAAATGATCCCAAAGAATACAGTGGCCATTCACAAAAGATCACTTCATCATAGAACAGGTGCAGACCAAAGCACCTGTCTTTTTCATTCATATAATGGAATGTATTTGTCTCATAATGCTATCATTACTTTTCTAAGAACTTAAGCATTACATGTGAAAAGATGTTGGACACAACCAGCCAAAATATTACTTGGTCCAGTTTCTCTTCGTATATATTTACGAAGACGGAAATAGGCTGACGGGAATCATCTCGCCTCGCCTGGTTCCTTTCTGTCACAACACTGCCGGGGACATGTGATGCACGTCAAAAGAAGGATGGGTATGGACCGCTGGTGTGGATTCCCATTGGTTTAGCCAGCATATAAATCGCCTATGGAAACGATTACGTCATGATCCCCTCGTACTCCCTCTTTTGCTCCGGCGTCGTTTTATAATAACAGGATTATTCAACAGTCCCCCCCCCCCCCCCATGATGCAGCCTGTAAAAGTACACATTGAAACCTCTCTGCCGCATCGTTTCCGCTGTCTCTACCTAGGCTACACAAGGCTCTTTTTTTTTTTTTTTTTTTAACAAGGCTCTTCCCTCGGCGCCTAATATAACCTGACGTCATTCTTTCCATGACGTAGCGCTTTTTTTCTTCTTCTTCTGCGGATTCAATGCCTGTATTCTTTGCAATTCTTTAGTCATGTTGAGGAGTCTCAGCCCTCCTATTTCAGGGACCAACTGACAGTGAAATGCAGTAATCTGCATGCATTACAATGTAAGCAGAGGTCCACCTTTCCTTTTACCATTCCCTTAGAAACATTAAACAACACATTGATACTGGACCACAGAATCTGCTTCACAATTATGGTTCAGCAAAAATCACCTGGTACGTTGTAAGATAATTGTATAGGCTACACAGTAGCATGAGGTTCAAGGTGCATGATAAGAATATGTGCATGAGACCAGTTACAAGGTGAATAATATATACTCTAGACATCTTGGCTTAGCTTGCACGAATCAAGTCAGGTAGAGAAACCGTCTTTTGACAAATGACTATCATACGTTGCATTACTAGGTGGTGGACTCCAGGTTAAAAAAAAGACATGAGTGGTGGTAGATGATAAACAGAAAACAACTCTGGTTAAGGTCAAACCTCAGTGTAATAAACTTGCTGTCTTGACATAATGCGATTTATCATTAACACAACAGCCCTAAGTGCACAAAAGCATTTGCATCTTCAGATTTGTAAACGTGTTTATGCCTGTGCGCAATTTAGAAGTTAAAAATGTCATTTTAGAACTCGTCGACTCAGATCTACGTCAAGGGGAGAAAAGAGATTTGGAAAGAAAGAGGAAGAGAAGAGGCAGGAAAAAAACTTAAATTATGGAAGTTGACTTGTGCAATTGTTTGGTCTTATGCCTTATGTGTGATTTGACTACGTTGGTTCAGTTGAAAGCAAAAAGAGGAACAATCAGTCAGGATGCACAGCAAAAAAATAAAGGTGATATAAAAGTGTAGAAAGTAGTACAAAAATAGTTATGCAAATGATAGATAGATAGATGATAGATAGATACATAGATACATACACACACACACACACACACACACACACACACACACACACACACACACACACACACACACACACACACACACACACACACACACACACACACACACACACACATTTACTATAAACAATAGTACAGACAGTATTATAAATACTATATTAAATATTTAACCCTGCAGTATGTAGGATGGTAGCATTTTATTGTGGTTAAAAAATTGAGAAGTAACATGGGTGGAATGTTTGAAAAGGAGCCATCAGTGAGATGATGCAGTCAGTCGAGTCTGGGTGTCACATACACATCCCCACACCCTTAACACATTTTTAGCTGTCAGTTTATGTTCTGCTATGAAACTATAGCTCCAATGCTATGTTCATTGTACATCCAACAGGCAACACAGGCTTCAGTTGAGCTGGGACTGGCTATTAGGCTTTGCTCCGTAGGCCTTCAAACCCTCAAGTGCCGAAGTTGAAACAAGACCTATTTTTACGTCTGCCATTTTTCCAGATTGGCAGCCTGCAGTATTTTGTGTTTGATCAACCCTAAGCAGATGTCCCTCTAACATGACATTGATGCCGCCCATTTCTCTCGTTCTATCTTTGGCTGTCCATCAGTCTGTTTATTTTCCCTCCCTTTTTATCTCTTACTTGTTCAGATACTGCAGAAGCCAGGAGATGCACTTAACAATAATCAATCAATCAATCAATCAATCAATCAATCAATCAATCAATCAATCAATCAATCATATTTGTCACATGAAATCATACACAATTCCAATTCCAGTGAAATGTTATCCCATCATTTCCTTCAACTTGTCCACGATTCATCATAAAGCAGAACGTGGCCGTCAGGTTGGCACGCAGAAAAAGAGTCACCCTGTTGACTGGGACTGGGCGAAAGGACACCACAGCTCCCGACATCCCTCCGGAAAACAACGGAGGCACGATGGCCAGCTCGCAGTCTGCCACCTGCACGCTGGTAAGCAGGATGCCCAGTAGAGAAGAGGCAGTCAGTGTTCAATTCCTCCACATGCCCCCTCTGATGTAGAGAATGGTCTTACTAGTCCACTCAGTCGGGATAGCTGAAAGCCATCTTTACCTTTTCCTCTGTGCTGCTTACTCTGATGTTTACATTTGACCGGCCAGACTAGCAGAGTCAGCAGAAGACTGGTGGGTTGATTTTCCTATCCTGATGAGCGACTCGTAGTCATGACATGGCCTTTTTTCGGTGTTTAACAAAATATGTCTAACGATCAACAATTAACACGTTTTATCTCGTCTGTTTAATTCGTACAAAAGCCAAAGTTGTTGGTTGCATGGCAACGGTTTCAAGCTAAGAAATAGTCTGGCACATAACCCCACATAAAAGGGCAAATTGTTGTTTTTACACTTTGGTTTATGCAAGATTCAATGTGTTAATTTATGAGCCTCTGAAGTGCTAGCATGTTTCCAGTCTTTGTGCTAATCTAAGTGGCTGCTGCCTGTATTACATTTAATTGACAGATATGAGTGGTATCGATCTTCCCATCTGTCTGTCAGAAAGCAAATAAGCACATTTCCCAAAATGCCTATTCCTTAAGTATGTAAAGCATAAACAAATTACACACAAACATGAGAAAAAACACACAATTACACCATAATATATTACAAGAGTTTATGAAAATGTATGTGTGTGAAGTAAAAACAGCATTCTTCATGCAGAACTCATCAACTTTCCATGACATTTTCCTTTTAGTCAGCGGCTGATGTTTGTAGTGTCTATTCTTTATATAAATATGACAGACAATAAATTAGTATTCTGCCTTGTGTCATCCGAGCCTGTTTGTTCAGTTGAAACCACTTAATCTCTGCTTCAGTCTACTTAAACACCTTGGGACTGCAGAAGTGTTTGAGATGGTGAAGCCCCACGCAAAGGATCTTTTAGCTGTATCCACACAGCAATCTGTGAGCTGTCTGGTGTTTTTGACTCGGTAATGGGGACAGTGAATTATTTACTCCTGAAAGAAGAGCAGCAGTTTTAGATAGTGAAGTACTAAATACATATTTACAATACATATACAGATTTATTTAATTGGAAAGACCAATCATCTCCACCACAGCTGTTGTCTGAGTTGTGCTGTTGACTCAGTTTCTCAGTGGAAGTTTGCCATATGCTCTGGAGCATCTTCTGAACTACTGTAAATGTCAAGTGTCATTGGCCTGTGCGCATGCTAATGTGTTGTTCATGCTGTCTGAGTAAGCATTAATGACGAGGCAAGCCAAAAACTCTCCCAAAAGGGAATGTTGCCTTCAAGGTAACGTTTGCATTTACTAAATCATACTCAAAACAGAAGCACTTAATTTAGGTTGAAAGAGAACACATGGTTTCACAGAGGAAGACGTTGCAGAAAAAAAGAAAAGAAAAAAAAAGTTGGGCAAAAGTGTCACATTTGAGATTAAACAAGATAGCTGTGTTTGTGTGTGTGTGTGTGCTGCATGCGTTCATGTTCATCCCAACATAGAACTCTAATTACTGGGGTAGAGCTCTACACACCAAGAGACAAGATAGCTTGACAAATAATTGCAGGTTCAGTCGAAGAGTGTCTAGCAACTGGCACCGCATCAATGTGTCTGCTGTTCTAACAGAGAGGAATTTAGTTGCGGACTCTGCATCTTATCACGGTCTTAGATAGCAAGCAGCTATGAACTGATTACGATGTACAAGTAACAAGTAACAATGCACAATGGAAAAGCTAAAGGAAATGGAAAAAAAATAAATCATGAGCCACAGAGAGATTATCAGTTATTTCCTAAACATTTTTGAAATAAACATAAGACCGTGGTGGAAATGCCTATGGTGCACTTGGAGATCATGTGTCTCTTTAGCCAGGGCAAGTGGAAAATGCAAATGTAAAAAATGATGTCTCATTAGTTGACTTGCACAACCAGGTCCCTATCAGTGAGGACACAATGTATGAATATTGCTTCCCTTTGGTCAACCGATCTTTCTACACCACTTTGTTTCTTGAACGGATGTCGGATTTTCCACTGGCTCAGCACATTGGCAAAGAGTTAGACGCGGAGGGGGGGGGGGCTTCCTTCTTTTGAAAAGGAAGAGGAAAAATGATGTTACATACTTTTGAGAAATACTGCTGACCAGGGGGGTGACGCTGTGTGAGAATTTTAAAATTGCAAATGATTCAAAAATCCTGTTGTTAACCAATTCTTTGCTTGTATTTCTTAGTTTATCTAGAGAATGTGTCATCTTCTTGGCCTTGGTGTTGGAAGGCTGCATTGCCATTAGACTGTTTAGACTATATTGTTCAAGCAGGACAGTAGCTATATCAATCAGACAAAGTTTATATTAAGCATGGGTCTCGCACATTGTAATAACAAACCTTTCTTATCTAACACATTATTAGTCTGCCATAATTACTGTAATCACATTTGTCCTGAAATCCACAAGAGTCCAAACACTGGTTTATGTCTGCTGGGGAATCATCAATTATATGATTAACATTCAAATTCTGCTGACTACTGGAGACACAGACACATGAATTACACCTATGATGCGGGTAAACATCTAAGAGAAGATCTGAACAGAGAGAACAGAACAGAGAACGTGTGAAGCAGCCACACACACACACACACACACACACACACACACACACACACACACACACACACACACACACACACACACACACACACACACACACACACACACACAGGGACCTCTTGTGTGAAGGAAAGCTGAGAGAGAGGTGGTGGTGGTAGGTGCGGTGGCGGTAAGGAGGGGTCTATCATGACTCAGCTGCTCGCCCTAGGCTTGTGCATGTTTGTGTTTCCAACTACCCCTGGAATTTACTGCAGGCACTGGCGAGGGCAGCCACAGAGAGGTGAATGGCCTGAAGGATAAAGGCCAGAGTTGTTGGGAAAAGAGTAGTGTATAGGGAAAAATAAAAGAAACAGAAGTTGTAGAAAAAGGCAGCGAGAGATGGAGCAGATGCACAGATAAGGAGTAACTGTTAAAGAGTCAGCAAATCAGTGTGGACTGGAAATAGAGATGGTAAAACAAAAGCTGTGTGTGCGCATAGGGTGTATGTGTGTGTACAGAGAGAGAGAGAGAGAGAGAGAGAGAGAGAGAGAGAGAGAGAGAGAGAGACACACACAGTGGTCTTACTCAGCCCTGAGCCAGCAGCATTAAGATTATCTGGCCAAGTTTCCATTTGCAAACAGTTATTCACCTCAAGTGCCCATTGAGGTTAGACGTTGTCAGGAGAGAGACCCACCCAGCCCAATATGAGGGTGTGTGCGTGGAATAGACTTTGTATGGTAATAGTATGCCTGCACCATATAAACTTGTGTGTATCTGAAGTCATAGAGGAGCTATAGAAGGTTGTTAGCGGGGTTGAGGGGGTAGTGCCGCTGCCCTCGAGGACACAATGTTTTCCATGGTGTGTTTTCTGTCGATATCTTCTGTATTTACATTTGGCTCAGCTAGCGTCAGAGCTGGCAAGTGTATTTCAATGAGGCCAGTGAACATTTACATGTCATAAAAAAGTAGGGCATATAAATAGTCTTGATTCAATTATGGCCAAGGCAGAGAAACCACCTGAGATTCCACATTTAGACTTGTGGAAAACGCCGCCATTAGTCCAGACCAACAGGAATGAATGTGAAAAACAAACCATACAGGACTGAAATATTGCAGAATCAAACAATAGCTTTGTTCGTTTTAAGTTAAAAAACAAAGCTTGCTGAAAAAAGAAATGATGTACACATAGTAAGAAAATGTAACAGTTTAGGGTGTTTTGTGTTTAAACATGATTAATGGATAAAAGGGACACATTATAAAGTATAAAAGAGAGGAAATTTGTGTGCTTAAATGCAGCCAGACAGTGAGGGCTAGTTAGCTTTCTGGCAGAGGTGACTTTGGGTGATTATGGCAACAGGCAGTAATTAAGAATCGTTTTCACTGTGTTTAGTTGTTCAGTTAGGCGTGGAGCCCATCAGCCCGATAAATCTGCTGTTCTCTTCCCCCAAAGTGTGAGCAGTGCCACCGGGGACCAGGCAAAACAATTAATGGCAACTTAATTACAGGGGCACATCTGATTTTTGCTTAACCCACAGAATGTGCAGAGACCAAGAGAAGGGGCACATTAAAAGTGCTTCCTTCTTCAAGCCGGCTTGGAGCTTTTGCTATGTCCAAAGCAGAGTGGCATAGACTGGGCACAAATGGGGCATAGAGGAGTAGATCCAATGGGAACTCGGTGCCCTTTACACCCCATTTCTTTCCTTTTGCATGCGGGCTTTTCCCCTGGGAGGGAAAGACGGCACAGGGAAGAAGAGAGGAAGGGAGGGAAAGTTACAGACTAAGACCTATGATTCTTGGTGCAAAAGAACCCTGGAGCACATGTGAGCGCACACTCATGATGCACATGCGCACATTAACACAACTTGCCCTGGAGTAGGTAATGGCCTTGACCTTCCTACCATAAGGAAGAGAACAAAGGAACATATGTGTGTCCAGTTGAGAGAGAGAGGGAGGTGAAAGGCTGCAAAGAGAAGCAGAATGTGATGTGAGAGACAAGAATAAGTCAAGGAATAAGACATTGGTGTCAGTACCAAAAACAAATTCAAATAATACTTAGCTTTGCACAAGAAATGTGAAAACAAGCTTTTTCAAGGTTTTAGACAAAAAAAAGACGGCGAGGCAGAGAAAATAAGGAGGATCTGGAATACATGGGCAAAACCAGACACAATCCATAAAGAACCACTCATCCTTATAGGATTAAAGGATTTCAGGAATTTCAACTGTCTTTTTCATTTTATTGCGCAAAAAAACAATGTCAATGACACTGGAGTCTCTAGAGGAGATGTAAACGTGTGTAAAATCATAGCCCTCCTTAGTTACATGTCACGTCCCCATCATCATTACCACTAGCACACCCCTTACCCCGATTTAGAGAGCGAGATAAAGAGGCAGATCCAGCATGATCCTACCATAGCAGATGGATATGTCAGATATGCTTGCTTGGGCTTATGGAGATACTTAGTGGTAAATGTAATGACCTGTGTGTGTGTGTGTGTGTGTGTGTGTGTGTGTGTGTGTGTGTGTGTGTGTGTGTGTGTGTGTGTGTGTGTGTGTGTGTGTGTGTGTGTGTGTGTGCGTGCATGCGCCTACCCCTCAATCCACTGTTCCAATTACCACGGGCCTATCTGGGGAAAACTCTCTGCGAGCGAAAGGCCGGACAGAACCAGAGCCAGTTATAACTTTGATTCTCCATTCCTGATTGAGAGACCAGAGAGAGGGAACGTTTGTCAGTTTGAGACAGAAAGAAGGAAACAACTGTGTTTACTTTGTGGGTTAAAATGACAAATTACCAACTACTATGGCTGCCAAGATGACAGGGTGCAGAAATTGCTTTCAACTGTTCTCTAACAAAACTGCTCAAGGTTACAACCAACTATGTCCATCTATTGGAGCATTATCAGCTGCATGACTAAATACTTTGATGGCTTCAGATTTGTGGTGTCTTCTTGAAAAGGCCCACACAAAACAAGCAAAAATAAATAAATCTGCCCATTCAAACCCATCACTTATCTTATAGATTGAACACACTGGTGTTGCCGACCTGGTTCACTGCAATTCAGTAATTGGTCAGTCTGTACTACTAAAAGAATACAACGTGCCCTCCAATTAAATTACATAACCAGCTGACAAGGTTCAACAAGGCTGTGGTTCAACTCCTCTGAGTCATAACACACAGGAGGCCGAGCAGTCATTTCAAAAAGCACTCGGTCCTTTACAGTTTTCCATTTGCTGTTAGTTAATTACAAACTTTCTATGGTTTATTTAGGCACAGATGACCTTTTCGATAGACTGTGTGGTGATCTGGTTGACGTGAAGGTTTTCCTTTCATCAATCCTTTACAGAAATGTTTACCTTTGGTTACTTGCGAGACTGCATCAATCACTTTAAACACATTCAGTTTGTTTTAATTTCACTCAGAAATATTGCCATGGATCTCCTCTCTTGTCCTTCAGCCTCTCCTCTTAAGTCACCACCTTCAGCTGCTGTCCAACTGTTAATGGAAACTTTCCTCTCTGTTAGTGTGTCATGTGAAGGGCAAGGCAGGAGTTTTCCAATGCTCTGTGTGTAGACCCATCCCTGGTGTGATGCATCAGGAGCCTGGAGAAAGGAGGGCATGTTTGTCAAAGCTCTTTTGGTGGTCTTCCTGTTTTGACCTACAGGAGGGCAAAGGTGTGTGTGTGTGTGTTGTATGTGTTTGGGGAGAAGGTGTTTGGACTTTACTCGGCACGGAAGCGCGTTCTCGGAAGGCTTTTTCCACCTCCATGCCACCTGTGATGTAACGACACGTCTCATTTCACTAATGAGTGACACAATGACACAACTAATAACTAACAATTGTATCTGTGGAATGTCTCACGTTCAGCCACGGAGCATTGAAGTTCAAGTTCTCCTTGGTATTCGTTAAATGTGGGCTGGTGCAATCCATCCATTAGCCTTGTCTATGTAAAATTCCACTCAGATCTCAGATGTGAGAAACCATAGAAACAGACTGGCCTTTGTTTCTTGTGCTCGGCAAAGTGTCCTGTGAGCTGAACTGAGTAATACTGCTGTGGCAGATGACTGGCCCACTCACACATTCGGTGTCGAAGGAAAAAAATGGGTGAAAATGACATTAATAAAAGGTGTGAAATGTTGAAGGGCTGAAGATGATTTTCCATCAACTCTTCTTTCTGATAAACTCTCTTTTCAGGAAAAGACTCTTTGTACCAGTCAGAAGCATGACTTGTGATGTTTTGGAAGAAGTACAAGTTTGTTAAAACCATTTTCTATTGGTATAATGTCTGTCCTGCACTCCTTTAGTTCTGACTCTGCTTAATGGAATATATTTGGGTTAAAACGCCTATTTGATTTCTTGCTGAGAGTTAGATGGAAATATTGATACCTATCTCATGTCTCTACAGTAAATACATGTAGCTGGAGCCATCAACCAGTTAACATAATAACATTTTCCCATTATCTGCCAATAATTTATCAATACCGATATGTATCATGCAACCAGCACTTCTAAAGCTCACTAATCGAATATCTTGTTTGTTTAAAGTAGCTATATGTAACTTTCAGTTTGTGTTGATTCTAGCGGCCGCTTTGGACAAAAGCGGTAGTGTTTTTACCACACCTGCTGTCGTAAAGATCTTTTCTTTATGGTGCTGTATTACCCACTGTATATTACTGAGTTAGAGTTACCGGGAGGTCATATAGTCGCGATGAATGTTTTGCTCAACCAGAAAATCATTAATTCACAATAAAAGAATAAGTTGCAGATGCATGTTGCATTTCAAGTGTTGTGTATGGTAACTTAGCCTACTTTGGATCTCTCCTGAGCTAAACAGGGTAACGTTATCACTGTCACTTTGCCACGAGCCAGAGCATTAAGAGTTTGCTGTAGCAACCAACGTAATTCATATATCACATTTCATGAAACCCACGGATGCTTTACACATGTAACGTTACAGGGGGACAAGGGAAAAGAAAATAGTAGGCCAACACAAACACAGACTAAAAGGAATATTACATCCACGCTAAATGGAAGGGGGACGTAATTTAATATAGCTACTGACGTACAACCACAACCACATTGTGCAATCTAAAGTTATTTTATGAATGAAATAGACATATTACATACCTGATCTGTGACCCGTCAGAATGTGTTACTGTAGCGCTGTCTACCTGCCATAAATCATTCTGTCACTTCGCTGGAGAAATCGGACCTGGGCAGAGGCTTTACTAAAAACTATATAAAAATAGCGTTTTTTTTCATCAAGTTAGGCAATTCACTTTTGGGGAAATGGACTCGACGGCATGAAGCCTAGTTGAAGTATTCTGCTCATAGCCTAGTTAAGGGCTACCCTACTTTCAGCTTCAATAGCCCAGTTACAGAAACACCCAGAAGAGTCAATCTCTCCATGAGAACGTAGTCCAAATAAGTAATGGCAACTCTGAGCTAACGTTGGAGCTACCCTCGCCCTGAAATAACGAGGAGAGAGTGGGCAGAGTTGTCACAGGGAGCCAGAACTAGGATAGGATATATTACATGAATTTTTCAGGCATCTATCTGACAAGCTTGTCCTCAGTGACTTATAGGATCTCTCTCAAGGACACCTTGGCAGGACACATGGCTATTAATGAGCACTGACTGCTGTTGTACAGATAAAACCTGTGGGTGGGAAGTTATGACACAATTTTGTATCAGTCTGGCTTCATATATTCCTCCACAAACTAAAAACCATATCATAGCTAAAATCAAGATCTTAAAAGAATACTTTCACAGCTTGTTGTGTGTCTGGGAGACTCACTGGCAAGTTAAGTGCCTCAACTATACTTAACACATTTATTTATCTGTGATGGTACCACTAAAATATAATACTTTCAGATTATATGTGAGAAATATTCTGCTGAAGGTGTTATTGTATTCTGTTGCTCTCCTTTAATAATAGCACGTCTAGCTGTTTTCAAGGTCTGGCTAGCTGACATTAGCCAAGACCGTTGATGTGCTCCAGGCTGGAACAAAACATGGGTTATTTCTAGTTTACTTCCCAATGTCAAACAAGTGCCTCTTGACTGTCAAATGCAGGGGAGAAATGACTGAATACATTCCCCAGAGCAGTAGCATCGATGAACTCCTTGCTATAAAAGGGAAAAAAGAACAGAGAAGGAGACTCTGGTTGGAGGCTGCAAGTCATCATTAGTGTTATTATCTGTAACTTCATGTAGGATATGCTGCAAGCTGGCAAAGGTCCAGTTTTAGTAGCTCCTAATTGCTATCATTATGGATAGACTGTTTGATCGAGGTATAAACTGTGGTGTGCTGATGTGAAATGGAAACGATCAACTGATAGGAACACCAAGCAGAATGCAAAACATGTGGGGGCTTGTTTTAGGAGTTTTAAATCATCACATACTTTCCCTCCTTTTGTATGTCTTATCACCCTCCAGTTGAATCACTGCTCTGCGTCATTTCAATCCTCCACTTCCTTCCTCTTGTTTTCTGTCTCACCATCCCATCTTTCCTCCATCTCCCCGAGATGTTGTCCCTGCTCCTCGTTTATGTAGGTCACAGAGAGATGATAAAGACACTCCAGGGTGGTGGATGTTTCCAGCAGGGCAGTGGCGGTGATGGCAGTGGCGTTAGTGGTGGAAGAGGAGAGCATTGGGAGTGTCGGTTCCGGAGCTATGTGGCATTGTACCTGCTCATCCATAATGGATGAGGGCCAGCAATAATGGATGAGTCTGGTGAGTAACCTGAGGATGCGGTGGGTCATGGAGACTTTCTTCGGCCTTAGCCTCCTTTTCCTCCTCCTCTTTTTCCTGTTGTCGGCCAACAAACCTTTGTCAGAACCCACGGGACATGATGCTCACCCGGACACGGCCGCATTGAAAACAACCATGGTGGCACTCAAATAAATCCATATTAGCACTCCATCAGACAAGCTGGCCAGTGATACATTTATCACGCAACACTGCGATAAATGTTATGTTTTATGTTCTTCCAATTGAACTAAATATTGAACCCAAAATTAAGTGGTAATGCCACAGGCAATATCACTTTGAAATTGTACCTACAAGAACCTACAGGCAGCCGTTTTCAGCGAAAAAGCCCTAAAAAAACGACTGTACACTGCCTGCTCAGCACCAAACAGCAGACAGACACAGCTGGTGAATATAGAGTATTTGAAGAGCCAGATATTTCCCTCAGGAGTTGATAGAGACAAAAACAAAAGCTAAAAGACAGTGGATACATTCTCCAGATGGCCAGAAACACGACTTCAAATGAAAGCTAATGTTGCTATGTAACTACTGGAACTGTTTGCTAACAAGTCTGCCATATCAGCTTAAAAGGTGATGATATGTCAGTGTTGTGCTCACAATTTGTTTACGCCAAGTGGCTAAAAAAAGATCAGTTATTGCAGATTTAAATATCATTGTTTAGCTACATATTACAAAAGCTTCTGATACTCAGTCCATGAGGAAACAATGAATTGAATTAAAGAGATGCTCAGATTAAAATGTATAACAGAAAGTCTGCCTGGTTTGTAAGAAGTGGTCATTTACAGCATCATGGAAATTGTGAGTGTCCAGTATTTAGGGAGCTTTACCCATACTAGGGATTAAAAGTAAGAATAAAGTTAAGTCTGCTGCTTCATTTCTGACTATTACTTTTTCAATATGTCTGTTGTTGGTCCCCAGACTTGGAAGTGCAGTCCAAAATCTTTAAAGGCAGCCTTTAATTTAGCTATACTGTTCATAACTTGAATTGGGTGGGATGAATCAGCCCGGGATCCAACAGCTAAGTATTAACTGTTCACGATGAGATCTTTGAGTCAGCTGGCCCCTACAAAGGGAGCACTGTACCCAAACAGCTGCCACTGCCCACACCAGCCCCACAGTTCACTGCAGTCATTCGAAATCCAATACCGCAGGGCCCATCCCCACCTTACAGTAGCAATCAATGACCAGCACTTTTGACAGGCGACACTGCTGTCTGCTGAGTAGAGGGGGACAGATGGGAAACAGGGATGGCTCTGTGTGTGTGTAGGAGGGATGGTGGGTGGGGGAGGTCCAGTAATCTAGTGAGGCTCATCCTCAATCACACTGACAATAGCATGCTTAGTCACACACCTGATGGACTGCGAGAAAGAGAGTGTGTATGTGTATCAGAGGGTGTTTCAGAGGGTGACTCACGGCTGCATCGAGGGTGGGATCCCGAAAAGCCAGATTGTACTGCCCTCTGCACTCTTCCCCGTTCTCCTCATCGTCCACGTCCCCTTCCCCAACTCTGGCAATGATGCGCTCTATTTATTTAATTAGAGCTCCCACACTTCTAAGCGTCTGCCGATTGATTTCTGCAGGTACACAAAACTGGAGGTAATGTCATCAGTGAGTGGGCCACGAGCTGATGAACCTTTAGGTGTGAAAGTAAAAAGGATTTCCAACCTAATTTGTTTGATTACATAGCAAAGTTTTTGGCTGTGTGTAGACACACATCTGCCAGAAAATCGATCTTGCACTGGCAGCACAATACCATGTGAGCATATGACTCGTGAGTCAGTCGGAGAGAAATAGGTGCTGGTACAGAGTGAGTGTGACTATCAGGGAAGAAAGAGACAGGGAGAACAAGCGGATGCATTCACGACTCGGTAGATAAAAAGCAAACTGTAACAATAGGACAGTCATTCACAAAAAGCCTGTGATGTTTAGCAGAGAAAGCTGTGGAGGACTGTGACATCTTAGGCTTGTAACTGGTAAACTGAAAGATTCATAGTCTTAATGTTTTGTTCACCAACATAAAAAGCAAATGTATGATGATATGAGTTATCTTGTATATGACAATTTTGCAAATGCGTGTACACATACTTTCCTCTGTGCATGTTTTTATGTGTGTACCTGGGAGAGATAATCTTATCCCAGTATTAGCATGAAACCATAGGCCTCAATATGCTTCAAGTTTCATAAACTCAAGTCAAATACAGTACATTGCGCTACATTGTTTGACCAAACCTGACACCAGATTGCTGATCAGTTCTTCAGCAAATATACGATTTATATCAGCCATGCAGGCACCTGAACTGTCTGCCTATATTAAAAGGGACACTTAAATACAGCTTCTGTTGATTCTAATGAATGGGTTGAAATCTTGACGAAAATGCAGCGTACTTGGTTGAGTTGGTAGCTTAAGTATTAATATCTAACACAGCCAGAGAAATGTCTGATTCACTCCCAACTCCCACAGCTCTACCTTTCTATATAACTGCAATCAAAACAGAAATCATCTTGATTAACCAAAGTCTATAGCAGTCCTCAGATTACAGACTGCACCTGATAAACATGTGTGCTGTAGTGTGACTATTAGCTTTCCGCTCTTCAAACATGCCTGTCATGCATGAGTGCTTAAAGGCCATATGTGGTTCTCTGTACATATGAGTTGCTCTTAAGGTCACAAACAGTATAAATATGAAACAGCACTAGTAGCAACACTATACTTAGAATCTATTTTAAGCCTTCTTCATTGTGTATAACGTTACCATATACTGTATATTAGCTTCCTTGCAAAAAGCCTTTTTTTTGCAAGGAATTTCTACTGCAGCACTGATAATGAAGTCCATGAAATCTGACTTCCATTTGACACCCTTAGATTGCACATTTAGGGTCATGTCAGGGTAATGATTTCTGTAAATAAATTTCCCAAGTCCTGAATGACACATTGTGTGGCTGCACCCCAATGGATACCTCTTGTGACACACTTCATTAGTACTCTTTGACTGAGTCACACATTCACAACATAATACTGTTCCATAGTACAGGAATGCAGATAACCAAATGCATTAAATACAAAATATATTGACACAATTAGTCATCTTGAAAGCCGTTTGAATTTTTGCTGTTGGGGCATCTATGTTTTAGTCATTGCTGGCCTTGACTCGTACATCTTTAGGTGATTAGTGGATTACTCATTTTTAATTTTATTAGTCATTCTGTAAAGTATGTGTTACTTCCCAAATGAATATTTGCACATATTTCAATTAACATTTAATCCATGCAGTAGTTTTGTGGTTGCAGTTAACTACCCAGATGAGTGGTTAAACTAATTTCTGCAAGCATTCGAAAGCTCATCTACCTCCTACATCTTTAGACCGGAAGTCCCTATGAGGTCATTTTAAATGATTGCATTTATTTACATGATGAGCTGACAATAGCCATTTTTTTATTTCCTATTACTCTGCGGATAACTTACTTGATGAATCCATCCATTGTTATGTTTATAAAAGTGATGATTTCAATCAGCTTGTTTTTTTTTTTAAATTTGAAATTTATTGTTAGGAGGATAACCCCTTGAGATGAAGCATCTCATTTTCGAGGGGGTCCTCGAGACATAAGACAAAAACAGTACAGCACATGTACATTCACACTCGCTAAACCTCTCCCTCATCATTTTCAGAGCAACAGCTAGATAGACAAAATTTACTGTCATATATAGCAAAAAGCAAATCCTCACATTTGTCTGAAACCAGAAAATGTTTGGCTTTTTACTTGAAAAACTGAATATCTTTTTGTGCACATGCATGTGTGTGTATTGACAAATTTGCTGCATACTTTACTACCACTGTTTTCTTTGCAAGACCCTCTGCAACGTGTGGATCTGTAATCTGTGTGCAGTATGAGAACCATCAACCATCAATATTGAAAATATATCCATTAGCTGTTCTAAATTAACTTATTTAAGACAAACCACTCCATAGGTGGAAAAGTTCTTTTTTTGGCCCTGAACAGATGAAATATTTTGGCTGAAGAGATATTCGACATCTTCAGTCTGATTAAATAGGAAGATGAAGAATTCTCCCATCAATCGGATTGTACGTGACATAGGCAAGGTCCCTCTGATTGGATGTTTAACTACTGACAGTGATTGATGAGTCATCACAGGCAGAATAACCCAACAGTGGGTCGATTTCTCCTTAGATGAAACACCAGCTGAATATTGAGTAGGGATGGTTGGCACATCAGGGGTGGGGATATTTTTAATCTAAATCTTCTGTTAAATGTATTAATGGACAATAACAGCAGCTCTCATGTTGGAAATGAGCATACTTATGCAGCAGCTGCAGATACCCACTCACTTAAACACATGTGCACTAGAATACACAGACACACTGCTGCTTACCCCTACAGGTCAGTTAATTTCAATTTAAGTTTGAGTTTTAAGGGACAGCTTTACATCCCTGAGCTTAACTGCTCCTTGCACAGCAACCTCAATAAAGCAGCCACCTCCCCTTACACACACTTATTTGACACAATAGCAGTACAATATATACTGTAGTATATGATTATGAGTTGATGGTTTATGTTTGCTAAGTGATGGTATCAGCATGAATCATCTATTACAACCCAAATCTTGTTCTGCTGGGCGCTGATAAGCCCTGCTGGAGCATATCTGTGATATTTGAATAAAGGGCTTTTAGTGGTTGTCTGTGTGTGCTGACATGCCGGAAGAATGATTATGATTAGCAGGACAACCATTATTTCATTATTCTGTGTGAAATGTTTGATCTGTTCTTTGCAATCTTTCACGTTCACTGACACAGACTGAAAGTTTCGACAAATGGGCGAAACAGATTGCCTGTGAATTCTAGCTCCCATGTCTCCTGTCTTCAAAAAGACCGAAAAACCACGGCAGCACTTTGGTGTCAAACACATAACACCCTCACGCAACACTGTAGCTTCTGACGCGGTCACATTAGACACATCATGAGAATCGTTTTTATTGTTACCAAATCCCTTGTTAATTTTCAATATCTAATGTCCCGATGGGCTGTGGCTGCATCTGGTAATCCACAGTGATGTGATTGGTGAATATCTCAATATACTGACCTATTTTCTAGTAAGTTAACAAGGCTGGCCAGCATGGCTTAACTGATCATATAAACCTGTAACTAGATGGGTGTCTTGTGTTGCAATAATGTAATATATACTGCTGTTTTGGTGCACACAAGTATTTATAACTGAATAGAAGCAGAGCAAATGTGTGTATGAGCACTACTCCTGTGTGTGTGTGTGTGTGTGTGTGTGTGTGTGTGTGTGTGTGTGTGTGTGTGTGCGCATTTGTCTCAGTGGATTTGTTTACGAGTGGTAACGTGTAAGGCAAACACAGGTTATGCCTTCAAGGATGAGAGAGTAGCTTGTCCTTTATTGTATGCAGCGTCGTTATGGCAACACAACAGGAAGCAGTGCGCTTGTAGAGAGGATGTGACCCCTGTAATAGAATCAAAGGTAGCATCACTCACTCACAACGTCACACCTCTGTTAGTCTAGCTGACACGCACACCTACAAAGATCTGAATTCATTTCAACAATAAAACTCTGAAGGCTGGTGAAACAGTCAACTATTGAGGCAAACAATCTTCACACTGAGGGACAGATATGTATTTATATATATCTAAATGCAGGCTTATTGACAGACGCAAGACAACCCTGGAAAGCAACAGGAGTGTGTGCTGTGTCCTCACTGGGACACGAATGTAATAGGAGAGGAGGGTTGGGGGGGGGGCTGCGCCTACCCTTGAGCACAAAACACTTTATAAATAACTAAGAGACACATGCCCATGGCACATTAACATTATCATTCCAACACACACACTTATTATTAACAGTCAACGTGTGGAATAAGAATGAGCAGCTACAGAAAGCAAAACTCTGTGTACAGTACATGTAACCACAAGTTCCAAACCAACGACCCAATCAGACATACAAAACACTGTAGAAAGCCATTAAAGGAAAGCTTTGATGTCAACGGTATTTTCCTAATGCCAAACTTCTTAGATGTTTAATATGTATAAGAATTGATAGGCTTTGATGATTTAGATGCAGGCCTATAGGTAAGTGTGAAGATTTATATTGATAAAAAAGAATGTTGGATCACAGCACAAAATCAATATTAAGCCACTTGGATTGGGCCAAAACACCTGATCAAGACTATAGCTTGTGGTAGACACATGTGTTAAATGGGAAACACTTCATTATTAATTCATGTCATTATGAAAGGAAAGGAAAATAAAAAGAAGTCCCTGTGTGTTTTATGAACAGTACCATCCACTAAAGCCAGACTAAGAGTCTACAGCCGTGCTAGTGGCTCTATGAGGTTGTACTTTCAGCTAAATACTAACAGTCGGCATGTTAACATGTTCACAATGGCCGTGTTAACATGTTAACACCGACATTGCCATCTGATTCAATTCAATTTTATTTATAGTGGGGCCTCTTCTGTTTAACATCTATATGCTTCCACTGGCTCAGATTATGGAAAACAACAAAATATGTTACCACAGTTATGCGGACGACACACAAATTTACATAACCTTATCGCCAGGAGACTATAGTCCTATACAAACACTGACTAAGTGCATTGAACAAATTAATGACTGGATGTGCCAGAACTTTCTTAAATTAAATGAAGAAAAAACTGAGATGGTTGTTTTTGGAGTAAAAGAGGAACGATTGAAAGTCAGCGCTCAGCTTCAAACGACAATGTTAAAAACAACAGACAAAGCCAGAAATCTTGGTGTAATTATGGACTCAGACCTGAATTTCAACAGCCACATTAAGACAATTACAAAGTCATCCTATTACCACCTTAAGAATATATCAAGGGTAAAGGGACTTATGTCTCAGCAGGACTTGGAAAAACTTGTCCATGCTTTTATCTTCAGTAGACTGGACTACTGTAACGGTGTCTTTACAGGTCTCCCTAAAAAATCATTCAGACAGCTGCAGCTGATTCAGAACGCTGCTGCTCGAGTCCTCACTAAGACCAAGAAAGTGGATCACATCACTCCAGTTTTGAAGTCTTTACACTGGCTTCCTGTGCCTCAGAGAGTTGATTTCAAAATCCTTCTGCTAGTTTATAAATCATTAAACGGTTTAGGTCCAAAATACATTTCTGACCTGCTAGTCAACTACGAACCACCCAGACCTCTCAGATCGTCTGGGACAGGTCTGCTTTCTGTCCCCAGAGTCAGAACTAAACAGGGAGAAGCAGCATTTAGTTTCTATGCTCCACATATCTGGAACCAACTTCCAGAAAATTGCAGGTCCGCTGCAACTCTCAGTTCTTTTAAATCAAGGCTGAAGACCTTTCTTTTTGATGTTGCTTTTGGTTAAATGACTATCCATTTCTTATACTTTCGTTGCTTATTTTATCTGCTTTTATATTTTTAACTGTTTTTAACTGCTCTTTAATGTTTCATTTCTGTCCAATGTTTTCATTTCTGTCCATTTCTTATACTTTTGTTGCTTATTTTATCTGCTTTTATATTTTTAACTGTTTTTAACTGCTCTTTAATGTTTCATTTCTTATACTGCACTGTAACTTTTATTCTTGTATTTTGATTGTCTTCATGTAAAGCACTTTGAATTGCCCTGTTGCTGAAAAGTGCTATACAAATAAAGCTGCCTTGCCTATAGTATCAAATCATAACAAGAATTATCTCAAGACACTTTACAAATAGAGTAGGTCTAGACCACACTCTATAATTTACAAAGACCCAACAATTCCAATAATTCCTTCAAAAGCAAGGCTTTAGTGCATCAATGGCGAATTAAGAACTTCCTCCATCCATTGAGCCACGCTGCTGAAGCGGCTTAAAACATCTATTGGCTCATCAATCTAAATCAGCTGATACTCAATAATAAACTACTTGGACCCGATTGAGATCTTCCAACAATAACCATCTACTTAACTGCAGTGTTAAAATGGACGGACCATCTTCCACACTTTGCACAATAATGAGGCCAAGGCCACTATTATTAGGGGAAAGAGAGAGGAAGAGGATGAGAGAGAAAATGAGTGGTGAGTGAGAAAGAGTGAGAGAAGTGTCTTCGTTAGAGGAACTCAGCCTCTGTGACTGAAAGAATGTTGGAATGTGGAATGATAGTGGAATGGAGATCAGTTTGTAGCGGTATAATCAGAAACCAATGCCTCGGTGAGCAGCAAATAAACACCAGATTTGGTTTACATTCTGAATCAAGTGACTTGGATGTGAATTGACCACAAGAACTGATGTGTGTCACCCCTGTGGTGACATGAGAACTGGCAAGTACAGGGTGCAGCTGGGGGGGATGGGCGATGGGTGAGGAATACCTCTTTCACACCACCTACCAGGTTTGGGCTAGGTTTGTCTAATAAGGGTTCAACCCTCCTTTTGGAAATTCAAACTAGCCAGTCTACATGGGTATATCACCTGGGTCAACCCGGGAGCAGCAGAACTAATGTTTTGTTGATGTTTTATCTTATGATTGTATAGCAGTGATTACGTTCTAAATCACAAATAAATAACCTTCGAACACTTCTGAGATGACTTTGTGCAGAGTGATTCTCCTCCTCTGCATATTTATTGCAGCAGCTGGAAAAGGAAGTAGGTTACTCTAGTATCGATTTTTGACCATTTTAAGACGAGGGGAGAACATTTCTCTTTGTTTTATTTCATTAAAAGTAAAGTTGGGCTTTGCTGTTGGCTTCTCGACTCATTTTTAAAAAAGACAGAGAAAAAAGGAGAGCTTGCGCTCCCCAGCAGCCGCACAGAACTGCAGTCTGCAGCAGGTGTCAGAGAGAGGGAGTGAAAGCGGCGGTGCCGAGAGAATTAAACAAAAATAATTTGTATAAGTTTATGTTCTACGCTGGGTTTTTACACCTAGTTTTGCCTGTAAAACTCTGCTACTGCTCTGCCAAAGACATTACGTCTTGTAAATCAAGAGAGCGATAGATAGTAAATATGACAACTCCCTCCCTAAATCTGATTTTTTTTCTTGATTAACTGATTAAATATTTGGTCTATAAAAAAACTGTTCACTCTCAAAGAAGATTAAGGAAACCAGCAAATATTCATATTTCAGAAGATGTAACAAGTGCTTCTTATAAACTGCTTTATCAATTAATCATTTATCAAAACTGTTGCAGATTGAATTTCTATCAATCACCTGATTAATTAACCTGCGACCCATTCAATCTCTATCTCAAACAGAGAACTGTATGGAGGACAGTATTGTTGTGAGTGTTGGGAGGGGTTGGGAATTAATCTGCTATGAAAAGAATGCAAACGTAATATATAAGTTGCTTAATCTTCAAATGCAATTTAAATACAAACTTTGTGAAGGATATACTGTATACTATTATCCCCATAAAGTAATAAATGTTGTTTCC
Organism: Gymnocephalus cernua; assembly: GCA_023631565.1. Classification (NCBI taxonomy): domain Eukaryota; kingdom Metazoa; phylum Chordata; class Actinopteri; order Perciformes; family Percidae; genus Gymnocephalus; species Gymnocephalus cernua. The sequence goes on along the minus strand of CM042447.1, from coordinate 10,610,360 downwards.
AGTATTCTTTATATATAATATAAATATATAAAGTGGTATACTACATATGGCCAATTGTCTGAATAATTAAAAGGAGTTGGTTGTACTGTACGGTAAATGTTACCACTATAAAAAAATAAGACATTTCCATGTTTTAATGCGTGAGTGAATATAAATACTTTTCAGGGGGAACTTATAGCTGAAGATGTGAAGAAGCATTTTAAATATGCCTTTATATAGATTAGTGATATGCACACTGTCACTTACAGCACACTGCTGATACTGCAGCAAGAATTCAGGCTGCAGCTGTCACACATTCTTTTTGGGAAAAATCCAGTTTTCAGATTTAAACCTTTTTCCATCCCTAAAGCCAGCATGAGATTGTGTGTGTGTGTGTGTGTGTGTGTGTGTTTGAGTGTGTGTACAGTAGGTCTCTAGGGGTCTGCCCTGAAATGACCCCGGTCCAGTGATAACATCATTACGCTGCAGAGCTACCACCTCCACCAGCCAGCCTGCCGTTTCCAAGGCAATGAACAGGGCTGCTCACTTTCCACCTCAAATGCATTACAAGATGTGTATGTGTGTGTGTGTGTGTGTGTGTGTGTGTGTGTGTATGTGTGAGTGTGCTCTGTGTGTTGTCTTGGCCATTGCACATTTACATACAGTACACATTGTGGCTGCTGCAGTACACAGTGCAGATCATATGAAAAACATTTCTGTGATTGCCCCCTTCCTCTAACCTGACTCCGCCAAATGGATTGCTTCGCATTTGCTCAGCATATCCATCTGGGAACTTTCCGTTGGAGAACGTTTGGGAAGGGGCGAAAATACTGGTTAGCTGATTGGATAAACCATCCGTCTATCATCAGCTATGTTGGTGATAGACGGACCAAATCAACCAATCAGATCAACGAAGCGTATGACGTACCAACAGAGCAACGACGAAGCCAGGCTACCCCTGCTGCTGCAGGCAAAGCATAGCTCGTTAGCTCAGCAAGCAAGCAACATGTCGGTAAAGGATATTTGCCGTTTGTGTAATGAGAATTTAGGAATAAAAGGCCCCATTTCAGGTTCCCGGTCCATATTCCAAAAGAAGGATCCAAGAGAAAAAAGCATTAGCGAGCGGCTAACAGAATTAGGGCTACCGCTGTCTGAAAATGTGTCTAGATCAGGTTGGATTTGCATGCGTTGCTTCCGCTTGCTGAGCCTCGTGAGACCACCCTGATCTCGCGAGCTCCTCGTTGCATCACACCTAAACCCGCCTCAAAACCAACGCTGATTGGCCCGGTCGTTTGGCGAACGGCTCTAAATTTTCTCTGCCTCAAGATGCCAGACTGATCTGCGAGCAGAAAACTGGAGCTCGCGAGATCAGGATGGTCTCACGAGGCTACCCTTCCTCCCCCTGTGCACGCCTGTCAGCTGCTGATATGGGAATTCAGAGGACATTTTACAAACCGCTGTGCTGACAATGGGCATTTTCCACATTTTTAACCAAATTAGTGAGTAGTCAGCCATAAGTAAAAAAAAATGTGTGTGTGTGTAAGAAAGAGAGATAGTATGTGTAGGGCTGGCAGCTTCTGCAAGGTCTCCAGGTAATGAGAACCAGGCCAACTCGGCTCGGATAATGACTGCCGAGATATTGTGTTCCTATTATACACTTGCCTTAGAATCTTTATGAAGGATTTAATTGGATAAAACAAGCAGGAGGAATGTGTGTGCCTGTGTGTGTGTGCTTGCTTAAAGCTGTTTGGCTGGTTATTGATCAGTAATTAACGTGGAGCCCTGCGAGACAAGCTTATGTGTAGTCAGGGAAAAAAGGAAATATGACGCAAATGAAATGCTTGCAAATATATTAAACATCTTATAAACAAATACGTTAATCAAGTTAAACAAAAGTTATTATGGTTTTGTGGTTGTTTAGTCCCAGAAATGAGATTATGCAAATATGGAAATTAATTCAGAATAGAAATAGAAAAAGCGTCACAGGGCTGTGGGTGTGTGTGAGAGATTTAATACAAATATTTTATGTGTATGTATATTAGAGCTGCAATTATCGATGACAGAAAATGAACTAATGAAATAATCATTAGGAGCTTTTGCATGGCCCAAATATTCAAACGTGAAACAATTTTCTAACTTTTGTCACAGATTTCTTTTAAAGAAAAACGCCATCTCACTCACAAACTCACTGCCTCCACAAAACCACGACTGTGGAGAAAGGTGAGAGCACAAGGGAAGAGATATAAGTAACAAAAGACAAGACACTGTTCATACCGTATGTCTCTCGGTGACAACAACAATTGCACATAATACAGGTCGGCTTTCAGCAATGGAAACATGATGTAAGGGGCGAAAGCCAAGCAGTGAGTGTCAGTCTGTGTGCGTAGAAGTAAATGTGGACAGGCAACAAGGCACACAAAGACATTTCAGTGTGAGAGAATCTCAATCTTCTCATAACTAGCTGAGTCTCTTGCCATTCCTTGAATTTGTCTGCCGATTTCGTCGTTTGCCCTTACTGAAAGCCCTTGTCGGTTAGACATTTTCGTTGCCGTCTTCGTGTAAATGACCCTTCTTCTTTACTATCGCATGTTTGTATTCTTCCGGTTTCACGCCAGCAGCATGAATTCTGCGGACAATGACCTGCTCTTATCATGCATGGGCTGAAACGGACATCACACAGACTTTGTACTAGGAAGCTGGCAGGGTAAAGTCCATTTCATTTCAGGTCCAACTGATTTGGACATTTCTGTTCTCACATTCCGATCCTCCGGGTAATGTCAAGATAAGCTCAGGGTTGCAGTGCATGTGTGAAAGGCGCTCCAGACAAATGTGAGAAAGTATGTCTCGGAGTTCAAACTAAATTAAATCTGGCATGTTCTCAGACTGCAGTTGCATACAGTGTTACAATCAAACACAGACAACTCTGCTACTCCAGGTCTGTTGGTTGTCTAATGGCAGACAAGACTGCAGGGTCCTCAATAAAAAAAGTAAACATACTGTGGTCAAGATGAACAAGACTGCAAAGCAGCATGACACATGAAGAAGACTAAAGGCCCTGACACCAAGCCGACGGCCAGGAACTAGTGGCGTCGAAGGCCGACTGTGGCGTCGCCTCACGTCGGCCCTCGCTGCCTTTGTCTTGGCCAAAAAATTGCACTGGAACACACCACAAAGACTACAGCCGACGACCAAATACCACGTACGTTCTGTGCATGCGTGCAAGAAAATAATGATCTATACCAACAGGCGGCAATAATCTGTTCGTCATTCAAAAAGGGAAACCGGATACAAACGTTGATACCCACAGTAAACAGTGTTTGCCCGAATCAGCGGCGGCAGCGGCTGTCATCCGTTCTCTCGGCAAAGTATTCTCCCTACGGTGGGAGCGGAGTGGAGGGACCAAACCTGAACGGCCTGCTGCTGGCAAGTCAGCTAATGTTAGCTTGCCAATTCCACCCACCAAATATGCCTTCATCCTACATTGGTTACAGAAACTAAGCCAAACTATTTAGTCACTCATCTGGCGATAGCAATGTGCTTTCCTATGATGCGACAAGAGTTTTGTTTAGCGGTGCAGAAGGTGCAGAGAAATGGAGTTCTATTACGGTCTTTATATTAAATTTCACGGTATAGGATATTAATTTATTAATGTTTTTTATTTTGTAATGTGAGGATATGTAGATCTTTTAAAAGACATGTTATTGTTAAAATAAATATACCGACAAAAGTAGTTATGTATATCTCGTACTTTTGCCATAATATGGACATAATCTGCCAAAATAGTTATTCCAGTCGTTTAAATGTGTTTTTTTAGAAGAAACATTCAAATGTAATTTTTGGCCAGTTTTGACAGCACAGCTCTTATGTGTATTGGATTGATCAGATGAGATGAAAAATGAGAAGAGCCTTCTGTGTGCGCCCTCACAGTCGTTTGTTTGCTTTCCTCACTACCGTTTTGAAGCTGAACAGCCAATAAATCTGATTTAATCTGATGGCTGACTGCGGCCGACGCCGGGCAATGGTCGCTCACCGTCGACCAAACTTGGACCGAAGACCGTGGGTCGCCTTGGTGTGTCAGGGCCTCAACAGGTGCAGGCCTGCTGTATGTTGGTTAACATGGTTGGTTGCTGAAGGGAGCAATGGGACAGGTGTCTGACCAACAGTTGGCTCAAGACAAACATGCCTGGACTACATACAATGATATCCTACATTTTAGAAAATTTCTTACAAAAAGGGTAGACATTAAATTACATCAGTTCAAGTCTGAAAAAAACACTGTAAACGTTGTCAATAATAATGTTGACTGGAGGCTAAAAAGATGGAAAAGTAGTCATCTTAAGGATATTTCTGGTACACAAACTGCACTTTAAAACCATTTGTCACAGTAGCTACTTCAGCTATCCATCAAACATCATTGGTTTGTCTTTTAAAGCTATTCGTACCCTTTTATTCAGACTTGTATGCTTGTTTCGCTCTTAAGAAGTATTGTTTAGACTGAAAGCATTGTGAGTGCTGATAAAAACAACATACTCAATGTGTATTTAAATGTGTGTCTTTGTCATCACATGGGAAGTTTACCTGTATATCCGCTCTGTCTGTGTGTACATCCTCTCCATAAACGCTGAAAATGAGAAAGTGATGATTGGTCAGCAAACGAGTAGACAGCAGGTAGGAAAAACAGTTGGGCAACAGCCAGGCATGCTGGGATTGATGAGTCTCTGGGCAAGCAGATGTCCTTCCAGAGCAACTGTGTGAAGGAATACACTGCTTAGTGAGGAAAAATGTGAGAAAGAAAGTGAGAAAAGGGGTCAGAAAGTGATAAAGAATACATATGGGAGTATGTGATGAAAGTATACTGTGAGGTTAATTCTGTTGAATGCCAGGAGGAATGAGGCCTTTCGGTCATCTTTGTTCATCCCATTTTGTGTAAAATATGTTTTGTTCTTAAAAAGAATAGTTCAACATTTTGGAAAATATGCTTATAATACGTGTACAATAAATATGAAGCTGCTACAGCAGCAGCAGCTGATTAGCTAGCGTTTGTGTTTCGCTGGTAGCTAAAGAAAGTCCTGCACATATGCACCCTGTAAACCTACAATCTGTTGTTTTTACACTTTAGTTTGTGTACAGATTCGACAAACAAGATATAATGTGGTAAGAGGGGTATCAATCTTCTCATATAACTATATTATACTATTATTATATTAGGGCTGCAATAAATAATAATATTTTACATTCTTTTAAATATTTGGATGGTTTATGTGGTTGTTTTGTCTACAAATGTGGGAAAATAGTGAGAAATCTCAATGTTCTAGAGCCCAAATTGACATCTTGTTCAAAACAAGATTGAATTTTCACTCATGTGAAGCAGTAAATCTTCACATTTCAACATTTGAACCAACAAATGTTCAATAGTTTTGCTTGAAATATTATAATCAACAATTAGTTAATTTGTGATTGATTGTCTGTTAATCTTTTGTCAAATGACTAACCAATTAACCTCGTTTTTAAAACAGATCCTGGTCTCAGTTCTGACACCTTTACACACTGTACCTGCTCTACTGTCTTTTGTACGGGAGGTAAAGCTATGCTGTCCGGTGTTGATACTACTCCTGTCAGATTTTTGGGCATGTTGTTTTGGCTGTTTGCTGTGTGGGGAACTTTGCACAGATTTAGTTTGCAAACGTTAGGCTCAGCAATTTCTGCAGGGACAAGGTTTATATAAGTAGAGAAAAGTGGATAAGGAAAAACTGCAGAGGATTTTAGATTTAAGATTCAATTTGGGTGGCAGATCTGTGACGATACAGTCCATGGCAATGTCCTGTGGGCCTCCCACACAGCCAGAAGCCAACTAGCTGTGTAAGAGTGAGACAGACTGATTTAAATTTGCCTCAAAACGCCTCTCTGCCCTCGCTGACATGCAGAGGGGAGACTTTGTCCGATTACTTAAAGAGGTGAAAGGAACAGACTAGGCACACTTTCAATGGACTGTTAGTTATTTTACTGACTGGTTGGTGTGTCTGGCCTGATCTTCGGGAGTGTCTGTTCGTGTGGAAGCAAGGAAAGGTGAGAAACATGCAGAGGAACATACAAAAAGAGAAAGAGAAAGACTAATGAACAGGTACAAGTGACTTCTGCAAGGGTGATCTGTCATTTTAGAAAGGAAATTTCTCAACTGGGACTGATTTTGTGGGCTGTTCTGTACCCTTACCTACATAAAAATACTCAGCTGCTTTGGCTGGCTGGCAGATTGACAAGCCAGTGAATCATCCCTCATGAGCAGTCATATTATAACAGGAAACTAGTTTCACATGGAACTACAATTTTGCAAAGGAAGATCTTCTGTTGTTGAAGCCATACATTTGTCCAGAATAAGGCAGAAAACTCTCCTTTCACAACCACAAAGACGTTTCACTCCCGAAACAATTAAAGAGTGTGAAATAGAAGTTCCTGTGACCCTGAGAATCTCATTAACTGTGTTTATCATTATCCAAAAGGTATTTTACCTGATCCCACAGTAACTGGATGAAAAGCACACTTTCCATGCCGCATTCAGTCAGTTCTTCCCTCTCGCCAACTGAGAATAATCTAATTTCATCCTTTCAGTTTGTTTATTTTCCCTCAAATACAGAACATAAACACCTTTTATTGGGTCTAGGGAGTTCATAGAGAGCGCCTAATAAAAGTATGGTTTAGATTAGAGCGCTGTGTGTGAATGTGAGTGAGTGGGGGAGTTGGTGCAGACAGGGATGGCACAGTTGATTCTATCACAGGGTCTACTTCCTCTCCACAGGCTTGCTGCTTCCTGTTGTGTTGCCATGGTGCTGCATACAAAAGAGGACAAGCTACTCTTCTCCAGGAAGCCATAAATAATTGATTGGCAAGTGGCTTAATCAGCCCTGAGGCTGCCTGGCAATTCCACAGCTAATTCCACAGCTGGCTATAAATAACTCATTACGCTAATTATGGTATGTGAGCACACAGCTAGCCTGCAAGCGCAAACACAGTCAAGCATGACTACTATGGGTTCAAACCCGGTGTCCTTATGGCAATGCTCAACTTATAAACCTCTAGCAGAATGCAGCGAGCACTGCTGCTAATGCAACTGCTAATATGAAGGAGTGAGAGGAGCGTGGAAACTTTTTGAAACCAAATGTCTGCCTACCTCGTGGTCGTGGACGAAGGAATCCTGGCAGATGTTTACTAAAGATAAACTGCTCACATCCCCTTATGCTTGACAAGGACAGTGAATGTGATTCTCCATGACACCAACCTATCAGAACTCTCTAACAATGACAGGCATCTCCTGCTGCGACTTTGACACATCTCAATACCACTCTCATTTTGACGTAGCCTGTCTTCCGGACGGCCAGCGGTGACAAGAGGATTCAGATGATGGTAAAGTAGAAGGAGAAGCACTTAAGAGACCTGAGAGAGGTCTTTCTCCTCTGGGCAAAGCAATAATGACCTTACTGTCTCTGTCTATGTCAATAGCATTCTGGTGTCCATCCATTTCAATCACATCCAGACTTCCTGCTAATGACAGGAAGTGCTGATAATGCACAGAAAAGAGTCACAAATCCCATTGTAAAATACTCCCAACTTCAGATGTGTATTGCCTGCTGAAGACGTGAGGAGAGATTAAACACAAAACACGCTGACGTCAACAACTACGTTTGACGGACGGTTAAGGATTTTTTGAATTGGATGAATTTTATTGGTCATAACCAAAGGGTAGGGTCGGAAGCTTCAGCTTATATAAGGCCCCCCCCTTGTCACATTTTTAAAATAACAAACAAATTTTCAAGGGAATAAAATTGACAAGACGAAAAAGATACAAGAAATATACGGAAAGAAAAAAAAAAGCAAATCAAAACATGACTACATCTACCTACGTACATACATACCTACATACATACATACATACATACCTACATACATACATACATACATACATACATACATACATAGATACATACATACATATATATATATACATACATACATATACATATTTATATATATATATACCCATTTAGGGTCAGTGCTTATATACATTGCAATTGCCACCTTAAGGTTAATAATATCATAATTAATGATGACAACCGTTATGGTAATGATGCTTATCATCATCAACATCACTAGGATGGCAAGCGATCGAATCAAAGGCAGACCCCATACAAACAAACAAACACACAACCTTTTAGTACAGTAGTAGTCTTGGGGGCAAAGTGGTCCTTCTTGGAGAGAGATTAAGTATTTGAGGACGCTCTATTATAATCCGCTACCACTAATGCAGTCTTCTTCCATAGAATCACAAATTCGCCTACTCTCCACTATTCATCCCTCTCTCTTCCTGTTCACTGACAAACACACAACGTTCCAAAAAGAGACAATGTAAGGATCTCAAGGCAGAATCTCTTGACTCTCCCAGGAACACAGTGTGATGTGCTGTTTAATGGGCTCATGTGACAGGTTAGGGCTTTGCATTTAGCCATGAAAGTCCAAAGGATTTACTGCAGCGTAGATTACGTCAGAGTGGAGACACAGCTATTGACTGACCTAACACTAACTATCACCTTTTTTAGTTAGTGCACTGGTGGTGTGGCTTTAGGGATGGCAATGTCTTTCTGTTGATCGGCCGGTTGGTCCACCACTTTAGTGACTACTAATTGAAATATCCCAAAAACTATCAGATGTGCTAATAAGCCAATTTCAGCATGATAACGTGCCAAATTAAAATGGTGATCATAGTAAACATTAGCTGATCTGCTAATGGTCTACATAGTACTGGTAACATTTTCATTGTAAAACATGTAAGCATGCTGATGTTAGCATTTGTCCTATTTAAGAGGCTCTCTTCACTCTGAATCATATCATTTTCCCACTAACTGTATGTGATTTTCTGTTTATGTTGCATCACTTCTTCACTATGGATTTCATAATATTTTGTGAGATTTTAGCTGATTCTGCAGTTGCATTAATGCACAAATGTGTCAGCCAAACAGCTAAAATTGAAAATGTCCTGTGTAAGAAAAAACTTCTTTCCTAAGGTTGTACTGTGAAATTAGTCACTGCAGCACAATATGAAAGCACTGTGGTGTGTCAGTCAGGTGTGAAGTGAAGATAGCACAGCGCTGCCCCTTTATCTCTAACACCAACCTACTCAACTGGCCTCTACCAGCAGTGTGCCCACTCATGGGGAGAAGGTGACAGCTGAAAACAGGAGGATGCAATGCCAGAGAGGCAGTGACACGAGGCCGGCACCATGCCAACCACTCTGTGCCCACTTAGGTCCTCTAAAGTGGGTTGAAACTGTTTTAACAGGTGGTCCGTCATTAACACACATACAAAAAATAAATACAATATAGTGCTAAATCAAGGTTGTCATGAACATTTTAATTAGGTTTCAGCCTTAAAAGTAAGCACATTAATTCACTATTTAACATAGTGGAGTGGTAGTTTTAGTGAGTGTTCAGATCGAAATCAGGCTATATTGGATGGGGTGTGCGGTTTCAGGTATTGGTGAGACATGGAATACAATCAAGGAAGTCAAGTTTGACCAAGTGATGCTCCGGTGATGCCGGAAATTCCCGCGGATATCCAAACTCATTCATTTGAATGCCTGTGTCATTGGAAATCCTGGTTGTTACCAAAATCAAATATGTACATTGACATTTTTAGGACAATTCACACTCATCTAGTTAAATTCAGATTTAGGACATCAGACTAGGTCATTAGTCTTCTTAATAACTGAAGTGGAAGTGGAAATTTTAATTGGTTTGTTCGTGGCACTGGACAAAAAGTCAGGTGATCACCAAAGTCATTAAGGTTCATCCTCTGATGACCACAAAAGTGTCTGTACCAATGTTCTTTGCAATCCGTTAGAGATATTTGACTCACGCATCGGACTGACAAACTGACCAAACCTTTGTCATCCTCAGAGCTCTGCTGCTCGTGTGGCTAGAAACATAACAGCTATTATCAGAAAAAATGTAAACGATGTGTCACAACACACCCTGTACATATCATTGTATGCATAGAAATAGAAAATGAGCGCAAGACTGTTGGTGGCATCAATATTCTCTGAGACATCTGTCAAAAGGCCTGGTTAATTGATTGAGCTCTTTTCAAACCTTTTGTCAGCTCTTATAAATGACCCTCAGGTGTATTGGGATGGGATGAATAAATCAGGTTGACACATAATGTAGAGGATTTATACGTGTGTTCTATTAATAGACCCCTGCGCTAAATGTGTGGTGCGTACAAATTATTATGCAACAACGCTCAATGACCTTATTTCATGACGATCCAAGGGTAAACATGCCATGCAAGTTGAGAATAAACATTCATTTTCATAGCCTTAACTTGCCGAATGGGTTAACCACTGGGGTGAATGTAAGTACATGGACTGCATCTTAACACTCATCGCAGAAGCTTGAATGCCTTGGACTCTTCAAACCATAAAAGTAATTTCGTTAGAGTAAAAAAAAAAAAGAAGCCATTTGATGTTTATCAAAAGGAGTACAGAGGAGCTTGGGGTTAAGGGAGCTGTAGGGGGAAGGTCAAAAATAACCAGTGAGAAAGGGAGGGTGCCATGGGTAAAGTTATTTCCTTTTCCTGAAGTCATTGCCAAATATGGTCATGGAGCTAGGAATAGGTATTTTCCTCTGTTCTTTGCAGATTTGCAGAGGTGCATTACAAACATACTGTATTTACAGTCCAAGAGAGATTTTCACCCTGGGCAAATTGCTACCAGAGAGTGGGGTCTAAATCGCCCATCATGCACTGTGGCTCCCAACATGAGGCTGACCACGTCTCCATTTGGCATTACTGCTTCCTTCCCAGGGTGCACGGCAGCACAAAAGAAGAGGATGGCTCACAGAAAAGTGTCAGTAGGAGATGGTGGGTGGAGGCAATATTTACTGGTATTTGGTAGTGAAGAGGATGTATATCAAAGCAGGCATAAGAAACTGCAAACGCAGCATACACACACGTGAGCTAACCCTCCTGACCTTTGTCCCTAGTGACAGTTGTGTTCCATAAGGACTCGCGACAGGCTATGTGTGCATGTGTGTTTGTGTGACGTAACATAAGCCCTCGCTATGCCCAGATTCTGCACAGCTGGGCTTCTCAGTATTCCAGATTACAATACGTCACCACTTCGCTCTCAGCCCTCCCTTCTGCCCAGAACAAGCTCTAGTACACTCACATCTCCTTTCAACACATGCACAAACCAACTCCAGTGATGTCATTAAATTTGCCTCTGTCTTTGCCTCTCCATCTGCCTCCAAATCACGGTTTCTCTATCATGCATATATATTTGTTTACCCTTGCTCCTGTCAGTTAGGCTCTGCAGATTTATCTCCCCTCATCTCTTTTTATTTTATCTCTGAATCTTTTTTGTGTGCGAAAATCCTCCCTGACTGTCCCTCTTTCTGTCTTTTTCTCTTTAAGGGCCCTATTTTAATGATCTGAAACGCAAGTATCAAACGGGAAACGCAAGTAGCTTTGTGGGCGGACCTCGGGTGCTGTTGCTATTATACCGGCAGGATAATACGCAAATCTAAAATGGGTTGGTCTGAAATAGCTAGGTGTGGTTTGGGCGTAACGTGCAATAAACCAATCAGAGCATCATCTCACATACCCTTTAAGAGCACGCGTGCTTGTTCCATGGCGGATTGCTATTATGACGGCGGATTTGCCTGGTGCACGCCAGGAGCGGTTCACAGCCGAGGAGACGTTCTCGTCAGGGCTGGAGTGGGAGCTGTTTGGGATGCAGCAAAGGAATTGTTTTCTGAAACTTCAAAATATCACCATGGAATGTTTTCGCTGAACCGCCCCCGGGAGCGCAAGTTCATTTCACTATGGATTTCACTAATTTACCGACGGGCGTCTGTGGAGGGAAAAGTCTGCTGTGCATCGGGTGCAAAATAGGAATGATACATGCGTCGGTGTACAAAGTCAGTTGCGCTGGGTGCAATATAGGGCCCTAAGTCTGTATTCACACAGCCTGTGTCGGCCGTCAGATGGTGCAGCAAAACAAAGGTCTTTCCATTCATTTTGAATAGGGGGTAATGCATTTAGGCTGTGGTGGGGGGAGAAGAGACCGCAGCGGCCGGCGGCAAAAAGTTGCGACTGACTTTTGAAGAAAAGCAACCCTGCATCATGCTGCGGTGGCCAATCACGTAACCGGCGATCAGACTCTCTTTCTCCGGGAAATGAAGCTGCCTTCAAGCACGGTCGGAAATGCTGAGATCTATAAACGATCCAACCAAAAACAGTTACTGTGAAATATAAGTCTACTTGTGCTACATTGGGGGTTTAAAGAACACAACAGAACGTCACACAAATGGGCCGTTTCAGTGACACTCCCACACCGCCGCACAATTCTGCGGAAAATCGCCGGATTGTTTTTTTGGTCTGAACATAACTTAACCCAGACAGTTTGCGTCAGGGTTTGCCAGAACGTTGCAAAGCACAGGCCAGATGTCAAGCCTTTGTGTGAGTTATTTGTACCAAAACATATCCTGAGAAGAAAAAAATACTTAAAATCCAATTCAATTCTTTGTTGTAGGAAAAAGGATTTTTTTAGGCTAAAGCTTTTCGTCATCTAGGTATCCTACGTCTGCAACACATTTGCTAACAGGAATTTTCCAAAATAAAACAATGACAAACAGTTTTTTCCCCATCAACAGAGTGCAGCATTTACTTTTCGGTCTGAGGTGTACTGATGCTTGAGTGCGCAGGAGTGAGTGAGAAGCAGATTGTGGGGGCGACGCCTGAACCGTCACTCTCTCTAAATATATGAAAGTTGACCTTTTGGAGACGCATACGTTTCTGCAGAACAGCAGGGGGTTTAAATATTTTCGTGTGCACTATGTTATCTTTTCCCGGTTAAGTTTTCTACTTTAGTTAGCAGGGATATTGCTCTGTAGTGTTGGCTTGGTTTCTCACTTCTTTACACTAGTTAGTGGTTTCTATAGAAGTGATATGGTTGTTGGTAAAGTTAGTGTTTTTTCAGGCCAATTAGTATCCTGTATATGAGTCTAAGATTAACTGTCTACTAGGAATGTACACAAATATGAATACATTATTGGGATATGAACAGATAATGGCTCTAACAAGTACAAACAGCATAATTTTTCAGTAATATTTAGTTTTGACCTGCTTTGTTGTGCAGTGCAGGATAAAGCCAGACTGATGTTGCATAGAGGTTATTTTATTTTACTCTTGATGCAATTGAAGCCTTGCACCTTAAAGACTTGACAGTAGACGGGAAATTGACAAGCTGAATTTAGGGACCGACTCAAAAGTGCATGCAACAAGAGAGTTTTGTCAATAGCTCCCTAGTTTCTTTTTGCAGAGACACTTGAAGCTAAATTATTTTCATCTGGACCAATTATATACACAACCTCTGGTTTTGATGAAGGGTGCTGCTTGTCACATGATCCTTGTTTCTTCTTGAGGGTTAGTATATTGTTCTTGCAACATCTAAAATAGACTTGTTTGTCTGTAAATTATAGCACAAAAGTGGCATTAAGGCTAAACCTTCACTCTCTCAGAATCTGCGGGGGTTTATTTAATCAAGAAACGTTCCTGCTTTTAAGAGAAAACTGCATGTTTGAACTGAATCACAGAAATAACACCATCCAATTACATACGCCTTTTTTTCATCCACGCTTTCTCTCTTCTCTTTCTATTTTTCTCTCACAGCAATGTCCATGTGTCTAAGAGAGAGCATTGTGCTGGACACATTTATTTTCTACAAGATTAGGCCAATTTTCCAGAGGATTGTATCAATTTAATCCAGCTATCATGCTGTCTCTCTTGCTCTTAGCTTGTCAAGCTTTCAGTTTGCCTTCAATGTCATTCTCTACTGCATGTGCCTATGTTGTTAAAGAATGTATACACTGGAGGATACGGGGCAGAGGATAAGAGAGAGAAGATGCAGGGAGGTGAGAAAAAACGAGGAATAGAAAGAGAGGTGATGAACGAGAACAAGGATGGTGGAGGAATGTGTGGGGAACACACAGATAGGAAACAGAAACTGACAGAAGCAAACACAAACACACACACAAGTAGACTTGTTGGCTAAGCTGTGCACCATGCCAGGCAATGGGATGATAGTAGACTGCAGGGGTTTGAGATATTTGGCGGGTCTGATCCCTCAGAGCAGGGGGAGAGAGAGAGAGAGAGAGAGAGAGAGAGAGAGAGAGAGAGAGAGCACACTCATGTGTTACTGAATCATTGTATGGCATATTACAGTGCAAACATACAAGTTAGGCAGAGAAACACACACACATAAACCCACAATAAATCCTACACCATCAGACACTCTAGGATTATACTCCCCTCACTCTCTCCCTCTCTCTTTCACTCACACACACACACACACACACACACACACACACACACACACACACACACACACACACACACACACACACACACACACACACACACACACACACACACACACACACACAGCAGAGATTACAGAGCCACCACAGCTCTACTAGCTTCTAATGGTTTTCGAGGCATTATGAGAATCATGAGTATTAAACCATGATGTCATCTCTTTAGTACAGCAGAGTATATGCAACACATACACACACAGACATGAGTTAACACTGACATGCTTCTTGCAATGAAACTTAATTGATCCTATTAGTGTGTCTATGTGTATTTTTGTCCCTGTACTGTATTTGGTTGTGCTTCCATAGAAGTTGCAACTGATGATCAAAATATGTTTCTGCAGTTGTACTATCTGATCCCACTTGTAAGCCTTATCCTGTATACTCATATTCTTATCTGAAGAGACGCCTAATGTTTGGCATTCATGCTACACAAACAGCAGCATGTACAGAGAGGTCCAGGTTAAGTATGACAAGTCAACAGAAGCACCCACTGACACAGACAGCATGGTGGCTCCACTCAAAGATATGTCTGATTTAGAGAGAGACTGCAGCACAAACATGCATGCTGTTTTCAGCTGCACTGTGCTTCGCTTTCACACAACTGCACACATTCACACCTGGGTGCTGCACACAATCACAGTCTACTGTACAAGAAAGTACTATGTATGTATGCATCCATCCATCCATCTATCCATCTATCTATCTCTCAGCTGCTCCACTGAAACAGCTGGGATGTTGGAACAAGCTACGAAACACTGCAAACCTAAAGTCAAAACATCAACTGTCATTCAAATTTTAAAGATTACTTTCATGACCAGCACTTTAGCCTTGTGCAGCTCAGCTCTGCTTTGAACATAAGGACATGTTGTTTTTGAAGTTGAAGTGTACTCATTGACATTTTAATGCTTTGATGTGTTCATGTTGTGGAGTGACCGATTGTACATACAATACTGTAGATGTGGTTACATTCATGCATAAGCATACAAAGGTGCACACATTGAATTTAACCATAACATTATACTGTTAAGCGCACACACTTGCATGTATTAGAGCAGCATGTTCCAGGTCAAAGTCTGTGAATAGGTTCCATTACTTCAATATGACAAGGAATAAAAAAGCAAAACCAAAACCTGTAGTTGAATTGCTGCTTCTACGTACATACATTAAAGGTTTTCTAACAAACAGGAAGCCCCCCCCCCCCCCCCCCTCTCATCCTGCTCAAATCATCTCCTGGGCCTAGTTGCTAACAGTGCCTTAGACATACTCACCACCTATCCATAAATACTGCGAGGGAAAATGATATCACAACAACGACCCGTGGCCGGAGTGACTGTAGGGAAGCTTACATCATTACCTGTCTCAGTGCCATGGCTCATCATGCTGTGCTTGTAGGGGCAGCACAAGTGTTAACATGTTGCCACGAAGCGGTATCGCTGTCGATGAGCCTGTCATGCCCTGACACAGGCGAGTAGCTAAACTCTAAGTGCTGAGTGACTGGAATGCCAAGATCAAGAAAGCCCCCCAATTAGGGAAGGAAGTGGAGATTCTGAGATTCTGAGATTCCGAGTGGAGAGAGAGAGAGAGAGAGAGAGAGAGAGAGAGAGAGAGAGAGAGAGAGAGAGAGAGAGAGAGAGAGAGAGATGGGAGACTCAGTGGGAGTTCAAGAGCTAATTTTTCAGCCAGAGGTAACCAGTGAGCAAATGAGTTCATGTGCAGTCATGACAACTAGAAGGATAAGACAGCAAAGTTCAATCTGTATATCTTCTACAATAATAAAGCACTTTCCCTGCATAAACAAACACCACTACAGCATGTCAACACACACCCACCTGCTACCCCTCCAACTAGCACCCGTGCATACTAACCCCGTCCCCTGGGGCAAACCATTATCCTGGACTACCAGAGAGCAGCTTTTTAGAACTTTTCAGCCTCGCCACTATTGTGTCGGTCAGTCGACCACTTTGGTCCAGACTGAAAAATCTTAACAACTGTAGAATGGACTGACACAACATTGTGTATAGACATTCCTGTTACCCAGATGATGTATCCCAATGACATAGGTGATCCCCTGACGTTTCCTCTAGTGGCCCCATGAAGTTCATAATTGTTGTTTTGAGTATAATGTCTCGACAACTATTGGATGGATTGCCATGGAATTCCCCTCAGAATACACTGTGATCCCTCAACCTTTCATCTAGTGCCATCATCAGTCTCAAGATGCTAAACCGAGATGGTGAAGGTGATAAATATATAACATCAGCATGTTAGCATTATCACTGTAAGCATGTTAGCACGCTCAGGTTAGCATTTAGTTCAATCAAAGCCTCACTGTACAGCCCTATAGAGCTGCTTGCATGGCTGTAGGATCTTAGTAATGTTTTATCCAGGATATGTTTGGCTAAGCAGAATCACATTGCTTCACACATACAGTACATGTTACATTACATACTGAATTGTATAACATTGCTTTATAGTCTCTCACACAAAATCGAGTCAAAGAGGGCACTTTGATCAAACTTCTACTGATGCTAAATGGATCTCCTGCAATGTTAAATGAGGTTTGGAAAGTTAAATGAGTTCCTGGTGTTCAGTCACATATAAGACTCAGCTTCTCCCTCGCCTCGCATGCAGAAGGTATCGTCATCCTGCTATGAGTCAACAGCAATTGGAGCAGAGGGATATTATGCACATTGTTAACTAGGTCAGCCGAGGACATACTGTAGCTGTCTAGTCAATTCACCATAGAATTATTTCCATACTAATTGGGGTTAACGTTTTGCAGACTCAAACACTCTCTCGCAGATTAAAACTTAACCAACACTAACTTGCAGCAGCAGGGGAATCTTTTGCTTATTGTAGATTTTTAATGCTTCATAAGTTATGAAGATTAAAGCTTGAGCTTTTAAAGGCTTATCGACATACTGTATTAGCACAACAAGGTTATTTAGTGCTTAGGCTTAACTCATATCCCATCCCCCCTCGGCGTTCATCGAAGTTCAAAGGGCCCATAGAGCAAGCCTCTTCAATAAACCAACTCCAGATAGATGTCTCAGCCATAACCAGGGGCTTGAGAGAGAGTGGACAATGTCAAGTATCTGCAGTCAATTTAGTGAGCACACACACACACACACACACACACACACACACACACACACACACACACACACACACACACACACACACACACACACACACACACACACACACACAGCGTCTCACTATCTTTGTGGGGTCTGTCACTGACATAATGCATTCCCTAGCCCCTTACCCTAACCTTAACCATCACAACTAAATGCCTAACCTTAACCTTTACCCTCACCATAACCTAATTCTAACCCTAAAACCAAGTCTTAACCCTCAAGCAGCCCTTTAACCATGTGGGGTCCAGCATTTTGGCCCCACAAAACTCTCCGGACCCCACAAGTATACTGGACTCCCAGTTTTTGGACCCCACGAATGTAGTTAAACAAGAACACACACACACACACACACACACACACACACACACACACACACACACACACACACACACACACACACACACACACACACACACACACACACACACACACACACACACACACTTAGTCAGACTTCTCTTCTCCTTTACAGCCATTTTTTTCATCTTTAAGAACATTTTTCCACCTACACTACACTCTCAAAAATGGAGCAAAGCAAACAGTAATTAAATTGGCTTTAATGTAAGATGTTTAACTGCTGGGTGAATCTGGTGACATATTCTACAGAGAGCAAAAAATGAACCCTGTGCCATCTCTGAAGAGAACAAACTTTGCCCTAAGCTACAGTCACTGCGCTGCCACCTTTGGTCTTTCAGGCTTTATAAGCACATGATGGGCCAAACAGGTTGGAACAGTGTCATGCTTAGTTGACAATTTCCTTGCCCCTTGATGAAGGGTTGATGGTGCAATTTAGAAAGGTAATGTGTGTTTATTGCAAGGGGAGGAAGGAAACAATTGAATAAGTGGGATATATGATCAGTGAAAGGGATCAGAGATTAGGGAGATTTAAATCTCTCTCGGCCAGAGTCCAAGAATTAATTACTTTGCCATTGTAAAACAATAAAAAAAAAGAGGCAGTATTGATTGGGACATGGTCAGAGAAGCCAGGGAATGCTGTTTTTGTAGCAAAGTCATGGCACAAAAACAAATTGGTTAGGTTTATGGAAAGATTGTGGTTCGGGTTAAAATTACTTCTTTGTTAAGGTTAGGGGACCTTCACGTTATTGTTACAATAATAACTAGAAGGGAACTTTGAGAGCACAGACCTCTGCCAAGGCATGTCCTATCTCACAATGTTAATGGAGTGGGAATTTTCTCGGTCATAAAATCATTTTACTGATTATTCCGACACCACATGAATGCAGCTCATGTGCCCTATCTTGCAATGTTAACGTGAAAAAATGATTTGTGTATCGTCCCGTGATTTGGATCCGCTACACCCTGCTACACCCTTCCACCAAGTTTCATGAAAATTGGGCCAGTAGTTTTTCTGTAATCCTGCTGACAGACAGACAAATAAACCAACAAACAAACCAAAAAAACTAACCGAAAACATAACCTCCTTGGCGGAGTCTATATCCATGACGTTTCACTTCCGGCATTGTTCAGGTGTCGCAGGAAATTCTGTCGGATGTCCCTCATTTCGGCCGGATGTCCGTCACCTTCCGTTTTCTTTGTGTTGGCATTTTGAACTTTGGTCGATTTCTGAGGACTATGGTTACCTGCTCCTCAGATCTCTGCAGGGTAAATCCAGACAGCTAGCTACACCATCTGTCCAATCGGAGTTTTATGTTGCACGACTAAAACAACCTTTGAACGTACACATGTTCCACCAAAACAAGTTCCTTCCCGAGGCTATTTTTCAGCGGCGCCTTTGCTCCGGACGATGCTTAGCGCCGACCCAGACGATTTTGATTGGTTTAAAGAAATGCCAATAAACCAGAGCACGTTTTTCTCCCATCCTGGAATGCTGTGTGGACTCACCAGACCCTCCTTTGCAACGCTGTAGAGGAAGGTCTGGCAATGCGAGACTATGGTGGAGGTAACTGCCGTACTACTGTTAGGGAACAACTGTGGTCATGGTTAAAAGAAACTGATGCTGATTGATGAAACAAACAGTGTCAGACTTAAACTTATCTGACTTACCCATCCATCGTGACCTCCTCCCTCTGGGGACTTTGTGACTCTTATGAGAACGTCACACTACTTCCTGCTTTGCTCACAGTGAACAAGTGTGTCATAAATACTACGAAGGCTTTCACACTTGGTTTTTGGTCATTTGCTGAGACGACTGGTGCCCTAGTTTTATTTGGCAGGACAGTCTACAGCAGACAATACAAAGTCATGGTCAACCCTGCGTTAATATTGAGCACAACATCAGCATGTTTGCTGATGAGCTTAACATTCATGTTTAAGCTGCTGCTGTGAGATAAATTATTTCACAAAGCAGCTCTGATACACGCTGCCCTCCACGGTTTTCAATTTAGGATCAAGCTTGAAACATCAAACAGGTTATGGCCTGTTTTCTGATTAACCACGGCAGCCATGCACTATAGCTAGAAGTGTGACAACACCCAGGGCTCTGCAGCTCCAAGGCTGTAGACATAACAAGGACACAGCAGGTAATCAATTATGCCCTCTATGGTATCCTTTCTGTCAAACTGAGGGAGTACAAATTATGAAATTGCTATTGAGAACAGATTCTTTTGCCAAGTACAGTTTGGATAGGTTTTCAGCAAGACCTTGAAATCAATCATCACGGTTGAGCGAAGAAGGGAAGTTAATTCCAGTCGAGGCCCAAGTGGTAAAGCCCGCTGAAGGATTCACAATGAGCTACAAATTGTCTGCTCAGGTTTGTGGCCTTAGACCTTGGATTCTGCTGCAATAAGGACCATTTTTGCAAATTTTTCGATCAGCGATTTTGTAGATTTTTTCCGACAAAGCTCTACTTGCTTGTTAGTGTGGCTGTTGGTAGAAGGGAAATAAAAGAAAAAACAACTAGAAATAGATTTTTATTCAGATGAACATCTGGGCTCAGAGGCTTTATATACCAATCCGCAAGGTCCCTCCAGATTTATTTTGCTACTCTCTCTCCCCTGCTCTACCTGATGTGCCTCTATCCTCTCTCTCCACTATTCTTTTACTCTGTCTGCCCTCCTGTATTAGAGCCACTGCTTCTGTTGTGCCCTCAAGCACAGTCACAAATTGACATGCTGAATTCTCAACTGGGACATTAAACCCCAGGGATCAAGCGTACAGAGAAAGCTCTTTTATATCCTTTCCCTTTGGAAATTGTTTATGTTCATCACGTGGTGCACTAGGTGGATTTCAGCACAAAGGACGAATGTCCCGCATCTCAAATCTGCTATTAGCCTGCAAGAAAGAAGAAGGAAAAACCTTACCTCCTGAGACCAAAGGGCAGATGAGGACAACTGGGGTTTTGTGAAAAGCACTACTTCAAGACACTTATTCCTTCCTTCCTTGTGCTATTGCTTATTATGCAATGGCAAAGATAAAAGACCCAACAACAAGTGTGATCACTTACAAATTGAAGAGAGATTACCAATTTAAGACGGTAGATGTACACTTCCCTTTTAACCAGTGGTTTTATTGCTTTCATCACGCTCCTCCTCACATCACCGTCACTCACCTGCCTGCCACTTTATTACTGCTGCCTGCATTACATTATTTATATGCTTTTGAGGGTGATGATTTATCCAAGTGGAGGAGGACAGCTCCTGGAACACAGAGGAAAACAATGTCCTCTCAATTGTAAAAATGTGTCAGTTCGATGCCTTGATTCGGTACTGGATGATGAATGCAGGAATGCACTGGGATTAAAATGCTACAATGGGGGCTCTTCAGCCTAAAAATAAAAGGTGAATGAGTCATACCTACTGACCAACAGACATAGAGGTGGAAGTAAAGCAGCATTTGTTTTACACTCTTGCACGCAGACTTGTACCTTTCTAAAAGGTACGACTAGTACACATTAATATGATATGTACATTTTCTTAAACCTACACCTACACACACTTTCCTTGTCTTTTCAGGTCAGCTCAGTAGAGAGCACTTTGCGATAATGAGCTGCTCCACTTTCATGACAGATGGAAAATGTGCAGCATGCCACGCTCTGCCTCCCCTTCTCCACTCACTTCATCCTACTAGCACGGCCATCTACCCGACAGCCCTGTCGCCGCCTCGGCACAGCATCGTATCATATGATCGGGACGAGCCAACAAGAGTAGGAGCCGCTGGGAGTTGATGTTGTGGAAAAAACTCCTCAACCTCCTCATCAATATTGCAGACTTACCTGGTGAAAACTAACACCGACCAACATATTCCATCATGTCACAGAGAGAGGATCAGATGCCTTGGCTTGACATGCCAACATTGTTACCTGTACAAATAATGACGCAAAGCTCGCATCACTATTTATAGCTTTTTCCAAAGGATGAGAAGAAGTTTGGAGGGAATGGAAAGCAGAGGATGTTCAAGAGTCCAATTATCAACAAGTAGGTCATGTTTGTTCTCGGCTCAAAGGCAGCAGAAATGTGAACACAAGCTCCTCCCGGTGCAAGATTGACTCAGAATGGCCAGATCTGCAGGTGTACCCCAAAGTGGTATGAATGATGTTTGTCACAGATGATAAAGGGCTTACATATTCAGAGCAGTGAAGAGATTTGCAGGAAAGTTACATATTTAAAAGAATTAAGACTTAAGAGGAAAAAAAAAAGTTCAAGCATCTGTGACAATCCAATCGTACTTCCACTCCTTATTGCATAAAACCCCTAAGGAAAAAATACAGATGCATGCATTTTGACAATTTTAACGTTGAGCACAGCATCAAAATGTTAAATCTGAGTGGTGCACAATGGATGAAGTAGCGCTATCGCAATGTTTGGGGTCATCGCTGTCTAATAGGAATGGCTCAAGTCGGCACAAAGCAATTCATGTGTAAGGAGATTTTAACCCCTAAGCTTCTTGTTTTAGGGTAATACTGAACGGATAATGTCCCATTTGTGTAAAGGATTTTATTTTGTGAAGGAACAGTGCACAGGATAAATACAATTTAAGCGGCTGCTGGATTTCTGCTTGGACTTTTAAGCCCTACCCTTTTTAGTCCCCTATCACCACCTGTACTAGTTCTGCTGCCTTATCAAACAACAGTAACCTGATACAGTGGGCCAAAAACAAACACAATCACTATTTTCTGTTATGAAGCTGCTCCTCTGAGCACTGGTCACTGATGCTTATGTTTTTGGTCAGTGGGAGAGTGTTGTCATCACTGCAGACCGAGTGCATTTGTATGTGTGTGTATCTGCGCATGTGTGTAACACGGTCTGGCTGAGGTCAGCGTTGGTGCACATTTAATCTGCTCTGTTTCCAGGCCACTCCAAGGACTTTGACACATTACTTCTGTATCTATCATTCACAAGTGGTCTGAGACTTTCAAGTGTGTTTGTGTGTGTGTGTGTGTGTGTGTGTGTGTGTGTGTGTGTGTGTGTGTGTGAATTTATTTTGCAGCTATTATATCAACGCTGTTGCATAATCACACCGTTTCTACCGCACACAAACTTACACTCACACACAGACATATTCTGAGCTCCCACTCCAGTTGCAAAACCTCTGAATTTTAGGGATAGAATGGCCTGGTTTCATAAGCAGTCTGCTGCCTACTGGCAGCTGTGCTGTCAGATGAGGTCATCACTTGGGGCGGGCTACAAACACAGACAAGGCATAACACTGGACACATCAGTAAAAACCCACTGAGTGTGAATAAGAATGAGGGCCAAGGGCGACCATGGAGCTCTGGTGATCCTGTCCGGGGAGGTTGTCAGGCGTTTGCATTGTTTATGTTTTGAGTCGTGTTACCTGGTTGGTGGTGCAGCGATGCATTGAAGTACACTGGAAACAGAGGAGTTGAATGATGCTTGTGTGTCGGTGTGTGCGTCCATGCTGGTATTACTGTCAGCTCAGTGCCAGGGTGGGGTGAATGGCCTCAGTGCTATCTCTGGAGCACAGCTTGTTTACCCTAATGAACACAACTCCAACTCCACTCAAGCCAATTGCAAAGAGAGCGTTTGCCTATTGACGCTGCTCCAAAGCTGAAAATAACAGGGGATATGAATATACACAAGAACAATGCGGGTGCTCGTCATTTCAGTACAGCAAATTATTTCTGTGGATGCTTACAAGCCTGCTAACACAAACACCAATAATAACCAGACACTGATGGCTCTTTTTAATTCTCTGAGCCCCATTGTTGAACTTGTACAGAGTTAATTTTCTGCCTTTCTGAGAACTTCTTTGTGCTGGTGATCAGGGCATGTAGAGCTGCAAAGTGCTGCCCTGTCAGCGGAGCCATTTATTTTGACATCTGTACCAGGAAATCGTTTCAGCTCTTTCAATGAAAGTAAAGACTTAATTTAATGTCAATATTCAACATGTCCCTGAAGAAGACTTCTGCTAATACTGCAGGGGAGCAGATCACTCAAATTGTTTTATCCAGTAGCTAAAGCTTCTTTAAATCCCTTCAAACATGAATTTTTGACCAATAGGAAAATAGTTAATATGATGGGAGTAAAACACCACTCCATCCAATAGTCGAGCACCTCAGTTGTTTACCCAAATCTCCGAAATCCCTCTGTGAATGGTTATTCAGCCAATGCAATGGCCGCTGCCGTGGTGCACAAGGACGAATGTCTGCCTGCGGGTCTATGGTGATGTTGTTGCTGCATAAGGCTATGCCATTGCATGCGTGTGACCATTACATCATGGCTAGTCGCTGACTGGTCTGCACCACACACACAATCAAGTATACTCCTGTCGACATCTCAGGAGCGCTGATCTGATCATGACTTTTGCAGTGAGGCGATTTCCCGCTGGCATCCTGCTGTGTGTGTGTGTCTTAATCCCTCTGTGTCTACTGTTTAGTGGAGGAAGTGACTACTGGGTGTGATGGATATGTGCACATGCTTGTCTGCCTTTTAAAAAGTGTTAGTGTGTATCTTTAGGTAGAAATGTGTTCATCTTTCCTCTTATGTTGATGGTTGTTTTCTATGTCACCTCTTTAACCTCTAGCCTCCCAAACCCCCTCCACTCTGCACCCCACCAAAGCTGCTTTGAGCTCTTTGCTCTGACGTCATCATAGTCATCATCAGTGAGCATGGGCTAGACCATTAGGTAAGTAACAGGGGGGAGATTACATATAAATCAGAGCACTTCAGTCTGGCCTTGGCACAAGAGAGACTCTGAAAATCCACCTTAAAGTGGAAAAAAATGGTAATTCACAGCTAGGGGATCTTTGTTTCAAAGTCCTTGTTTAAACAGCTGATGCTTTAAGAAACTAAAAGTATACTAGCATCCCTTGGGGGCAGGAGGAATGCTTCAAAAATCTCTGTGTCAGCAGAATACAACTGCCATTCTGCCTCTGGCTCACTCTCCATCTATTTGTTCTGAGTTGTTGTAAGTGAGAGGTCATGACCTGTGGATGTGTGCTGACATGTTTTAGTCAGACTCAGAGAACGAGAGATTAAAAAAAAAGGGACAGAGATTCAAGAACGAAAAGGGATAAAGCATGTACTGTAAGTGTATCTGTATGTGTGAGAGCTCTCAGACTCGACTCCATGACACTTTGGCACAGCGGCTAAAGATGGACAGCAGAAGTTTCCACCTGCTCTGAAACCCCATCTTTTGTTGAGCTGCTTATATGACTGAGGTGTCAAAGTGACCTCGTGGACCGCTGCTTAAAGTTCACTGATGTGATATAACGCAGGCTCCTCTTGACTCCATTAACAGGGCTGCAATTTCACAAATGGTTTCTCAAGGCTTCTTAAGCCAATTGGGATATTTTAGGAACAAACTGAACAATAGACTGAGGCGTACTTTGCAAATATCATTCTTAGCATTTGTTTTAACTTAAATGTAGCTAGCACTGTGTGGACAAAGGTTAGTGAACAGGTAGTGAAAGCAGCATGTCAGCAGAGCAGTAGCAGCAGCTTCAGTCCGTGTCTACACAGAATGCGTTCAGGCAATGGATTGCATGTAGTTCACTCACATTTTGGCAGAGCTCAAAGCCCAACACACAATTAGAGAGAAGAAAATAGACTTAAGCCCGGGGTGAAATTGTTCGCTCCGACTGGGACCTTTGTTGCATGTCATCCCCATTTATCTCTCTCCCTATGTTTCCTGCATATTCACTGTGATTGATTTATTAAAGGCAAAACATGCCCCCAAAATTGTTAAAAAAGGGAAAAGAAAATGGCAACCACGAGTTCTCTGAGCCAAGGATGCTCAGTGTTTCCCCTAGGATTTATTTTAGCTGTGGAGGCATGTCTAGAACTAGAAAAAGATCTCAGATTAGGAGGCAGTTCACTGAGTGATGGTTAATGTCTGTGATTATGGAAACATGGTTGTAGTATGCAGCGTCCTGATTGGTGGAAAATGCTTGCAGAAAGAAAGGCTGTTGTCAGGTAAAAATGTCACAGTCAAAGAGGCTGAAGGGGAAATTGACATGGAAAAGCCTTTAATGATGAATGGACTGATAAGCAGGCTACCATTCATACTATATGCCTCATTTGCAATGAAATGATGCTGTTGCAAAATAATACAACCAGCATCATCATCAAGAATGAAGAATGAAGAATGAAGAACATAACAATCGCGTCATTCACGTGCATATTAAGTAGCATCTGTTTTGGTCTTATAATACATCCATAGAGGACAGTTCGCTCAGCCAGCAGTTAAGTTTATAAGAATTTGTCCAAATTTCTAGATTCCCACCAAGCTAAGCTAAGACTACAGCCGACAGTTTTATTTGTTTTAGCTTGTTGGTAAACATTCGCTATTTGCAGAGTAGAGCTGTGTTTGCCTAAAACAGTGCAGTGGACGAGAGTGGACTGAGCAGACACAGCAGATTGAAATATGGCTTTCTACATGTTTGCCGGTCTATACAGGTGAGTGCATTGATAAGTATTGACTTTTTACTCACGAAGGTTTTATTGTAGCCTACTTACAGTAACGAGACTGGCGTGAGTTCATCTGCCCCCCCAGCGGCCGTTGGTAATCCTCCGTATCGTTCGCAGTCAGGTCGCGGTGCTGCGTGTTTTAACGCACACACACACATCTCGGCTCAGCTGTGCGTGTGTGTGGCGCGCAGGCAAGAATCCCGGCATGTGAATAGAGATGCAAATACAGGGGGCTGGGTTTGTGCTCTACCTGTGAAGCGCATGTCCGCGCTATTCTACCACAATCACTGGTGATAGACCGGCGTTTTGTACATTGATAACGTGGCGTGGCGGCAGAAATTTAACTGTGGCGGTGTGCCACTTGCCAATCAACATAAGGGAAACACTGATGCTATATAATAATAGAAAAGCAAATCCTAATAAATGACTTAAAGGATCAATTGTTTTCGAGATATGTCAATGGAATAATCAAATATTTGACTAATTGATTCAATGCTAAAAACTATGAAGCAAAATTGAACTAATAAATAATAATAAACTGAGATTATTTTAGTACTCAGGATAATCAGATTCAGATCAACTTTATTATCCCATTATCCCAGGAACATTTGTTTGGTTCAGTGGAGCAGACACCATACAACTGAAGGAAACTGAAAAACTAAATTGGAATTATTGAAATGACAAATTGATTTTGCGCAATAGCAATGTGCTGAAAAAAAGTGAAATTATAAATCCTGAAATTGAAAAAAGACAAGCTTCAATCTAACTGCAAATTCGAATTTGAAATATGTAATGAAAATCTATTCACATTTAAAGTTTCTCTTCTTTTAGTTTTTTCATTTCCCTCCTTCCTCCCTTCCCTTCTTTTTGCGCTTGAAAATTTTGATTTGGCTTTTCAAGCTCTATGTAAAGTAGTGTAATGTGGAGTACTATAATACTATATATATTCTAAAAAATATAAAACTTGTTCTATTAATTTCAATCCTGGCTAAAATCCTGAATGATAAACAGATAAGTTGTGAATCACAGAAATATTTACTGTTGCTGCATGAAAAGCATCGGCCATCTTGTTAGGATAAAACTAATTGTTATAAAATGTTTGCAAATACCACTTGAGCATCTGTAATATAGTACAAACGTGACGTCAAATAAGCGCCATGAATGCAGGTGTTCACAAACTTCCACTTACACAGCAGCTGCTGAAGACCCAAACACACCACTGACAAGATGGCCATGTTTCACTTCCTCTTTCAGTCTTGACCTCAAGAGATAGGAACCAATAAACAAGAGGCTCTAAGTTGCTAAGCACTGGACACACACATTCTTACAACGACAGAGCATATCACAAATAACCCAAGTGCCTTCACTAACACACTGCAAAATATTATTTGGGCTAATGTCTCCACATGGGTTGCCAAAAAGTGTGTATTCTGGAAAGCCAAACCAAACGGAAACTTTTTTACTAACAAGGAACTAAAAGCCTTAAATGAAAGGAGCACATACTTTTCTACAAACAGGCAGCTCACACACAAGCAGACAAATATATACACACGGGCCTTTGACACTGTAGCCTAAACATTAACACCTACTTTATCAAAGGAAATGGTAACACACACAAGCTTAACCAAGTGGACATAGACAGCGTTTTTAGCTGGCTGAAATCCCCCATCTCCAGTTATTAGGACTACTTGAAGGATTTTCCAGGTTGTCTAATATTGGCTGACATAATATTGCAGTAACAGATTATGTGGATGGATGATTCATATTCCTGCTAGGACACCCTGGCATGATATCACTAACAGCTGGGAAGCCCCACTCTGGAAGCCCCTAAACTTCCCCAGAACTTCCCCCAGCAACTTGACATTATCCCCCCATTCCAGTGTACTAGCTGACTAGCTGGCACTGGCTGGACAGTTAAAAATAGCCCGCCAAGATGCCACACTGGTCCTGATGACATATGTCTCCATGGAAACTCGAGATGACAGGTTGTTGGAGGCCAGAGGTCAAATCTTAAGAGAACCGTGTGAGCGTAGGGACATGGACGAATGCAGGAAGAGAGGGCATCTCAGAAAGGCAACTGCGCAACGACAATGAAAATCTGGAGAGAGAGAGAGAGAGAGAGAGAGAGAGAGAGAGAGAGAAAGCGAGAGAGTGTGAGAGAGAGAAAGAGAGAGAGAGAGAGAGAGAGAGTGTGAGAGAGAGAAAGAGAGAGAGAGAGAGAGAGAGAGTGTGTGAGAGAAAGAGAGAGAGAGAGAGAGAGAGCCTTCTGTCTTTCCTGTCTCTGCCCTCCACTATCACTCACTAGGAAATATAAACATGCCCTTTGCAATTGACCTAAAGTCATTATGTCATTAAGCCAGCAGGGGTTTTCAGCTGGACATGTTCCGTTAACAGAGGCCATTCTCTCCTTCCCTCACTGGATACAACAGGTCCAACAACAGGCAATTTCACTTAGGGTAGATGAAACCCACAATCACTGTGTCATATCAAGTTAGCAATAGAGAGCTAAAGCCTTCTGTAACAATATGGGTTACTTGCATCTGTCTTTTTAAAAGTAAAATGTGTCCCTGTGTTTTTTTTAAAATGAACCACCTGGAAAATGGAGTAAACAACATGACATACTGTTGACATAGACAGTTAAAGAAATGGACAAAGTGTTGCAGTTGATTTCGACGGAGACTAGTGAAGTCTATTAGAAGCACTTTTCCGGTGATTGTTGAGCGTTACTGCGCAGCCTCCAACTGAGCTTGACGACGTAGATCTGACGTGAGCAACGTGTCTGAAAGTTGTAAGTCTTCTGGTAGCTGTGCCAAGAGAAATCTCAATCATTTCCAATCTTGCAGAGACAGAGAGCGTAGGTATATGTAAGGAGATAACATAGGCACAGGCTAATTATTGCTAACTAAAATGCTAGTTAACATTAATAATTAAACTAAACAGCTAATGTAAGTCGAAACTGCCTGCGAGCTTCTCCTGTACTGTACGGTAATTTGTCTACTATGTGACAGCAAGTTGCGTCGTTATGACACAGTCGTTATTTATTTTTACAAAAATGCTTGCAATGGAGCCATAACGTGAGATACAAGGTAATGGAGCCTTTTATACATTGTTGTGTTTCTTTAGAAATAAACAATGGGCAAATAGAGTCTTTAAACGCTTCAGATGTAAAGTTATTGGTTGTCAAAGTGACGTCAAAATGAATGGCAGTGAATGGAATGCTAACGGCGGGTGAGTGCTAGGTAGCATCAAAATGGCGCTATAGGAGGTACGCTTTGTGGACGCTCGCTTACCCCCTTGACTGTTGAGCAAGGTCATGTTGTAAGCATGGATGTTTGGGAAATGTGCTATTCCAAATGTTAATGCGCTTTGGTTTTCCTACTTCTGGAACACAACCTGGAGGTTCCGGTTTCACTTAAATTCTCTTGAATAGTGGCGACAACCTGCCGTAGAAGAGGTGAAACCCTGCTAGTTCTCCATGTGACAGTAAAACCTAAAAGAGGAAGCGAGGAGGGGGGGAATCACAGTACATGAAAGGTTAGGTGGAAGGGTGAGCTGAGGGGAAACCCTACGCTACAAATGTCAGTCTTTTTGTTTCACAGCTGTCCAACTGCTAACCCCTTACACTCTCCTACATACCTTCATCCCCCGACCGATGGCTATTTTGAGCTTGTGTGGGTGACCCCACCGCTGTTGTAAAAAAAAAAAAAAAAATGAATCACATGTCTGAGTTGTGTAATTTCCCCTTAGACTCACGGTATTCACACGGTTTCAGCCAGATACACACACAGACGTATTCCATTCTTCACTACTGGATGTTGATAAATACATCTGACAGCACAGTAAACAATCAAACTGTCAAATTATTAATTATAGTACTTGGATGGCACTGAAGTTGACTGCTTCTCCCCACTTTACTTTCTGTGTTGCCAAAAATAGGTCAATTTCTATGGCTTTCTGGAAGTATGTCAGTGCTCTGTTTTTTTGTGGTGAGATTTTGTGTG
This sequence comes from Gymnocephalus cernua, assembly GCA_023631565.1. NCBI lineage: Eukaryota > Metazoa > Chordata > Actinopteri > Perciformes > Percidae > Gymnocephalus > Gymnocephalus cernua. Next base: position 10,579,971 of record CM042447.1, on the reverse strand, counting down.
CTCCTTTTTGTACTGTGTGTACCAAGAGTCAGAAGTAGAAGGGAAGGGAAGTAAGAGGTAGAGTGCTTTTATTAGCACTTCATTTAAATGACTTTCTCTGGGCCCTCTACAGAGACCCTGCAGCAGTCACATATGTACACAAATATAGCAACAAGCAGACAGACATGGGGAGGACGACATTAGTGTATTCATAAGGGAGAAGCTAGTTCGTACAGGCTTCTAACATTTTTAAATCTATGCAATGGGAAATTGTGTTTTATTTATTGTTTGGTGGTCAGAATGAGATCAATGACAGTCCAGCGAGTTATTCATTTGTCCAAGCCGGTGTAGTGAGAGTCTTCGCTGGCATCTGAGTAAATGAGAGAACTGTCATCTATTGAACAGCCTAACTGGAAAGAAGTCTTGTCTCTAACAAATTCTTAATGAAACCGGACTGGTTTTGTAATGCTAGCGGCCAACAGAATTCTTGCTTCCAGATGCGTATTGATTTTAACAATTTTAAATGTAATTACAGATGGGGGTGAGACAGCTGCATAGCTCTCCCAAAAAAAAAAAAAAAAAAATACAATAGAATCAATACAATACAATTGGTTAATGATGAAGTATGATGATTTATTGTATACCAACTGCAAAAACAATATAAGGATTGGTGTATAATAGTATGTACTGTAGTATGGCATTGGGGCACAGCTTGTGTTTCTCATGAAAATACCTCTTTGCCAGAAGACCACTTGTGCCATTGTAAAATACTTGTTCATCCTGTCCTGAGATTCAACCCAATGTATGGTTCTGCCACTAGTGGTTACAATAAAGAGCTATGTTGACAAAGACTGCTGTCTCAAGACATGTTATTTGGGTTGAAAAATACTCATCTTCATCCTCGTCATTTCACAAATCCGACACTAACTCAAACCCCCCATCCTCTTCCCTGCTCCAAAACTCTTAACAACCACTTTTCTGCATCTCTGAAGTCATGCAGGAGTTGGAAAGAAGCTCAAACTGGGTCAAACAGGGTGCAAAATAACTCCTCAGTTAAAACTGATGAAAGTTTAGGTGGTAGGATTTCACATATTAATACATCAAAGAAGATGGCTGTGAATAGAATGAGGAGATTTTAGGGGAGTGAGTGGCCAAAGGTGTGAATGACTTGAGAGATCATAGGTCCTTTAACACTCTAGACCAGTTTCTACACACAGTCATTCAGACTCACACGCACACAAACTTGCCTTGCCAGGATTGCGTGCACCAAAATACATTTCTGTGCTGCACTGCTAAAAAGATACTTGACAAATGCACTCTCCATACATATGCAAATCTGTGACGATATAAATATCTACACACTGCATCACAGAAAAAGCATAGATAATTAATATGCAGAATGCACACACCCATAACAACGCTTTATATTTATTCATGTGATTACGGGAGAACCTATACCGATTGCTATTCATATATAATCTAAATGGAATGAATTAGGGCTTAGCCTGAGTAAATAGTATAGGAGATTCCCCAAAAGGCAATTTTGCCATCCAATTTATAAGCCACAATAGCTCAAGTGAAAGCTGGGTAAGTAATGTCTTGCTGGTGCTGTGAGACATTATGCCCTGGGCTATATGGTATGATTGCATAGGCCTGCAGAATAAGAGATGTGCACAGGATGCTGTAGACTGACCAGATTTTGATGCAGTGGAGGATGCCACCAAGTGTGCATACCAAGGTGTGTTTGCTTAATGAGTTGTGATTGCCAAACTTAATGGCTTGTGTTTAGTAAAACTAATGGAGTGTGTGCATGCCTACAACAGAGGGGTTAACATCTATCCATCTCCCTTTAAGCCTCGCTCTCCCATTGCCCGTCTCCTTAGCCAACAATCAAGCAGGTCACGGCTGCTAAATAAAGCACCACACAACTTCTTCTCAAAGTCTCCTTGCTCAAACGGGGGTGTATATTCAGCAGGGCAAGAATTCAACGAATTTACACAGGAGATAAACCTGCTCCTCACCTTTGACACTTGCATTCCTTTATCTTCTCTCTGAGCTACAACAAGACTCTGAAGTCGCTTACCTCTCCGACAATGGTAGCCAATACAGCAATGCTTGAGTATGTGCTGGTCCTCATGCTAGCGTTAAGGAAATGATAAAAGAGGTCAGCAGGTACTGTATAAATCAAAGCAAGAAAGCCTTATTTATGGGTTTATTGTGTACAGAGTATGATTTTAGTTTGGCAGCCAGTCTATTGTATTGTAAGGAGTGGATCTTTTTTAATCAAGCGCAGTACATATATAACCCACCTGCGAATTAGTCACCTTTTCATAGGACACAGTGGAGAAAAGAAAGAAAACAAAGAAGCACAGGGGACAAAAAGACAAAGCTTAGTCACTGACTGCTCACATGGACTCAGTAAATCACTGTTTCTGGGAATCAGCACTGTGACCTTTGGGAAGCCGTGTCTCTAAGCTCTATATGAAAAGGTTACTTTCAGTATATTAGGAGGTACTACAGTGTTTGGGAGTTGATGAATGATAATGACATATCAACTTTTACCTTTGGTTTATCATTCACTGTTGCAAAGAACATTTTAGTCTTGCAATTGTAAAACTCAAGGGATGGCAATGTCAGTCTGTCCACCACTTTGCTCCAGTATGAAATACCTCAATAATTATTGGATGAATTGCGTCATGATTTTTTTCCTGGTACCCGGAGAATGAATCCTTCTGACTTAAAAGAGGTTCATTTTTTTAAGTCTGTCTGACAAAATCCACAGTCCTCGTTCTGTGTAAACGTGTATTTAAATGTTTATTTACAGATAATATGATAAAAAAGAGTATTCATATCAGGGGAATGACTTTTACCCATGTAATCAACTCAGATGGAGAAAAAAATTCAGGATTAGCCAATTCCATTTTTAACTCATCATGTACATGTGAATGAGGTCAGCATGTAGGACACAGATTTATAAACCTCTTCTCAAACTACATTTATGCATCAATGGCACAACCATTAATTCATTCTATCTCTGTACCTGAGTAACCTCAATAGGATCACTGGCTGCCTGTGTATCGTCATTACTTTTTAAGTAGAGCACATTCTGCTTTGATATTCAAAATGATCCCAGATTTGAAGGGCCCTATTTTAAATAAGTGTATACTTAAGAAGGAAAAGTTAGCAGAAAATTATTAAAGCTACTTTTGAAGTGTTTTTTAGTACCAGATAAAAACCAATGCCGACAAAAACAAACACATGATCTCAAGAGAGAAGCCGACATCACGTATAAACAAGAAACCATGAATACATTTTTTTTAAATTGATTAACGTGCTGCAGATGGAAACTTCATATTGTGAATATGATACACGTTTTTTTTATTTTTATTAATGCATCTGCCTTTTCTTTCCCCATCACTGATGCATACCCAATCACATACAGTATATACCATTTAACAAGGATACTTTAATGATAGTATCATGATTTTAATCTACTGGTAATTGTCTTGAATATGCTTCTACTGTATTTGTTGTGATATACCAGATAAATGTTATACCAGATAAGTTGTGTACTGGAAAATGGCATCTAGTTGAGTTATATATCAGAAAGGTGAGAAGATGCTTGACGATTTGGGGCCAATATGATTAAATATATACATAAAAGTAGTTTAACAAGAAGCTGAGACATTTGCATATTTGATGTGAATATCCACACAGTCACAGTGTATTTATTAACTATTATTATTATTATTATTATTATTATTACTACGTATTAACTCATGACAATGTAAGCAATCTATTTTTCCATCCATCCATATTTTCTTCTCTGTGACAACAACTGAAACATTTGAAATCCATGTACCCGCCAACACTACAACAATGGAAAAAGGAAACTTATTATTATTTAAACATGGAAAGGACAATATCTATTTGCAACTGTACAGGAAGATGTATCACAATCTGTTGAGTACATAAAATCCCAGACTTTTACAGGTAATCTGACAAGAATGTCAGAATCTACATGAAATAATATTGAGGCCATAATCTTGTGTGTTTAAGTTCTTGATAAAGATGAAAGGAATATTAAGATTTATGTTGGATTTATGTTTTGTTAAATGTGGGGGGGGGGTTTTACTCTTTTTACTGTTGTTTTAAAAATTATTCATCCAGACTGAAATATAACTATGACTAAACATAAATGTGTGTAGCAGAGGGGGGGAAATAACAAATCATCTGGGTTTAAGGGAGATTAAACTGCATTAGGGACAATGGGATAGAAAGGAACACACACACACACACACACACACACACACACACACACACACACACACACACACACACACACACACACACACACACACACACACACACACACACACACACACACACACACACACACACACACACACAAAATTAAATTTCACATACAGTGTACACACACACACATCAACACACAAGTCCATTTCCTCGACTGAAACTGTTTCTCGGCTAGCGACAGCCCAGCACCAGCCTTTTGATCATTGTGCCATCTCCCTCTGATTGGTCGGCCCTGCAGCGGCCTCTGGGGACCTGCAGGGCTGTGAAGATGAGGTGGCTGCTAAGATACTGAGTCACAACATGCAATGCTCTCCGCTCACAACATCTCCCCGGCACACTGGTGACAGTTACATAAAGACAGGCAGACAGACTCAGGACAAACACTTTGCTCTCATTTCTCTCTCGCAATCTAGTTTAGTCTATTTTTTTGTATCTTACTTTGATTTACATTGCTTTAAAACACGCTTTAGGAAAATGTGCTTCACTTGTGTCAGCCCTTACAGTTCTTTGCTTAAAGGTGCCCTGCCACAGGCTTTGTCTGAAGGTATACCATGGACTGTAACATTTTTTGTGTAACATTTTTTGTGGAAAAAATGCCTTGGTTACTTTTCAAGCCATTCTAGCGTGGTATAGAAAGCCTGCAGAAAGATTTGTGCCAGTTCTCATTAATATTCAATGAGCTAAGCTGCTTGACTCTGATTGGCTAACAGCTAGCCAATGAAAGCCTGGCTATCAGCATCCTTTACCCAGCACAACTGGGTGAACTCATGGATACTGTAGTAATTAGCTCAGGCAGCACAACGTCAGACTGACCAGCTTTTGTAATTGGCCTGATTTCTCCGCTTATTTCTTTTCAGTTGCTAGAGTTGACAAAGGAGGTAGCAGTTCATTTTCACATTCATGACATAACACAAACACATATGGACCTAACATATTTCAAAAAAATACAAGTAAAAACGGTTTTGTATGGCTGGGCACCTTTAACAAATAACCACATTTACACAATGTAACCACATTGTCTAAAAGATAATCCCGAGACATGAAATGACCAGTAACAAATCAGTTCTGGTTCGATTGCACTAGATCAATCATCTCTTCTCTAAAACTTTCGAATGATTTCGAGGGCATTGGATCATATTACACGACATTCCTCAACAGACGGAGCTTGACTAGTTGTCTTGGAAATGTAGATGTTTTAAATTTCCATTTTCTGAGCACTTTCTTGTACATGTTGGCTTAAACGTTTATGTAGCTGCATATTCTAATCAATATGGGTTATACTGTATATGCAGTAAATACATAATAGAACATCCCACATATGACTTGATGTGACTCCTGCCAGTTATGTGAACCATATACTGTAGGTCCTTATGAAAAAGAAACTGTGCACCCAAACTACAAATGCCATAAAAAAAAACTTAGCGACAGACTTTAGTAGTGCTGGTGGACAGAGTTACGCAAGCTGTTTCCCCGTTTCCAGTCTTTATGCTAAGCTATAAGCTAGTCTTCTGGCTGTAGCCTTATATTTAATGGACAAATATGAGAGTGGTATCGATCTTCTCAGCAAACTCTTCTAAACAGTCAACATGTATGCATATTGACAGGCAGAGCATGGTACTGACACTTAAACAGTCTAGAGTCGAAATTACAAACTCATGGTCATGTCATAATTAAAGTAGAGCACAGAACCAAAGCGTAAAACTGTTGCCACTGACCAAATATGTGGAACTCAGATCATAACAAACAGCTTGGACATGATTTTGTGAAAGGGACACTTCAAATACTGTTAGAATACTCTAATGTTTTATTAAAAGGTCACTTTGTAGTGTTTTTGCTATCTACCAATCTCCTTGATTGGCCTGTAATCAGAAAGAGGCAAATGGGGGCGCGCTCACACGCACACACACACACACACACACACACACACACACACTGACACACACACACACACACACACACACACACACACACACACACACACACACACACACACACACACACACACACACACACACACACACACACACACACACACACACACACACACACACACACAGAGAGAGAGAAGAAGGCACACTCTTTCTCTCTGGCATTTCCTATTCCTCCCTCCATCCAAACAAGCTTGTCGGAGCTGCAATTATGGGAAGGAAACTATGTATTTATAGAGAGGCGAGGATCAACGGCAGAACAACTAGTTGTGTGGCACGGGAGGCGGTTATATTTAACATGCTGTGATGTCAACACGTGGCTGGTACGTTTCCATGGCTTCTCCTCCGAGACAGGGCGGGCACTTTCTTATCAGTGCAGCACAGAGACAGATGAGGCGGTGAAGGAGGGAGAGACGGAGACACACAGACAGATACGTAGACAGATAGATCGACAGCCAGACTGAAAGGGCAAGAGTAAGAGAAAATAAAGATAGGAGCATGAGGGTTTCAAAAGGGAAACAAATAACATTTCAACATACTGGACAGGCTGTATGGGACATTGTTTGGCTCTCGGTCTACACTTTATGCCATTTACTGACGTTGAACTGACTATTAAAGCTTTCCATAGGGAGAAACATTCTGAAACAAACTCCTTACTTCCTTCTTTTCTCATTACTCTTTTTAGCCCTCCCACTCACTCCTCCTTTTCCCTCCCTTCATCTTTTAAAGTTATCTGAGATGTTAGGGGTCTGCAAGCTGATAGTGGTTAAAGAGGCTTCTAGCTGGCAGGACCTTCAGTCTCCAGCTTGCTCTGCAACTCACAGTCTCAGCAGTGATAATCTCTTGCCTCGTCCCTGTAAGTCATAGAAATGCTTGAAAACTTGACTCATGATGCCTGCTGCTGCTTCTATTCCCTCTTCTCAAAAAGCTAAAACACACACCATCTCTGCAGAGTAAATAGTAATGATGACGTTGACACCACAACGCTGACTACAGTAATGAACCTAAGCCATTAGCTCCCTTTATCCAGATTCAGCAAACAAACGGTTTAATATCTGCCCCGTGTGATATAACTGTGTGTAACTCTCACTCCACTTTTAACAGGCCTACAGTAGGCGTCAAGACTCATGTCATGCCTGCACATTATATATTCTTTAATGCTGCGGTGACAGATCCCCGAGACTCCGAAGGAGAGGCTGTGTTATCTACAATAGCACAGAGGGTTGTGTGGATTTAGCTGGAATGGGCAATAAACTGAGCAGGGGAATCAGGAGAGAGAGAGAGAGAGAGAGAGAGAGAGAGCGCTCCACGAAGACGGACCAAGAAATGGAACCTAAAAAATGCAGCGATTAGCTAAAGCTCCTTAACCTAACTGGTTTCATTAGCAAGACGGTACAGAAGATGAGCGGTGTCATTGCTGAAGATGCTCAGGCTAAAAGGAGGTGCTACAGTAGCTAGCAGACAAGAGGCAACAGTTAAGAAATGAGGGGGGAGCTGGATGGAAAAGGAGAAGGCAGACACATGAGCGTGACAATATCTTAGCTCCCATATGGTTTCCTGTATTGTAAAAATTAGCTGACAACAAACTGCTATTTTTAAACATGTAATGTTCACTGTCGCTTGGGATTGTTTAAGAGGCCAATATTGTAATAAAGGTTTTATTTTTTCAAATATTTTGTCCATTTGTATTAATGGAGTAGTAACATTGCATAATCACTTTTTAATCCACCCTACATTCTGTGTTAGTGATCAAGAGTACCGCAGATTTAAGAACACCTTTTACGAAGCGAGCGTTTATTGCAGCACTTTCATACTGGATTGCATTACATGAAACCCATCCTATTTTATTCATCCTGTGCTTTTGTAATGCAGACAGGTGCACTTACAAGCACTTTCACATCTGGCTTCATGAAGGCAGTAAAAAACATAGTGCTACCATGATCTTCCAAGCCTCTGTTATTTCTTTTTAATATAAAAGCAATACACCGTTTGCAGTGTTTGATTCAGAAATGTCTTGGACAGGGTCAAAAGTGCCCAAAAGTATATTTCTAGTGGGGCACTATTATAACCAAGAGGAAAACAAAATATATTACTGGAAACAATGTACACCCCTGCTGAGTGCTGAATGTCAAATAATATGACAACTGATACAGTATACATAATTATATGAATGAAAAATTACATAAGTAAACTAAAAATCTAAAAGCATCCATTCTGCACAGAGAGATGCAGTGATGGGACATTTTATGTTTTAAAGGAATAGTTTGACATTTTGGGAAACATGCTTACTTGCTTTCATGCAGAGATTTATATGAGAAGATGAATACCACTCTCGCCACTGTACACTAAATATTAAGCTACGGTCAGCAGCTGATTAGCTTAGCTTAGCATAAAGACTGAGAACATACAATAGGGAAACAGCTAGCCTGGCTCTGTCCAAAAGCAACAAAATCCGCACACCAGCACCTCAAAAGCTCACTAATTGGATGGACATACCCTCTAGCTAAAGTTGACAGTATGTTCTTTAAAACTGGTTGTGTATTTCCCAAAATGTCAAACTATTCCTTTTTATTCCAAACGCTGCTTTTGGCATTCCGTAACCCTTCCTAAAGACACCTTTTAACAGACCTGCAGTAACAGTAAGTAAAGTATGTCAGCGACCGTGTAAGCACAGGTTTCAATCTGTAGGGAGTTGGGTTGGGAACCGGAGGGTTTCTGGTTCAAGTCCCCGTACGGACCGAAGTACGGAGTGTGGACTGGTAACTGGAGATATGCCAGTTTACCTCCTGGGCACTGACAAGGTGCTCTTGAGCAAGGCACTGACCCCCCCCAACCGCTCATGTCGCCTGTTCAGCAGTCGCAGTCCACTCACCCTGACATCTCCCCATTAGTGTATGTAAAGGACCTTGAGCATGTGTGTGTATTTCAGGCCGGTGTGTGGTGTGTAATAACAACAGAGTGTACATTGTAATTTCCCCATTGGGGATCAATAAAGAGTATAAATTATTAAATTATTATTAGTAATAATGACAGCCGGATTTGAAAAGTGATGGAAAAAGGATAACATGGAGTTCTAAAAACATTGCAGGCAATGGTGAGAATCCTTTCCCTGCCCCACACTTCCCTGTCAGCACTGCGCACCATTTCTATCTATTATCTCCAGCTCAGCCCCGGTGACATGACTCTCATACGCAATTACATCACACACAAAGTGCCCTCAAAGAGGAGAGGAGGGTGAGGGCAGGTGTCTGGAAGTGAGGGAAATTATGGACAGAGTTGAATAAAACCCAGAATCTAGAAGTACATCTTGTAGGCTATGCGATGGTACAGGTAGAGTAGTGGGGGGAAAAAGGGTGACGTTTGAAAGAAATAAAATGGTAAAATCAAAAGATGAAAACAAAGAGCAAAGGAGGAGAGTCAGAATGACCGAATGACAGAGTGATAGAGTAAATCGGGACAGATTAAAAGAGAGTGTGGAGTGAATAGCTGTTGGAGAGCAGCCATGGTGAGTGATTCACATCTATTTTCCACCAGCAGGCAAATGAATTGCAGTCAAAAAGAGAAAAAAAGTAATCTCAAAATAGTCCCCCCTCCTTTTATGTATACATGTTCGGCTTTTTCCCCCCTCGGGCACACATCAAGGACATTTTATTACCATGCACGTGAGTTCCATTTGCGACTGCACAAAAATAGATCACCATCCAGTGCAGCTTTGCCTCATCAAAGTAAATCTATTCTACATAAATGCTGATCAATAAATAAAATACTCAGTGGAGAACTGGAAATAAAGAGAGTGGGGGAAATCTGAATGAAAATGCATGAGTGACAGGACCCTGAAGGATATATTTGGGGGAAGGTTATGAATAAGCCAATTATGTATTCACAGGAATGATTCAGCTATTGATAGACCTTTGGATTGGCAATGCATACACACAAGGAGGCAGAGAAACGTAAGCAAACAAATACAAATAGGCTCCATTAAAGTAAGAGGATGTTACGATGCACAACATAAGTAGGGTAGAAGTATATGACTAAAGTGTATGTATTTATTATAACACCATCTAGATTATGGCCCTTCCTGGCAGGTGAGTAAAGGTAGAAACAATCATTTGGGCTTGGGGACGGCAGTGGAAGTTTGTCATCTCCGAGCTCTCAGTCAGCACAAAGCTAAATGGGTTATGAAAGGATGTTGTTAAAGTCAGTGGGTAATTGAGCTGATGAGGCTGACATTTGAAGCCTGGAGACGAGGGTGTGGTGAGTGTGAAGGAGGGGTGTGTAGTGGAAAGAGATGTAATTACTTTGTTACAGAGGAGGAGAAGCAGCCAGGGTGAGTGACTTAGATCCTAGCATTAACACTGGCGTCATCTTACACCGACTGGTGTTGGGAGTATAAAAAGAAAACAGACGCAGACAAAAATACACACATTTTTATCGTAGCTCAAAATACACAGAATAGTTTGGAAAAATGTGGACTTTCTGTGGCAAGCTAGCATTCATAGCATTTAAACGGAAGTAGGGCTGAACTAATAAGTATTTTCATTTGAGTATTCTCGTTGGTTAAAATAGCAAGAAATGTCTTCTTATACCTTGTTTTGTCCAACCATCATTCCAAAGCACAAATATATTCAATTCATAATAATATAAAAAGTAATTTTTCAAATTTGTGAAGCTGGAGCCAGCAAATGTTAAGCATTTTCACTCATGCTAGCAGTATGGATGGCACACAATGACAGTCTGTTGGTGCTTCTTTCTCCACTCCCCTCTAACACTATCTAACTGCATTATCAAATGGTATGTAGTTGATTCAACAGCAGCTTTGTTGAAAATCATGACACATACATTTGTGTGGCCTGAAGATAGCCTGTTGACCTCTTCTCTTATGTCAACTGCAGTTGTGCTGCTGAGTACATTCATGCTGCCTGAACAGCATGAATGTACTCAGTTGCACCGTGATACAGGGTGATGATGAGTTGCACCGTGATACAGGGTGATGATGAGTTGAACCGTGATACAGGGTGATGATGAGAATTAAATTAAATTATAGGCAAGCAGACTGTCAATCTGTGCAGTGAGGAGACACGCATGCACACGTTCAATGTAATGACAGCACTGCAAGGGAGACGGTATGACAGGCGTCCATTACGGCAGCAAGGATGACCCATTACGGGTCTCTTGTCATCACATGCACGTGTGCACACAAGACCATTTATCAATTATGTGTGCAGTGGGGTATACTTGCATAGAAATGTGTGCATTATAACACACAGCAACTGGGGCATGTGAATAATGCTTGTGCAGCTTTGTTTGCATAACCCCCCCCCCCCCCCCCACACACACACACACACACACACACACACACACATACACACACAGTTATTGTCCTGCAAGCCTTTACATTGATTTATCCATTGAATGCACAGTGAAGTGTGAACTCATATGGGCCCTAACTGCTCTTGGCAAAACACACACACATCATTTTTACATAGTAAAGTATATCAGTCGGTGGTAATCCAATAATACTTTTCTTACTGCCAAAGTTTTTGCTTTTAAGCGTACACTACACACAGTAGAGTATGCAACTAATGCTACATTAATTTAAGTGAGTGAGATCAACTCAGATGTGAAACTATATGACCATAGTAAACTATTATTATTTGCATTTAGCACATAAATAAGGAATGACAGTTGCATTTAACCGGATGTGTGCATAGCCATAGAGAAAAAGACAGCGCCAGAGAATAAGAGAAAGAGGATCCTCCATCATAAAGCATTTCTGATTAACATAATTGCAAATCAGAATCCCTACATAAGTTAGCCAAGACAACACAAATTGGATATTGACAAAATAAGTCACACATCTATGAAATGTCTGATTGAAAATAGAAATTAGTGGAGGATCTCATCAAAGCCAGGGATGACAACTTAGACAAAGTGCTGTCATTGGTCCAAAATGTTGGGCCTGATCTAAAACCTACCCGTGGAAAACCTAATTGAACCCAAAATGTATAACTAACCTTTTTAAATAGAGAGAACTGATCCGAAGCGGACCAGAGCACAGCCGGACCTGACCCCAAATAGACCCCAATATAATTAGACCCGATTCAGAATGCAGTAGCCGTGAACAGACACAAATAAAGAACGGCAACACTGGCAGCAGCATGATGGACTATCAATTAACAAGCAGCACAGTCAAAAAAAGGAATATACAAATAATTAGGTAAAGTCATGGAAACTAATTCCAAAAATAACTGATTTGAATGCTTCAAAGACTAAACTATAGAAATATTAATAAAAGTCATATTGTCACATCCAGCACACAGCTGATAGTATGCTCAAATCCATTCAGATCCGCTCAAGTATTTCATAATCATACACATTTCATGTGTGTACAGATAAAGCAAAAATAAATAATATATGCATTCACAATCTAGTTTAAGCTCCCTAGATGGACAAGTGCTAATCATGTTTGTGACTAGTAATGTTACTACCTTTGATGTTGCTTTTCATATGAAAATGTATGCGGATTAATTGATTAAAACATGTAATCATATTGGCCCTAAGTGAGCCTACACGAAGTAACACAAGGGATTCCTCTTATTTTTGGAAACATTGAAACAAATGTCTGTTTGTGTTTTAATCACTGTGGACTTGTGAACTGCACGATTATATATCTCTGTGTTGTTGTCGTCTTCATATTGTATTTTATTATTTTTTATGCATGATATGGACCTGCGTCTCTCCAGATTCCCTTAAACTGAGAAGCTTCAGACTTCAAAATAGTATTTAAGACATAATAGGACAGTGTGTAATTAAGACAATATAGATTAATGCTTATTTTACTACTACTATTACTTTGTCTTGTTATATTTAAGCTTGTTGGATACATAAAACGACTGACTTATTCACTTGAAGAACTTACAGTACGTGCGTGTGTGTGTGTGTGTGTGTGTGTGTGTGTGTGTGTGTGTGTGTGTGTGTGTGTGTGTGTGTGTGTGTGTGTGTGAGAGAGAGAAAGAGAAAGAGAGAGAGGGAGATGCAGAGCAAGTATTACCCTTGAAGGGGCAGTGTGACGTGATTGAAATCAAATGTGAAAACCACATTAAGTTACAAACCGCCCACAATCTTTGCAAACTTGCATTAGCATCACAAGAGAAGACCAAAACAAACACACACGTATACATGCATGGACAAATTTACAAATGCATTCAGACGTGCAGCCCACTCTGCCTTCCTAGGCTATATCTCAGAGCTGGCAACCTTTTATGAACCATGTGTGTTCATTGAAGTTAATGAGAGAATGATATAATGTTTTTTTTTTGCAAAATAACTATATAAAATACTTTCTTTCCTACATGGTTAGTGATGCTCTTATTATTGATTGATTGATTGATGTAATTCTGTCCATCACATGACATCAAAGATGGCACCCAAAAGCACTGAGAGGACACTATACTGAGTACACAGTTGCCTCTATGTCATGATCAGGCAACATGTCATCAAAAGTGATATCTCAAAGTTACACTTTCTGGACACCAAGGCTAATGGATATCAAAGACCATGATTTCCAAGATTACACATAGGAGTCCTTTATTGTCTGTTTAACCGGAAAATGTTGCTGGAACAATTAATTAATTAGTCAACTGGCAGAAATGAAATTAGCTGGTTCATGCTTCACAAGTGCAAGCATTTGCTGCTTGTCTCTGTGTTAAAACGTTGTACATAGAATATATTTGAGTGGTGCATTTTATTTACTAACATTACAACAATCCAAAAATGATCTGCCCGTTTAATGGATGATGAAAATCCCTAATGCGGCACTGCCTGACTGTAACAAATACCTGGGATGATTCACTGTTAATGATGGTTGTTTGTCCTCTGTTCAACATCCACCTAAGTAGCCAAAAGACAACACATGTAAACTTGGCTTCAATTAGTGTGTATTATGCCTTCCTCTATCTTTCAGACTTCCAGTTTTTTTTATTTATTTTTTTTTACCCTGCTCCCACGGTGTTTGCGTGCATTGCTCGCTCTGTTCTGCTGTCCCTGTGTCCTACCTGTACACTCATAATACATAATGGTCAAGTAGACAGCAGATGCCGGGCAGGAGGTGGAGGTGACAACTGAACACAGTCAGAACCAATTTTTATCATGCAGCCCTACTGACATGGCTCCCTTTACCAAACCGTTTCCAGTCTCCACCACACATCCACCCGCGCGTGGTACAGGCTCCTTTTAAAATGTAATCTGTTACGGATTACTGAGCACCCGCTCGAGATTTGACCCAGCAATATAATCCTTTGTGTTGATCTAACATAATCTGATTTCTCTCAATTACTTTGTCTCCAAAATACATGGAATATGACACTAAATGAACAATATACTCCCGTTATAGACTCATTTGAATAGCGTAGTTATCGTCGAAAAGTATTACAAACTGTGTACAATGACGCACAATCTCAAGATATTACGAGATATATTCTAATCTTCCAGTCAAATGTGTCTCTTTGATCCAATATTTTTCACATTTTTACACAAACGCTACCATATTAAAGTGACCAATTCAATATACTCAGATTACTGTAATCCCAGTACATGTTTTGTGTTATTCATTTTAACACAGCCACCCACTGTCTCTCCTCTGCAGGGACATTTTTATCATCCCTCCTGCACACCAGGAGTTGTCTTGAATTTGTTCTCCACCACGGCTCCTTTATCTGACAGCCTGATGATCTGAATCCCTGCTCTTTATCTCCCTGGGTTTGAGCTGAATCAGAGGAAGACAGAGCACTTCTAATCTTATCTTCAGCTGACTTTGGAGACTTGTACAAAAACTCAAAGACTTTAAAGATTTTTTTTTTCCAGATAGATTCAAGTGAGTACAAAGCAGGGATCGACCGATATTGGTTTTTCAAGGCCGATACCGATGGCGATTATTAGTAGTTAATGAAAACGATAAACGATATTTGGAACCGATATGCATTTAAAATGAAAATCTTTAACTCAAAATTAAGACTTTGGAATGTTACAAACTCCAACACAAAACTTTGTTTAAATGCTTTAAAGCAACACTAGAGAACTTTTTGTAACTTAAAATAATGTTTCCAAAATCGTTTCAGTGGTTCATCAACTCGTAACAGGGTGAACGGCACTTCTGCATTCGCTTTGTGGCTCTCTACCGGCTATAACCGCACTACGCAAGTTTGCCAGATCGGGTAGCTGATCTGTAGGTCCAATGAGACATAATGGGACAATTCCGCTTCCAACCTGTAGGGAGACAGAAGCGGCAAAAGTTCTCTACTGTTGCTTTAAGAAATCATTTAATAAATTAGAAACTTTCAACATAATACACAGATAGTCAGATAGTGTTGTGGGTGGGACATTAAGTCAGACTCAGTGAGGGACAGACACAGGATTGTAGCGGAGCCAAAGTAGCACACTTTTTAATTAATTAACTTTCATTGGTTATCAGGCAAAAACACCGATACATACATACATACATACATCTACTAAAAAATGGCCCAATAATCGTCCAGGGCCGATAATCGGTCTATCCCTAGTAAAAAGTAATTTGGTCTTATCTGAGACAATCCTCATATAAATGAGAGCTGGTACTATGCTCCACATGTGTACCAGACCACACTGCAAGAAGTTTGTATCTCAAGTCATTCCACATCAGCAGATGTTATTGTGGTAAAACATCAAGCCCGTTTTATATTATCATGAAGCCTGAGGGCAACACGGCATGTGTTTTTACTGATTGTGTCACTAACCCTTCCTCAAAGGACAATTTATTATGACAGCTGTGCAACCATCACAAAGACCATAAACTGGAATTATTTGACAAACCGTGATCCTTTTGGTTAGATATTGGCATGGATAAGCAAGTAAGGCTATTTCATGGTGGATTCTTCAGTTTCGAATTCAAGATGTGGTGCAGATGCTGCTGGGAAGTGGAGCTACTCTGAAGGGAACACTGATAAGGGTCACTAAGATTTTTTTTAAATCCAATTTTAATGATAATCACAAGGTTAAAAAGGTAATAATCAAAATAATAAACAAATCAAGAAAGTGACCTCAAGTATTGTACTTATTGTACTACAATTTACTTTGATACTTGCGTTTACCAGAGTACTTCTATGCTACTTTAAACTACATAGCATTTCAGAAGAAAATATTGTACTTTTTACTTTGCTAAGACCATTTATTTTACATAATCGTTTTTACTATAGTATGATAAAGTTAAATTAGCTCTACCTTGACTAGCTGCTTGAAGTGCTGCTTACAAATGAATGCAACAGTAATAGTCATCCAATTATACAATGTACAACAATATGACACTTAATTTTACTATAGTATGAGATCTTTTAATTTTGATACTGAAGTACATTTTCCTGACAGTACTTCTGAGTATTTTTTACATGATGGTATTAGATCTGAATACTTCCACCTTGGTTATGTACTACATGCATACTAGGTTCAAAGAATATATGTTTAAATTGTCTTGCAAAACTCTCAGAATACAGAACACTTGGATGGATTCAGCATTCATTCACAAGGCTGAGGTTGGAGAGGATTATTAGCAGCATATTTATAGCCTTTCCAACACTAGAAATAATATTTCACACACACATAAATACACACTCATCCAAACACAATGTGACTGCAACGTGCGTCTTGTCGCTGGAGGCAGATCGTTTAACAGTGACTGTGAATAAGCTGACTTAAATATAACATCAAAGGATATTTTAAACATTTTTTTTGAACAATTTAAAATGTTCCCTTCATATTCAGCAGTGTGGTGCCTTTCACATGTAATGAACTGAATTACAGTGGCCTATAAGAAGAACAGAAATTGCGTCAGCAGTCATGAGGCGGATAAACCCTATTGGACACTGCTACAGCTAACATCCAAGAATGACTAATGCACCAGAGCTTTATAGCATCATCATTGTTTGATTGTAATGATATTGATGACCTTCCCAGCTCCACAATCTATTGATCTGAACTTCAAACCAATTTCAGGCCAGATAGGAGTGTATAACAGTGCCCTCGTAATGCAATATGGAATGCATGCCCCTCATTCGTCATGGTAACCAGACTGAGATGAGTTAAATATAGAGGCTTCCGGTTTAGCAGAGGAGGGTTTTAAAGGTCTATTCTTAGACCTTAGAGCTGGTTTATGCACAGCAGCATGCAAGCTGCTGCCCTCTGTATCAAAGCAGACGATGCATCACAGTAAATCACAATATATATTTTTTCTTATACACAAAATTTAACTAAATTTAACTATGATGCTGCAATCTAAAAAGATGCTCTAATTACTGATAAATATAGGGAATTTGCACATCAGTCAGGCTCAAATGTGATTTGAAAATCCTCTGTGTGAGGGTTTGTATTCAATATTGCAAGTAAGAAAAAGGCTTATCAAAATTTGTATTCACTGCAATCAGTATAGTTTGTGTTGAATATGATAACCATTTCAAGTTGAAATACTTGTATTGCCATTTCAACAGTTAAATCGGATTTTTGCTTTGGTGAGCAAAGTGGTAAAAAACATAAAATGACCCTATAGTCAACAATAAAACCCATATGAATATGAATAAGAATAGAATAAAAAAAAAAAAAAAAGCATTCCCATGGAGATGCAACAAGCATCACAAACCGACTAGGATGTATACCATAGTATACATACATTTGCAGTGTCTTATGGACAAGAGTAATTACAATACATCTCAATTCTATCTCAATCTTTTAAATGTGTTTGTTTTAATTTAAAGTGCCCATATTATGAAAAAAATCACTTTTTCTGGGATTTGGGGTGTAATTTTATGTCTCTGGTGCTTCCACACGCATACAAACTTTAAAAAAAAAATCTATCCATGCTGTTTTGAGTGAGATACGGGTTTCTGAATGTGTCCTGCCTTCAGTTTCTGGGTGAGCTGTTCAAAATCTGCTCGGCTTTTTACGCAACTAGCCGAAACAACGGGCTAAACACAACCGTTAGCATGCTAGCGCTAGTGTTAGCATGCTAGCTCGTTCTCAATGGCAAAGCACTGCTACAACACACACAAGTTCACCATAATCTACAAAAGAAGTACTTACATGTGCGCCCTCCTTTAGAAGAAGTCTCCCGGCTAATCCTGCCTTGTAACTGACCAAAGTTGGAGAAACAACCTTTCTTTTACTGTCTATGGAGCTAACTGACATGATCTACGATAGCTAACTGACATGATCTACGATCTGAGCTACTGAGCATGTGCGAGTGGAATCAAAGAGTACAGAAGGAAAGATGATTCACTCTGTCAGCTAAAACAGAGACCTGAACACAAGGTGAAAAGAGGAGCTGCAGCAGTGAGAGAGAGATGTGCAGTACAACAAAAATATGGTGTTTTTTGAAAATGAAACCATGTAAACCTATTCTGGTACAACCTTAAAATACAATTATGAACCTGAAAATGAGCATAATATGGCATCTTTAATTATATTTGCCTTTTTAACTGTATTTTTGCCTGTTTTAACTGTAAGGTGACCGTAAAGGCACCCATAAATAAAATATATTATTATTATTATTATTATTATTATTATTATTATTATTATTAATAATAATAATAATAATATTATGTACATGCGGGATTAGGAGTTAAGGATGCACCAGTCTCTGCCAAATGTTGTTAAATATAAGACATAGTCGTATGGCAATGCCAAAAATATGTTGTATGATACATTTGAGGTAGTTTAGAAACAATGATATCATTACATACATTGTCCATGAGAAAGCACTAACAAGTTTATTATTATTATTATTATTATTATTATTATTATTATTATTATTATTATTAATATTATTATTATTATTATTATTATTATTATTATTTTTGAACAATGGCTTCTGATGGTATTTTTACTATTTGTTGACATTCTAAAGACCAACCGATTGACTATTGGAGAGAATAATCTGTAGATTACTCGATAATGAAAATAACTGTTAGTTGCAGCCATAAGAAAAATAATATTGTGCTAGAGGATCTTATTCATATTGGCCACGCTTAATGACTATTAACTTTCATGCTACAATTGGATTACCAGGATGAAACCCCTATGTTTTTACAGCTGTAGAGAACAAATCTAACTTGATGGATGCTGCCCCAAATTATAGTAAAACACAGAACTGGAGCAAGAAACAGATGTACAAAAGCAGACGTGTGATGAACAGCAAAAACAGCAGAGAAAATTTCTGGAAAGAACTTCCTATAAAATGAACTGACAGGATATGACCAATTAGACTGAAGCTGGTAAGAATAGCAGTATCGACCATCAACACCCAGTGACATGGTTCTGCAGTGAGGAGTGCACGCTTCAACAAGGGAAGCCACCTACACACGTACATACACGCAAACACTAGGGCTCAGGTGTTTCTGGCACTTGCTTATACACTTGCCATGTGTCTGGCGGTCTCCCCTGCCAACAGCACACAACACACACAAGCACACACACACAAATGTAGCCTGGAGGCAGCTTTAGCACGCACACAAACCCATACGCACACATGCAAACCTTACACAGTGACACTAATTATCCTCTGGCCTTGGATGCCACAATGAGTACAAGGGAAGTGGTATGTGTGTGTGCGTGCGTGTGTGTGTGTGTGTGTGTGTGTGTGTGTGTGTGTGGACAGATGATATGCTTAAAACTGACACCACCCACACTCTCCCACTGACAGCAGGTTTCACCACAAGGCCCGGACCTTTGTGAACTTAGACGTTAACACAGTAGATTGGGAACAAAACAATTTGTCAGGACCACCTTTTCACACAGAAAGCCATTGAACAGCATCTGTAATGGAAAATTTTTCTTTCCATGTCGTAAATAATTTATCAACTGTACAATTATAAAACGGGCAGGAAGTGATGTAGCTCTGTCAATGAATAAACCAGTAAATCATCCTTGTTTGCCTAAAACACAATACGAATTATTGATTACAACAACAGAAACAAGAGAAAAAACTCATTGTTGGGAATCAAGGGAAACAAAGGCCCTTTGTGTGCATCTGCATGTGTTCACTGTGTTTGCTACCAATATGCAGACACACGGATCAGATAGTACATGAAGAAAGAAGAAAAAAAAAACTATTTCTAATTCTGTCTGTGGCTACAAAACAGAATTAGAAATAGAAAAAGCAACAACAAGCTGATGAACAAAATAATGAATGTATAAAATGTTCACAAGCTTATCCTGCAAGGTTAATAAACATTTTAAAAGCGGTCAAGCCAGGACCATCAATGAGAGGAAGACAGAGAACAAACAGGGACAATTCTGTTTCTAGGTTTTTGGCCCGATATCATTAAGTCACCTACATATAGTGTGTGTGATTGTGTGTGTGTGTGTGTGTGTGTGTGTGTGTGTGTGTGTGTGTGTGTGTGTGTGTGTGTGTGTGTGTACACAATGGCCTTTGCAGAGGATTAAATAATTTAGTGTATCAAAGCAGCATTATGAGTGTCCCGTTTCATTTGATGAAATTGCATTTTTAATCACGGGTGGTAAAATAGTAAATGTAACCCCAAAGCAGCAACGTGAGTCAGTGAACCCTTTTACCTTGGCATTTCATCTTTTAGATAGATAGAGAGAGAGAGAGAGAGAGAGAGAGAGAGAGAGAGAGAGAGAGAGAGAGAGAGAGAGAGAGAGAGAGAGAGACTGTTACTTGCTTCACACACACACATCCATTTCAGTATTGCATAATACGACTCAATCTCGTCACTCTCTACTTTCAGGATGTCAGTCAGGAATGGTGGCGAACAAAGGGCTGAAAAAAAAGCAAAGTTTGACTGATTAAAATGTCACACCATGAAACTGAATTCCCCTCCAAACTGTGTCTGAATGAGCGTGATAGGAAATGCTTTCCTTTCACGTGTGTTCTGCCAGGACGCGACATGTCTTCTGCATTGTTGTGCAGCAAAGCAGGGTGTTACATTAGCCAAGGCAGTAGCTGTTTCCAGGCTACAGATCTGACATACTGGTAATTAGTTTTCCTTGGCATAGTGGTGGCTGGTTGGGAGGGGTGTCTCCAAGTTGACAATACCAGCTGTCAGAGTGCCAAGCACTTCAGCTTCAACTCTGTCCCCATCCTCTCAGTTCTCAGCTCCATTGAGACACTTTCTCCTTTTATTCTCTTGTCTCTACCTTTCTCATTGAGACAAATGAGGTTAGGGTCCTTTTTTTGCTATATTGCCAAAGCATTTTGCAATTTCTGCCGAACTGGAGGAG
Source organism: Gymnocephalus cernua (assembly GCA_023631565.1). Taxonomy (NCBI): domain Eukaryota; kingdom Metazoa; phylum Chordata; class Actinopteri; order Perciformes; family Percidae; genus Gymnocephalus; species Gymnocephalus cernua. The sequence goes on along the minus strand of CM042447.1, from coordinate 10,558,486 downwards.
CAACTGAGACTTTTGTCAAAGTTTTCTATCAACAGCATCCCGCTTATTAGCCAGGTTGACAACTTTGCATTAATTCTTCTCAAAGAAAACAGTAATGTAGACTTTTGTTGTAATGGCATAGAAACCTAGTCGACAGCCGATGTTAGTTAGTACTAACTTTCTAATAAGGCAGCAGCTGTAAAGAGTTTGTAAGTTGTAACAAATAAAAAGCTTAATAAATAATTTACCAATGCATAATAGATTAATAGAGGTATAAGCCATTAATAGGTTTTCAATAACTTTTGGGTTGCCTGGTTTGAAATTAACAAAAAGTCATCTATGAAGCATCAATAACCGATTTATCAACCAGTAATAAAATGTTGCAACTTATTAACCCTTTGTAAACACTGAGTTATTATAAAGTGTTCCCCTTAAGCTTCTAAGGCTCAAGCATATCTCTAATAACACTTTGTTCAACATACTGCATGTACGGTATATATTCTGAGAGGCATTTACAAGTGTGGAGTATCTGTGGATCGAATATAATGGGCCAGTCTGGGTCAAATTTACAGTGCTGTTCCTTTTATCCCCCTTAGTCCCCACAGACTTGCAATATTTAATCCTTAGAAGACATAAGACAGTTTTGACCTTTGATAGGAATCCATAATTCCACACATCCATAATTCCACACAATCTCACCCAGGATTGGTGTAATCCATCTTATCTGATAGCAAAAACACTGAGTGGGAGACAGTAAGACAGTGAGATACAGTAGATAAATGGGAATAAAGGGGTGACGGGGGAGAGAAAGACAAAAAGGTTGATCTATTTCAGGACTGGTAATCTGTCTAGAACACACAACGTCAGCGACGCCACATGTGTCTTTACATGTCACCATGACACTGTGAAGGAAATAGCGGTGTACTCAGTGGTGGGGATAAGCTAGAAAAGAAAATAGATCGGAGCAATCAATGGATGCAGGAGCTTTTCTCAGCATGGACTCACATCACAGACCTGCAGCACATATCATGGGGCGGCCTCAAGTGTGTGTGTGTGTGTGTGTGTGTGTGTGTGTGTGTGTGTGTGTGTGTGTGTGTGTGTGTGTGTGTGCGTGTATATATATATATATATATATATATATATATATATATATATATATATATATATATATATATATATATATATATATATATTTATGAGAAAGAGAGTAGGGACTATACTTTATCTGTGCAACATGTACAACTAACATGCATTTCTGTCCAATGGGGAATTTGCAGTCCACTGACATTAAAGGAGAGGTAGGGGATACACGGTGGGTGGTCGGAGGTCGATGTGTGTAACTGATGAACCGTGAACTTTTGGTTTTCTCACATCCAGAACATCATCAGTGGAGCCTGGAGAGAATAAATGCTAAGAATAAAATGTGGAGCAACTCCCTTGGTGGATGGTCTGTGTAAAAAATAGAGCAAATGAACACAGTGATACTCAACAGAGTGACTTTGGCAGGGTTACGCTCGCCAGCGCTCGCCAGTCCTCAGTTGCTCTTCCCTCACTGATATTGTCCCGATTCGATTCTTTCACAATACATGGGTACCGATTCGATTTGTATTGCGTTTTTCTTTTATTGCAATTCTATTGTATTGAGTATTGTGATTTTCTTTTCCTTCTTTAACAAAAACAAAAGTTGAAAATAAACTTATAGAGTCAATATATCATGAGACATTTCTAAAACGACGGCCGATTTTCGGCTTGGTCTGTAGTGGGCTTTATAGAGTGCTCCATTGGGCTGAGTAGACTCATCCGTATCGGCTGAGCTCAGACATGCAAATTTCGGTGCTTGGATTCACAAAAATGAGCGACTATTCCTACAGAGCCATATAAGCTGCTTTCAAATATCTGCCAGAAATAGTAGGTACATCAACAATAGATGTGTTGAATGGTGCTAAAGTGCCGAGTCTTTATTTAAGGACTGTAATGCCACATCAGACTCGGTTGCCCTGTTCTAACCTTCCTGCCCTGAAGGAAGATTCTTTGTTCAGAGAGAATTTTAAGCCTAAGTATAACTAATACTCTATCAAGATGATTGATGAAATGAGCAACAAACAAACACTAGTGCTGATTTATGCATTATTTTAAACGTCATAAAATTACTGGACGATTGAACGATTCATGGTTTAGGTCATTAAGTAAAAATATCAAACATTTTTAGTTTCAGCTTTCCAAATGGGAGGATTTGTTGCTTCTCTATGTGATGTTGGGTCAGACAGATCAAGCAATCTGAAGATGTCACCAAACGCTCTAGAATAAAACAATGGGCAATTTTTTACTATTTTCTAAGATTTTATAGCCCCCGATTAAACGATAATGAAACAAGACAGTGTGTACAGCCACGCTAGCAGCTAATTAGCTAAACATAATGTAGAGCTGAGGCTGATGGTAAATGGCTGCATACGTTTATGGCTTTTATCCAAAAGTGCTTTACAGTTTGCCTCTCACTGACCCATTCACACATTTCCAGACCAAGCTACCATGCAAGTCACTGGTCTGACCATCAGGAGCAATTTAGGGTTCAATGTCTTGCCCAAGGACACTTAACATGTGGACACAAGAAGCTGGGGATCAAACCAGCAGCTCCTCCATCTCTAAAGCAGACATGCAAACCCAGAGCAGTCTTGACGTACAGGTACATCGCACATGTTAAGGAGCAGTTGGGCTTTCTTAGAAATCTCTTGAAAACACAGTAAGTATGCACAGTTTGTACTAAAACCATTGCAACTAAGCAACTACAGATGTAACAAAGTGAATGCTTTGTATTTAACAATTCTTAACTGTTAGGACAAAAAGAACTAATCTTGACTGCGGACAGTATTCTTCTATTTGTCAGAATCCTCAATTATATTTCACAATAAGGCTTCTATAAAAAGAGACACGCTGCTTAACACCAAGGACTAATTCTGATACCCAAATCTGTTTAAGCTGCTCCAATCCTGACTGGCTTTTTATTGCGGATGAGTGCAATATGATGAAGTCATTCACTACATCCCATTTTCTGTTAGATCTCTCAAAATTAGTACAAGAAAATGATCATGCTGATCCAGAAGAACTATAATTCATCTTTTCCAACAATTCTCCTCCTGGGCTCGACTGACTATGTCCCAGAGAGCCATGAGCAAATAAAACACCGTGAACTCAATCTAAACCAATCATCCCAAACAGCCCAGTCGTTAGCCATCCCAGAAGTTAACACATGCTGCTCATTTGCATATGGAAATGAGGACCTTCAAAAATAAAATAAAGGGTAAGTGCTTGTTGCTGTCTGAATATTCATGTCAGATATGACATGTTGGCATCTCCCTCAGAGCTGAAACTATTCTCTTTTTTGTTCTTAAATAAGTGTGGATCTCCCTCGGGAGGTGAGCCTCATTCAATCTGAAAATGCAATCTGAAAAGATTAATGCCATTGTGTATGTGTTTGTACTAGATGTACTGTATTTGTATCTGGACACAAGATAATGCCTTCAGAGACAAAGTGGGATGTTTCCTCAGAGAGGCATTTTGTTTCCCACAGATAACATGGAATATTCAATGAAGCCAACATTGAATCGAATAGTAGACAACATTAAATTGATTTGGGAGCTGGCTGATAAACGCTGGTTTTGTTTTAGCCGCATTAGGTTTTATGCCATCAATGCAATGTCCATTGATTTTACCCTTCCATTTTACAGTTACGCCAAATCAGCATGTAAAAAGAAAGCACAAGCTCAAAAGTGATGCTTTTTTTTTGTGCGTGAGGCCTCAAGTTTACACAAGTTTAACATGACATTCATTAGAGAGTACAAATACCTTGCTGCAGGAAAAAAATAAATGAATAGATCTGATGATGAGCATAAGGCATTGTGCTTTTTGAAGGTACCATATGCCTGAATATGGGACAGTAAATCAAGCGTGTTGCACTTATTCAAACAGAGCTTTATCATGACCCTGGCATTCAGAGAGTGAATGAAAGCCATCTTCCTAATTAAGAGACAGAGCAGTACATTGTTCCCGACTCTCTGGAGGGCATGCTGCTTCTCTGCCTTGATGAAAACATGCTAGCTTGGCAAATAACAAAGTGAGATTCTTTTTTAGACTCCGCTGTCGTCACTCAATTATGCACTGCATTTTCAATAGAGGTATTTGTAAGCTTTAGCTCTAATGCAACACATTCATCCTGCTTTGCTTTAAAGGGAATGCAGTCATTTCTGTGTGTTTGCTGTTTTTTTTTTTTTATAAATAATCCATCATGGTGAATCCAGGTAACTATTTCTTATGTGAAGGCAGAGCATTGTTGACTTCTATATATTTCAAGGGCGTTTAGTCAGCTATCATTGGTGAGTTTCAGCAAACGTGTATCCCCTGGGAAGTATTTTTCAAAGTGGCTGTCCTCGACATAGGAAATTCATAAGTGGATATGCTGAAGGACATGCCATGTTATATAAACATAACAGTTTAGAAAAAAAAGCCCACCACTTTGAGTCAACATTTACTGAAAGGGTCAGCTGTTGTGTTCCGTGATCCATTTTTATTGATGCTTTATATTGACACAGTGGTGTGTTTACTTGCAGATGAAGTCAAAGTAAACCGTCCTTCCTGACAAACAAGATTGTGATTGGCTAACATGTATATGTAGTCATGTAATGTTGATTTCAGTAAGTAAGTAACTAAAATATATTTATGAAGCACTTTTCACAATAATAAGCCACATAGTGCTTTACAGTGGTATAACACCAAAAACAATACATAATGAGACACCATACCAGGTGCATACCAGTCAACAAATTGTCTGTCTAAACACGTATGTCTGTATCTGATTTTTTTTTTTAATCCACAGAAACAACTGACCGTAAGGGGGGGAGGCAGAGCATTCCGTTGTTTAGGTGCTACAAACTCAAATGCTTGATCCCCTCGGTTCTTAAGCTGTGTGCGTGGGACAAACAGCAAATTTAACATATTTAAAGATACTTTTTTTGGCTTTTATTGCCTTTATTTATAGGACAGATTAAGACAGGAGAGAGCGAGAGAGAGAGAGAGAGAGAGAGAGGGAATGACATGCAGCAAAGGGCTGCAGGTCTGAACCCGCGGCCACTGCGACAAGGACTGAGCCTCTGTACATGGGTTGTACATGCTCAATCAGGTGAGCTAACCAGGCACCCCGAATTTAACATATTTAAACTACTAATGATGACACCCTGTTTTTCCAAATGTGATTTGTAATAATACATGTAATCACATGCATGCTGTTAGTAGTGGAGGGGAGGGTCACTCACAAGGGCTGCAATCTTTTTAAAATGTTTCTTTATATAGTTGAAAGTCAGGTCAGGTTAATCATTACTTGTTGAATTGTATGTCTGTGATTATAATAGAAAATGACTGGGAGTCAATTTGATGACATCAGAACTCTGATGGAACTGAAAATCACAGATGCCAAGCAACAACATAAAAATAGAAAGATTGCATTACAAGAAATTGCTGGAACGAACCATTCTGCACAGTTACCATGGTGAGAGCGCCACATCTCTGCTGCATGGCATTGACTGACAGCCGCACACGCCCGGTATGTGACGAAGTATCATTAAAGAAGCTGTATTTTCTGCCTCCGTCCTACTTTCTAGTAAACAACACAAATTGATCTGTGATTATATGGTGCCATTATTTTCTCTCATCATGCAAACAATGAAATAATCACACAAGCACCAACATAAGAGCCTTGTACGGCAGTGTGTTGTGCTCAGTACACATTTAGGAGTATTGGTGGTTTTATCGATAGCAAAGTGCGCCATGCTTTCACATCTAAATGCTCATTTAGACTCTCAGACAGGAGACTCTGCCTCACACAGAGCACTCAGATGGAACATCAGCCCCCTACTGATGGCCGCAATCACTTTAGACTCTAAGGAAGGCTTACAACCAAAACATCAGCCTCTCTGTTGTCCCAATAAATACTAACTTCAAGTGCTAGCTTAAAGTAAGGGTCAGAGATTGCATGGATAAGACTCTTTTTATTATTATTATCACAATACACTTTATTGAGTTATTAACAAGTCTGTTTTCTTGAATATTGTGATTACAAGAACAATTTTTCAAAAGTGTTACTTTACCATTACAGTAATGTGCATCTGTTCTAGTCAGATGACTCGAGCTCATTCTTAATCAATTTCAAATTTTGAGCAGCAGCTCATTATTGAAAAGGTAACAAAAACTCATTTGCAGCTGCTACAGTAGTAATGAAGATAATGAATGTACGGAGGAAGCCAACTGGACAGGTTCTGACCCACAGCACTGTAAATTAAAATCTAAGTGTATGCTGGCGAGCAACTAGTGTGGCTGTGTTAGTTAATAATATTGTTAATGGATATACATATTAATATAAATGTGCTCTAAACATAATGATTAAAATTGTTTTTTGAGGATTCTGCTGGTTCAGGCTTGTGTCATTAATGAACTAATTGTACATTTCCAATTAACACTAAGTAGCTGCTTGGTAGGCTGATGTTCTACTTTACATGACGGGACACAATAATGGTAAGTAATGGTAGCAAAGTATTCATGATGTAGACATATTAGCATAAACTCAGTATAGTGCAACATGATACAAAAATGGTAGGGTAGTAAGGTTAAAGCTATAGTGCGTAGTTTCTGTCGCCCCCCACGAGGAATTCTAAGTAATGACAACAAAACTGTCGGAGCGTCCACGTGATACAAGCCACCCCTCCTCCACGCAGTTGCTAGTAGCCAAGGAGGACACGGAGGATTAAAAAAAACATGATGGACTCTTCAGAAGAGGTCATTATCTTCACTCGAGTTTCTCCGCAGGCAAGTCACCGGACGACACAATCTTCTAATCAGCCATACTGAGAAATACAGAGAGAGTTGTGTGGAGCTGATAATCTTAATTAGCTTTGTAGCAACTCATTTAGCATGGCTTGAAAGTAAAGGACGTTCATTAATATCAAAAAGTTACGCAACAAAGCTTTAAGGAAAGATTGTGGTGTCAGTTATTAATGTTAATAAAGTAAACTAATTCTGTCTTGTGCTTGCTTGTCTTGTGCTATCGACTTTGTCAATATTTAACCAAGATGATGACTTTTCTGTAACCTGACCCAAGTGAAGTGCCTAAATATAAAATAAATATCAATAAAAAGTTAGATCATTCTTTAGTTGCTACAATATTGTTGTGCAAGAGTGGATGTTGTAGGTCAACATCCACTGCCAATTTATAGATTAACGGTTTAGTTTATGAAATGGTAAAATATAGATAAAAAAAATGGCATTCACAATTTCTCTTGTCACATATCACAAAGAAAAGCAGCAAATTGTCAAATTTGAGAATCTGGTGAATCTTTGAAATCTTTGCTTTAAAAATGACAAACAATTGATTATTAAAATAGTTGCCAATTTATTTTCATCCAATCGACTTATCAATTACTCGACTAATCGTTGCAGCTCTACTCAACATTTTATGATCATTAAAAAAACTTTCCTCATTCAGAATTCAGGCGGCATTTCATTTACCTCAAAAAGTATTTCTGGTTGCAAATTAGTAGTATATAACAGTGATGATTTTTATGCATAGCACTCAGTTTTAAAGGAGCTTTTATCTAACTTTTTTGGTTCCTTATTTATTCCATAGCCTACATCATGAGCGTACGCCTGTGAGGAGATTTAAATAATATATAGTTTTCTTCAGTCAGGGCTTAATAATGCATATGCCTGCAATTTATTGTGCATCTATGTTTGTCAATTAACAACAATCAAACACTATGAGGTAAAATTATGTGGAGCCAACAGAGTGTAATGGTGTTTATCTCACTACTGAGATAAGGTGAAAGCATTTCTGTGGAAAATGTGAGAAGTCAAAGAAGAAGCAGTGATGGGAAAGAGTCATGGCTGAAATAACAATAGTGGGAAAAGTTTAGCTAGCTTTGCTGGATGCAGAGAGAGAGAGCGGATCCAGTGTGCAACATTGCCCCTTTGTTGTATCAGAGCTCTCATGTTTATTCATTTTGGCATCATGGCCAAGAGGTTAACAGAGGTGTGTTTACAGAAGTGCCCCAATTCCCATAATGGTATGCGGGCAAAAGGTACCACATACAATTAAGCCCTTAGAGCTCTCCTAATCTAATAGCAAATTTTCCAGAATGATCATACAATTATTTCATCTGTGTTTATGCAGTGTGTTTGAAACACTTTGTTTGCATAGTTGAAATGCTTTTCTGAGATGCATTGTTTAACCACTCACACAACCTTTGGCTGACCTCAACCATTCAGTCTCTAACAACTGCTGATGTGACCAATGCGCTTTTAGTTGACATGGTCATATCTACAGCCGCTTCACCTGTCTACACCCCGACGGCATAACACAAAAGCCCTTGGTTATTTTGGAAAAATGTCAACCTCCCTGCAGCCAACCATGTTAACCTTCCCCCAGGCAATCAGGAAATACGAGTTCACCAGGAGGTACTCGCATCCCTGATTCTCTTCCTGCACCCTGCAGCATCAAACACTTCACACCTTGCTGCATGTTTAGCTTCACACTCAGTAAATACAGTCATTAACGCACATGCAGTCAACCCTTTATACAGTACATCCATGCATTAAGCCACACATCCCTCTAAATACAATATAGGAGCACTGACACACAAAACGAGATCTCTGATATCTACACCGACATCGCCCACCCTCTTGTAGCACCATCTTTCTTCAAATGTCATATGTGAAGTGAAGTGCTCACGTCCCAGGGACAATGAGGGGTATAGGGTTTCCTGACGAGACTTAGCAGCACCCAAACTTAGAACTGACTCCCTAAGGATGTTGGTATGTGTGTGTGTGTGTGTGTGTGTGTGTGTGTGTGTGTGTGTGTGTGTGTGTGTGTGTGTGTGTGTGTGTGTGTGTGTGTGTGTTGATAGGTGAGAGATATACACCAAACAGTAAAATTAGCTTCTTACCAACAGCCTTTGAAAGTATGTTCCAGTTATATCCTTCATGTGGTGTGGAGGTTAGAATACTAGACCACTACATCCACAGATACTACATCTAATGTTAAGAAATGCAACTGAGGAAGGCTTACAGTAACAAATAGCTAGAACATATGGTATGAAATTGAGACTAGAAATCTTAAAGATCCAAACGTGTCCTTTAATTTGGAGTAAATGGAGAGTCTTATTTTGGTTTAATCATACCAGTCAGGCTTAAAGAATACAAAAAAAGCATTCAGGAAAGATTTCAAAAATGCTTACATGAAAAAACATGCCAAACCAGCTAATGGCAGGTGGGGCAGAAAGGGAAACAAATAAAGGATTGGCTTCACATACTGCTGTAATGTTCCCAAAGGGTGTTTGTTCTCACCACAGATCAACACTTCAAACCTTAGATTATTTTAGATCAAAACATTGATTTATGTGGTGATAATAATGACCTCTGGAGGAATTATGGCAGTGTGTGGCGTGGGTTTTGACATAATTTCTGAGCTGTCGCTGGCAGCATCAAAGTAGCAGCAAACTCGCCTGAGGGTGTTTTGGGCAATAACGGATAACTTTGTATTTGCAGGCCACACTCTCCCTCTAAAATACACTCTTTTACTTAATCTTTAAATCACACAGATCTATCAGTGTCACTCCCTGGTTAAGCGCCATGACACCAAGAGCTTACGACTTGTAAAAAAACACAACCTCTAAAAGGGTTTCGATTTATATGTTAATCGTGACAAAATGACTGAGGTGATGCTATCTTGTCTCACTGAAGTCCCTGCTGTCTACGGCAGCACTAATGACCTTTGAAAGGAAATGACGAGTTGCACTCATCTTCACGCAGCGCCATCAATCACATCAATCTTTCCTGCAGAATATCTAGGTTGTAATAAATAGAGGTGGAGAGTGTGGAGAATGTCAGAGTGAGAGAAACAAGAGACTGATTCAACAGTTGGAAAAAAATATATAATACATAGATCTGGTCCGGTTCATGTTTAGACTGGCTTTTTACAAACAAACCAAGAGTCGCTTTGGCGACTTTCATGCAGTATCATCAGCGCTATAAAAATGTATGTCGGAAAATCTAATTCTGGTCCTGGTAGCAGTCTGCGCTACTGCTTCTTATGTGTATATTTATGTTCTCTGGTAAAGAGCTCACGAAGAAACAACTATGAGCATTATTAGTCAACACTGCAATTCAACAGCATGTTAATTATAAGGACGAAAAGATAGAAACAGGATGAAAAAAACATCTTCTTTACTCTAATACTATGGAGAGCTTAATTGGAAGCTTTTGCACCAACCAACCAACCAACCAACCAACCAACCAACCGGGAAAACGCACCAGAATTTGTTTGAACTGAACCAAGGTTAGGTGTGAAACGACCTAGTTTGCAAATTGAGTAAGTTATCATGTGTCTGTGACACCACAGCCCAATTTAAGTAATACTGGGCCTACACAATTAATCATACAATAACTGCAATCATGGTTTTTTACTTCCAGAATTAATTAAACTTGACCGCTCCGACTCTGGCACATCATAACAAGCACTGCCTATTCATATTATATTCACAGTCACAATCTAAAATGTCACATTGCAATAGAAAGTATTTTGTTTCTGAAAATGATTAAGTAAATCATTTTGACCGCAGTACTAAGAAACAAATACAATTGATGTGAGCTAAAGAGAGTGCTTTATGCAACATGACTATACATGCATGCTTATACACAGCTTAGGAACACAGTATGTCATGTACCAACTGTCAGCAAACTCAAAGTGATCCAGACTGTTGATTATTGACATCAGCATGTGTTTGCAGTTTAATAAGTTAACACGAAACTATCTAAAACCTATAGCAACAGTGCATAATGCATCAAATAATAAATACCAGGCACCCATGATGGGGAAAACCTTTATTTATCTGTATGTATGTATGTATGTATGTATGAGTATGCATGTATAGTTTCACTCCAAATAGTTGAAGATGTTGCCATTGAATATGTAATGGGGTTTATTGTCAAATCTTCATCTTTTGAGTTTTGTTTGAGTTATTGAGTGCTTTTCAGAAAATACAGGAGGATTACAATTAGCCTAATGAATAGATGAACAGGAAAGCCAAGTTGTCCAAAACAAATAATCAAGCTAAACAACTTAATAATTCAGCAGAAAGGTTTGTTTTCCCAAGCTATTAAGTCTCTTTCTCCTCACATACCAATTACTGCCTGTGCCATTCATTACGATTAAAAGATGCTCCACCAAAAAGGAAAATCCTTTCCTCCCCCCTAATGAACTTGCTGTTGCATATTATGATGCATTTTCAACTCCTCATAAACCTATTATTACAGTCTATGAGAAAAACAAATGGAGCCATGCCAAAGTAAAACAGACACATAGTCAGGCGGACTACAGGTCAACACATTATATGTCAGCATCTAAAATACATACAATACATCTATTCCTGTTACTGCAACTACTACCACTTAAAAGGTATAGTGGAGGATTTTCCCGAATTTTAGAAAAGAACCGCCCTCTCCACTTTTAAAAAAAATGCACATGCACAACACTCTACCTGCTCCCGAGAGGGAACACCTAGTGTGCACGAGAGAACATGCACACGCCTAGTTCTCCTCATGCACGCTCTGTTTACATGTTGCTGCCGGCATGGCTCATACAAGCCTACTTTCCAAAAGAAGATTTGCACTTTTTCCACTATGTCAGACTCGCCACCGGTAAGTGAAAATCTATTTACGACAAGCATCTCTATAGCTAACTTTAGCATGCTACAGGCCAACAAACAAGCTATCGTCTAGCATCTAAGTTGTTGTTTTTTTATTGCTGGTGCATTTAGAGCTTTCAAGAAGAGAGTCTTGTGGGATCTGATATTGACTACGAGCCCGTGCCCTGTTCATCCCGACCAAGATCCAGGAGGGGGGGTGCGCCTAGAGGCCGAGGGAGACTAGGTCGGGGCGGGGGCGCAGGAGCAGGAGCCAGAGAAGGCGGCCGTGAGAGAGGGGGAGGCAGCGGTCGGGGCTAGAGGCCGCAGAAAGCGAAAAATACCTAGGGACGAGCAGGTACAATGGCCTTACGTAAACATGATCACCAGAATGATTGACAACTAGGAAGACCAATAGTCTTGATGATCCACCCGGAAAAAGAAAATCCTCCACTATACCTTTAACACAAAACTTAAGCTGCTCTGCTCAAACTATTGCCAAAGCCAGTTTTGCCTATTTTGTGAGCTTGTCAAGCACATTAATTATGTCCAAATGTCCCCTAAGGTGAAATACCATGAGCAGATTTCTTCAAGAATGGCATGCGTTTAATGTTTTTTGCTATTTAAACAGGTGAGCTCAGAAAACTATAATTGTAGAAACATTACAGCCTGCAACACACATTTTACAGTGTAATGCAGCCCTGCAGGTAAAGTGGCACTCATGTGATAAGAGCTACTTTTCAAAGTAATGTGGTATTCCATAAGAAGATGTTAAAAACATATCAGTTTAAATATAGCAAACTTATAAGCACTAAAATTGAAACCTAGTGGCACTCACCTGAAAGCCTTTTGCCTCTATCCTCTTGTCTCTGCCCTGCTACTTATACCTGGTTTTCTGCATGTAATAGATTAATATAATAAGTTATATAAACCAAAGTCCGTTAGAGGGCCATAAACATTTTATTTCTATAAATGTATTTCTTGATGAAATGCGTTATATAAATGGGCATTAACATTATCATGAGGAAACAGCATGAGGCAATACAAATACTGGTTTCCATGAATTAGGCTTCTAAGAAAACATATTTTCTAAATCATTAAGCATTACCTGTTTAATAGGTGAACATCATGGAAAGCTACACCATGGAACATAGTTATTTGGGGGAGAAAAATCACACCAATGCCTCAGCTGAGAGCCTGCAGCTTCACCTTTCTCCACGGCTGCTGGTTCCTGGAATCTGCTAACATAAACAAAGTAAGCTAGCATTCACCTTGCTACTGTTGACATTATCCTTTAGAGTTACTGCTTACATGAGTGTTTAAACATAAACAGTAAAATGAATGGATAAAGCCACGCCGTAGACTTGCAACGGAGACCAGTGAAGTCTATTAGAAGCACTTTTCCGGTGATGGCTGAGCGTTACTGCGCAGCCTCCAGCTGAGCTTGACGACGTGAGCAACGTGTCTGAAAGTTGTAAGTCTTCTGGTAGCTGTGCCAAGAGAAATCTCAATCATTCCGAATCTTGCAGAGACAGAGAGCGTATGTATATGTTAAGAGATAACATAGGCACAGGCTAATTATTGCTAACTAAAATGCTAGTTAACATTAGTAATTAAACTAAAACAGCTAATGTAAGTCGACGATGATTTGTCTATTATGCGACAGAATGTCGGTGGTTATGACACAATCGTTAGCCTATTTTTACAATGGACAAATAGAGTCTTTAAATGCTTCAGATGTAAAGTTATTAGCTGTCAAAGTGAAGCCAAAATCAATGGCAGTCAATGGAATGCTAACGGCAGGTGGTGGCTTGATAGCATCAAAATGGGAATAGCAGGTACGCTTTGTGGACGCTCGCTTACCCCCTTGTGTTTAATGCCTAACTTACCTTACCTACCTAAGTTATGGTTACATTGGTTGAAAATATCAAAACATGAGCAGCTATGGCGCACATGCTAACTAGCTAGATGTAAGTTAAGGTAATTAAATGTTGGCACACTTCCACGTCATGCTAGGGCGCACACACACACACACACACACACACACACACACACACACACACACACACACACACACACACACAGGCTGCTCAAAGTAATTTCTTATTTAATTTTTCATAATTATGATGATTGTATTGCTCTCACATTATTAACTGTATGTTCTGTGCCTTGATTATAATTCTTCAATCTTCTAACCACATTAAAACACCATTTCATTTCTTGTGTATTATTTCCACAACCAAAATAGTTCATACATCATTCTTGCTCTGTATACATATTTTTTTTGTCACAAAGAGAGGGTTAGCGTGTGTTTTAAAGCAGGCATGCAGTAGGAGGGATTGGCAGTATATTTCAGCACTGCAGTGTGACTGTGGCAAATGGTTTATACAAGTCAGAGAGAAGGGACGACAGTTTCTTTGTGCCCCGGGGAAGCTGTCACTGGCACTACATAAACTTACCCTACATGTATATTTGCATGTGCCTGACCACGTGACAAGAGAGACGTAAGATGAAGTAGTCGATAAAGTTGCTGCATAAATCAATCGGTGGACAAAAGCACATTGACCACAGAGACATGTCGAGATGCAATTCTTATCAACAATCTACATCATGTAACATGAGGAAAGTGAGGGTATTGTGACCAAAATAGAAATGGCCTCATTTAACTGCACTAGCTGATCAATACTGTGCACGGTGAAAAGTTGCAGATATTATGTGTGAATATTAAAAGAATAACAACTGAGCTCAAAAATCTGTTAAACTAACATAAGAATATCCCAGAGAGTGATCAACACTATATATATCTGATAGCTGTGCTGTGGGAAAACAGGTCTGTGATTGATTATACTAGGACATTAAAGGTCACTGTTCAATAGCACATTGAGAGGCCCTTTGGAAGACACACATCAATATCTTTGTGTGTCAGAGTCAGTATATAAGGGAGAAAATGAGACCAAGAAGGGAGGATTGATTTTTGCCCCTGCTGTCTCTAACACCTCATTCCTACGATGGGAAAAAGCAGCGAAAGAAGGTATTTGTCCCAAAAAAATCCTGATAATTCGCTGTCCTTCTCTTCACTGTGGAGAGGAGGTGGGGAGGGGGGCACAGGGGTTGGGCGAACAGTGCGACAGTGGCTAAAAATAACCCTGTGTGTAGGCTATGTGTGTGTGTGTGTATGCGTTTGCGATGCAGAGTTAATCAGAGCCAACTACACTCCTCCTCTTCTAAAGACACACACACACACACACACACACACACACACACACACACACACACACACACACACACACTGCTGATCACACTGACGTTCCTTTGGTTGCTGCCCATGCTTCTCCTCCACAGGGCATTTCACTGCACTCTCTGGAACTAGAAGAGACAAGCCCCCATGTTCTGACTGGGGGCTGAGGCTTCCAGCTCAGACAGAATTAACCAACTCTCACTCTCGTTTCATTTTTCTCTCCACCCCCATCCACTTCCCTCCATCAGTTTGGCAGAAAACACCCTGTATCAACTCATATGGTCATATACACTGAGGTTTTTATGTGTGTGCCTGCTGAGTGCAAGTGCAGCCAAGCTAGGCCAGGCCTCAATCTATGCCAGGAACAGCACTGATAAAACATTCCGCCCTCGGAGACTCCCAACACAGCAACATGGCATGGCAGATGGTGAGACATTCAGCCTCTGTCAACAGAAGAGAGAAAACAGAGAGAAGCACAAGAGGACATAAGAGATGGTGATGGAAAGAGAAGTGGGAGAGAATCAGGTGAGAACAGGAGCAAGTGTCAAGGACGTTAAAAAGTGATTTGATGTTGATTCAGAGCGCCACCATGTGGACCACGGCAACCGCCTCTGGGCTTTTGCAGAGCCAAGCAGAGAAAGAGACATGTCACTGATTTTCCACACAGTCAACAAAATGATTTTGCCATGCAAGGTACACACACAGCCTCCCATAGTAATTTCTCCAAAATACACGCATACATGCACAGTCACGCACTCATAACCAAATCCCTACAGAGCTCTACCTGGCAACAGCATACAAACAGGATGTTTTGTCCCTCTCCGTCTCACACAAAACAACCTGACTCAAAACCTGGAGTGGCTGTGTGTCTATTTATGCCTACATAAACAGTATGACAAATTAAACACATACCTAAAAATGGAATATATGTGCTGTTAACATCCTGCTTTTTAGCAAAGCAGAACACAGTGAGCACTAGGAGGAATGTGTTTGTGAGCTGTACAGATTAATCAGCATAAATTAAGTCAGCCACCAACCCTAGCCATGTCGAACTACATTTTTTTGTGTCTCCACAGCTAATAAAAATAAAGCCCTGTGTGGGTGGCTGGGCTGGCTAAAGGCACCTATCATGTGGTTGTGACGTCCTCAGTCTCATGCCAAAGGACCTTTGTCACATGTAATGTGCCTTTCTCTCTCTCTTTCTCTCTCTGTGTATGTGTGTGTGTGTGTGTGTGTGTGTGTGTGTCTAAGCTACCAAAAATGCTAAATGCTTTCCTCTCAACAATGCAAGGTATTAACCATCTGCCTCAGTTCATCCCATAATGCACTATTAAGTACAGCTGATGGGAACGTTTTCCAAAAATTTGTTGCAGGTATTTGTTGAAAAGTTAAGGGATCACCAAAGTTATTACAATTCATTCTGAGGGGGATATGAATGTATATACGAATTTTGTGCTAATCCGCGTAGTATATGTCACAACCTGGATCAACCGAGTACATTGCCAGGATAAGCCTGACCTGCTGCTATCTGTGTGTCAAAATCCCTTCGCTACGGGAAACAACAAATACAACCTCAGAGCTAGCAAGCTACACGCTGCAAATGGAAAGTAGGTACTGCATACTGCATTCGTCTGTAGTATGTAGTAGTAGGCCATTTTGAAAATGACTGTGTTTCAGGCAGAGGAGCTGCAGCAATTGGCAGTATGAGAAACATATGTTTTTTGAACATGAAAACATGTAAACCTATTCTAGTGGACCCCACACGTACAAATATGACACTGAAAAGGAGTATTCATGGGTACCAAAGACGTCACTTCCGGCATTCCCGCCGCCACATTTGTGTCCGAAACCGCAATAGAGCTACATAGAGCTAGACTACAGAAAAGCAAGTTTTTAGATACAGGCATTGTAACAGCACATCTAAATGCAACAGAAACTTCGGATATTGGCTGTGATTCATATTTATTACCTCCAACTGTATTTTGTCCCTTAAAATCTGCGAAGCGTCTGCCCCAACTTACTTTTCCCGACATTTACATTTACTTTGTAACGTTACATAATCCATCCCTATACACCGGAGATAGCTAAAGGCTTTCAAGAGTACAGATGCTTACCAATACGCTGTTGCAGGATGGGTGAACGACGGCAAGATATGGCACTAGAAGAAAAAAATATTTATAAATGTAATAACAGGACATCAGTGTTATTTTGGTTGTGGTTAAGTCTAGATTGATCATGCTAGTAGCTAGCAAGTTGTTAGTTAACCCTCTGAGGTCTAAGGGCATTTTTAGACATCTTCTTGAATTCTCCTTTTAAGAGTATTTGCAGATAACCTGAGCCCCATGTGAAAATGTTCGGAACAAACTCAGTTTTCTGCATAGTGATGCCCAAAATTGTTCCAGAGCAATGTATAAAGAGATAATTTAGCCCTGAAGCGGACATATATTTTACAAATCTCTTGTAAAAAACAAACCTACACTCAATTGATTTAGTGCTTGAAATGAGTTAACAAAAGTAGAGTAATATAAATAAATGCGAGACTATCTCTGTCTGGACCAAAAGTGGTGGGCCAACCGACATCCCCAGCTAAAATCCTTTCACCTCTCAGTCCTTCCCCCTCTTTTCCTCCATCTGGTTCCCTAGACCCTCTTGAACTAAATGCTTTTAATTGGATTTTAATTGGACTAATATAATGTCTCATTAATATAGCCCATTCATCAGTTTATGTCAGGTGCAGCACCAGCGTTGTTATACCCCCCTATTGGGGGTACTATAGAGAGAGAGAGAGAGAGAGAGAGAGAGAGAGAGAGAGAGAGAGAGAGAGAGAGAGAGAGAGAGAGAGAGGTGTGTGTTTCTGGGTTTGAGTGTGCTTTGTAATTGCAGTGCACAGGCCTCATTAGTATTTTAGCAGCAAGCCTGGCAGGGAGGCAGACTCACAAGATT